>CM076850.1:4324635-4692836 GCA_039519185.1 Astragalus membranaceus | reverse complement strand
GGGGATGTATCAATTTGGCTCAGGTGGAGATCTCAGCTTCTCCGGTGCCTCCTTAAATGCTCCTTGGGTACACTTTCCTTTAAGCTTGCAGTTCCTCTCGCTAAATGATGCATGAGGGGAGTGTAACAAAGGATCCATGGACATACCCACAACTTCTTTAAGATCTTCCCATACAACAAGTGAATTCTCAAGGGGTGAATGGAGGCGAATTCTGTTTTCAGCCATGGGATTAGACGCCTCAATGCAGCAGCACCCTTCTTTTTCCTCCTTCGGGTCTATGGACTTATGCACATTAAAAATAACAGCTTCATCTTGGACTCTCAATGTCAAAGTTCCATCTGCCACATCAATCACAGCTCTACTAGTAGCAACGAAGGGTCTTCCCAAAATAAACGAGATGTCATTGTCTCCTTCCATGGCACTTTTGACACAGGTGTCACCATCAAGATGTAGAATCACAAAATCCACTAGGAAGAGGAATTTGTCAACCTTTACCAGGACATCTTCTACAACCCCATAAGGATGCCTTATAGACCTATCAGCAAGTTGCAAAGTCATGTTTGTTGGTTTCACCTCACCTCCGCCAAGTTTTTTCCACATAGCCAAGGGCATCAGATTAATACTTGCTCCCAAATCACAAAGAGCCTTGCCTATGGTTACATCACCAATTGCGCAAGGTATGGTGAAGCTCCCGGGATCTTTCAACTTAGGAGGAAGCTTGTTTTGAATGATGGCACTACATTCTTCTGTTAAGGCCACTGTTTCATCTCCCTTCAACTTCATTTTCTTTGTCAACAACGGCTTCATGAACTTGGCATAGACGAGCATCTTCTCAAGAGCTTCTGCAAATGGTATGTTGATTTGAAGGCGTTTGAAAATATCCATGAACTTTGAGAACTGCTCATCCTTCTGATTCTTCTTGCTCAACTGAGGGTATGGCAGCTTCATGTATGAAGGAATTTCCTTGGGCTTGTCGTCTACCTGAAATTTTTCATTGAACAAATTTTCTTTTTGGTTAGACTTCACAACTCCCTCACTTTTTTTTAACTCATTTTCGACTCCTTCATTTTTATTTTTCAACTCCTCCCTCAACACCTCAGTTTCACCACTTCCTTCTTCGGGCTTGAGTTTGGTCACTTCAACAGGGTTCATCTCTCTACCACTTCTCAATGAAATAGCATTACAACTTTCATACTTGAAGTTGTTACTAGTACTAGCATGAGAGCCACTGTTAGATGTTGCTGCAAGCTTTTTAGACAACTCATTAATTTGAGCCTCCAATTTCTTCATAGAAGTTTCATGGTTTTTCTCCGTAATTTTCATCGCTTGCTCTTGAGAGTGGAAAGTGGTCTGAGTCATTTGTGTAACACCCCCTTTTTAATAACCTTACTATTTAATAAAATCAGAGTTTCTTTTATTTTTCTTTTTGAAAAACAATATAAGAGAGTGCGACATTTACTCCATTAAAATAATCAACTTCAAATTGCATAGTTCGACTAAAAGCCACAAGATACATAGCACCATAAAATACCTGTTTAGTTCGCATCAACTAAATACAGTCACTACCACAGCGGAATAATAATAAGTTCGAAAACAAGTCCAATACATCACCAATAACAGTCTAATAGGGTAAATAAAATAACACATAAACATAAGACGCCCCCCGGTGCTACGTATCAGAGCATGACACTCCCTACCAGACGAAGGCATAAGGATAACCTTCACTCGCTAATACCTGCACGTTGCCGACGTGAGAAGCAACATAAAAGCAGTAGGGTGAGTCTCTTTTCATAATTAATAACATATGGAATAAGCACTGCATAGGAAAAGTAACTAGGCACACTGATTCAAAACAATGGCAGCAACCACATCAAAATTACAATATCCAACAACATTACAAAATGTATGGTTATGCATGAAATGCAACCCAAACGCCACGGGCACATGCATGTCGGATCCGTCACCAAATACAATTAGGCCGAAGCCTCTGCTCACCAATTAAAATTAGGCCGAAGCCTCTGCTCACCAATAATGCACATGGTTCATGAGACGCCATGACAATACACCACAGCACGCCACACAATTCACCAATTCACCATTTAATCAACTCACCATAAACCAACAAAATAACTCACCAATAAACTCACCAAATAAACTCACCAATAAACTCACCAAATAACTCACCAAATAAATCAGTACCAAATTAATTAAATCGTTTTAGGACATTGACACGGAATAGGAGAAAATGAATAAAAATTGCAATTAGACACCGTGAACACTTCAGTCCAGAACAATCAGGAAAATAATCCATTTTTGCCGAAGACCAGAATATTTAAGAAAACATCGGAATTAGCTTCAAAACGCATTTTGAACCGTTAAATTTGGATAACCGAGTCAAAAGTTATGATTAAAACAAAATCGGGAAAATACTTAGACATTCTGGAACTGGCGCATAGGCGCTGGGCGCCCAGGAGCAGCAACACTGGCCTGGCACCACTGGCGCAGGAACTGGCGCAGGGGAACACGGCGCCCAGGCACTAGGCGCCTAAGGCCAACACGGAAAACAGTTCATTTGACTCCAAAATTTGTTTTACACGAGCCATTTATCCAGTATATAAGAACCCAGCAAAAATTTTGGCAAAATGTGACACGCATCATTGGCGCCCATGGACTAGGCGCCTAAGGCCAGGACAGGGAACAACTCCTTTGACTCCAAAAATTATTTTACACGAGCCATTTATTCAGTGTATGAAAACCCAAAAAGAATTTTGAGAAAATATGCAACACAACAGTGGCGCCCTTGGCGCCCATGGACAAGGCGCCTAGCGCCAAAACAGGAACACAGTGAGACAGGCGCAGGAAAAACTGGCGCAGGGCGCCTAGCGCCCAGACACAGAATTGGCGCAGGAACACCCAAAAACTGGCGTAGAGCACACATCGCCCATGCACTAGGCGCCTAATGAAAACACGGAATACAACTCTTTTGGTGGCCAAAATCATTTTACACGAGCTATTTTACTTGGACATGAAAACCAAAAGCCAAAATTGGCAAAACAATCACCAGAATATTGGGGCCCTTGGCGCCCATGGCACAAGGCGCCTAGCGCCTGGGACAGCAACAGACACAACAGACGCAACACAGCTCTTGGCGCCCAGCAGCAGGGCGCCTGGGACAGAATTCCAGCAACACACACACACACCTAGGGCGCCTAAGGCTCCATCAATTTTTGAGTTTCTCTCAGCATAAAAATACCAAATTAAATCACCAATGCCAATTACTTATATGAACACTAGCCCTCACATTTTCCACCAAAAATTCATTCAATCACAACACCAAACAATGGGCATGCACAATTCCTATTATGTACAATTCAACACCAAATAAAACATATCTTTGCACAATTAAAATTTCAGCATAGCAACAACATCAAAACATACCAATCATTCATGGAAATCACCCTAGAACCTAACCCTAGACAAGACCTATCACATAAGTTATTAAGAATGGAAAGAAGAACCCCCTAACCTTATGGAATTCGAATATACTAGGCAAGGCTCCAAGGAATTGCAAGACACCAACAAGCTCTGTCTTCCTCCTTGAGTGCTCCACGAGTTTTCTCTCCTTTCCTCTTGCAACCGTCGCCTCCTCTTCTCACTCTCTCTCTATTCGCCACTTTCTTTTCTTTTTGCGCAAATGAACTAAACCCTAAAATTTTGGCTTAAATATGCGCCTAGGTTGTTGGGCTTGGATTGCGGGCTTTCCCGCAGCTTAAGCCCAACTTAATTTGCAGCAGCACCTCCTAATACAATACCACTCCTTATTTTATTTTAAAACACCTTATAACTACTTCAACAAATAATACTTAATAATTATATTATTACTCTACCACCAAAATCTCTTTTAATTAATTAAAATAATTTATTCTAGTATTTTTGGGGTGTTACAACTCTCCCCCACTTAAAGGAATTTCGTCCTCGAAATTTTTCTACCGACGCGAACACTCTCACACTATCCAAATAACGTCGCCTCAACACTTAGCGACTCAACCCGCTGCGCTACTCTGATAAACTAGCTTGCATTCTACCCCACTCATCTACCCTTAAGGATAACGAAATACATCAATCATCACGACATCACGATGAAACTCACAGGGTGCATAACAGTCGTACAACAAGCTTCATAATTTAGCAACACGACAACAACATCAACAAACAACTTTGTCACTCAGGCGACATCAACAACTAAAATTGCCACTCAGGCGACATCAACAACGACAAACCAACAGCAAAGCAACATCATCAACAACAACAACGCATGGGGCATGGTAGCGGCGTACTAATCAATAATGGCCATCGGCCCACAACAACAATTCAACAACAATATAACTTGGGCCATTCGGCGGTAACCAAGACAACACCTAAACATCAACATTATTAACGAGGCAACCACAAGCAACAACAAAGCAACAATGCGGAGACAACTCCGGGACCAACAATCCTATAATCAATAACACATCAACAACTTCGGGCACCAAGGCGCCGACACTGCAACAACGACTTGGGGCACTAAGCCACCGACAACACAGTAACAACTTGGGGCTCTAAGCCACCGACAACACAACAACAATTTAATTCGACCGACACGCCTAAAAAGCAACGACACCAGAAACAGTCAATTTTGCGTTGAAATTAGAATATTCAGTTAGGCCTCTGAATAAGCTTTCCAAAACATTTTAGTTTACTCAAGTCGGACTCCTGGGTCAAAGATATTGTAAAAACATTTTTCCGTTACAATGACAGCATAAACTAAGCAACGCAGGAAATTCCAGCACTCACACATAAACTTCCACAATTTACTTACCCTACCAAACGACATCGGAATTTTGCAAACAACCCCTCTACGGAATACTTACGAAGTCTAGTTTCTGGCTATATTTTTAGAATTTCAAAATGATGAGTCGAATAGCAAAGTTTTTCGCAAACAAGGCAGTAGGTCCAGAAAATGGGGCAGCGACTGTGTCCAAAGTTGTGACTCTTCTACAATGCCCAAAACAAACCCAAATAACACGAAACTTCAGCCTATACAGTAAATCATTTTGTCTAGTTTTCAAAGAAATTGGATTCATTCGAAAAGGAGTTCATTTGAAAACACCACAACCAAAACACTGACCCTATGTCCAGACGGTCCCCAGAATTTTATCCTAACTTGCGAAGCCCATAACTGGAGCTATACTACTCCAAATGCAACCAAACCAAAGCCAAAATGACAAGCGTACAGTCTAGTTTCTAAATTGTGAGTTACATAATTTATCAACCAGTACAACGGTTCCAGTTTAGCCGAAATCCACACCTACTCAGAAAGTGTCTACACAGTGGGCTTAGCAACTAATCCAGCACCCAAGTGGTCACACATTCAGCCATCAAGCATAATTTAAACTTCCCAATAATCATATACATTCGAACATCAATTTCTTCAAAATCTAACCTTGCTATTTGTAAAACCAACTAGTACAACTTTCTAACTACTAAAAGTATAGTTTAACACCTTCCCAGAAAATAATCAAAAATCAGCTTCATCTCATTAGTAATTAAAATTCCCTCCCCAAATAACAACAAGTTCATTTTTATAAAGTGTCTCCATTTTAACTACAACTCGGCTCTATAAAGTCTCCAAATTACTAACAATTCAATTATATATCTTTAACCCCCAATTCGACTTACGAATGCATCAATTAATTTTAGTTCATCCTATTAACTCAATGCATTTATATAACTAATAACATTAGTCACAAGCAAGACCAATCTCTCGAATCAATATTTCCTATAAGTCAAACAATACATAGAGCACGCCAGTTTTCATACATACTAATACATACTAATACATTTTTGCTCCCAAAGAAACCCATTACTAGTTTCAAAATCGTCATCAAATCATTTTTGACAAGGTTTTTAAAATCGACACAACAACAAATCATTACTCTGTTTCAAATAAAACCAACTAGAAAAATCATTTTCCAATCCAACAAAAACTTCACCTCTATACTTCCTCATTTAAAATCCTAAGTCAAAAATAATTTTATTTCCTTTGATCTCCACCACTTCAACACCCACGTTCATTCATTAAAAATAGATTTTATTACTAATTTTAGTATCCAACCGTAAAATCGTCCATTAGACATTTCTAAAACAATTTCAGAAATTATTTTACTTTTCAGATCACCAAACTACATAGCACAAGGCATTAGTATTACTCAAATAAAACGGTTTTCAGAAACAGCAACAATTCTCAAAAATAGCTTTTTGCAACCAACAGCAATTAAACCGCAACAGCACAGTAATCAGTTTTCAGCGACACAGCAAGCAGCAATAAACAAACGGCAACATCAATAGTAGTTTCAATAACAACAGTACACAGTACCAGTAGGGGCATCTCCCCTACTAGTTCACTTACCATTAGCAGCTTCCGTTCACCGGTACCTGCAGGAACATCACTACAACGCAAACCAATGGTCAAGACTAAAAGACAACAGTTGGTCGTTAACCGACACAACGACTCTACGACTTGGCCGGACGGACCAACCATTGCTCTGATACCACTAATGTAACACCCCCTTTTTAATAACCTTACTATTTAATAAAATCAGAGTTTCTTTTTTTTTTCTTTTTGAAAAACAATATAAGAGAGTGCTACATTTACTCCATTAAAATCAACAACTTCAAATTGCATAGTTCGACTAAAAGCCACAAGATACATATCAATAAAATACCTGTTTAGTTCGCATCAACTAAATACAGTCACTACCACAGCGGAATAATAATAAGTTCGAAAACAAGTCCAATACACCACCAATAATAGTCTAATAGTGTAAATAAAATAACACATAAACATAAGACGCCCCCCCGGTGCTAAGTATCAGAGCATGACACTCCCTACCAGACGAAGGCATAAGGATAACCTTCACTCGCTAATACCTGCACGTTGCCGACGTGAGAAGCAACATAAAAGCAGTAGGGTGAGTCTCTTTTCATAATTAATAACATATGGAATAAGCACTGCATAGGAAAAGTAACTAGGCACACCGATTCAAAACAATGGCAACAACCACATCAAAATTACAATATCCAACAACATTACAAAATGTATGGTTATGCATGAAATGCAACCCAAACGCCACGGGCACATGCATGTCGGATCCGTCACCAAATACAATTAGGCCGAAGCCTCTGCTCACCAATTAAAATTAGGCCGAAGCCTCTGCTCACCAATAATGCACATGGTTCATGAGACGCCATGACAATACACCACAGCACGCCACAAAATTCACCAATTCACCATTTAATCAACTCACCTTAAACCAACCAAATAACTCACCAATAAACTCACCAAATAAATCACCAATAAACTCACCAAATAACTCACCAAATAAATCAGTACCAAATTAATTAAATCATTTTAGGACATTGACACGGAATAGGAGAAAATGAATAAAAATTGCAATTAGACACCTTGAACACTTCAGTCCAGAACCATCAGGAAAATAATCCATTTTTGCCTAAGACCAGAATATTTAAGAAGACATCAGAATTAGCTTCAAAACGCATTTTGAACCGTTAAATTTGGATAACCGAGTCAAAAGTTATGATTAAAACAAAATCGGGAAAATACTTAGACATTCTGGAACTGGCGCATAGGCGCTGGGCGCCCAGGAGCAGCAACACTGGCCTGGCACCACTGGCGCAGGAACTGGCGCAGGGGAACACGGCGCCCAGGCACTAGGCGCCTAAGGCCAACACGGAAAACAGTTCATTTGACTCCAAAATTTGTTTTACACGAGCCATTTATCCAGTATATAAGAACCCAGCAAAAATTTTGGCAAAATGTGACACGCATCATTGGCGCCCATGGACTAGGCGCCTAAGGCCAGGACAGGGAACAACTCCTTTGACTCCAAAAATTATTTTGCACGAGCCATTTATTCAGTGTATGAGAACCCAAAAAGAATTTTGAGAAAATATGCAACACAAGAGTGGCGCCCTTGGCGCCCATGGACAAGGCGCCTAGCGCCAAAACAGGAGCACAGTGAGACAGGCACAGGAAAAACTGGCGCAGGGCGCCTAGCGCCCAGACACAGAATTGGCGCAGGAACACCCAAAAACTGGCGCAGAGCACACGGCGCCCATGCACTAGGCGCCTAATGAAAACACGGAATACAACTCTTTTGGTGGCCAAAATCATTTTACACGAGCTATTTTACTTGGACATGAAAACCAAAAGCCAAAATTGGCAAAACAATCACCAGAAAATTGGGGCCCTTGGCGCCCATGGCACAAGGCGCCTAGCGCCTGGGACAGCAACAGACACAACAGACGCAGCACAGCTCTTGGCGCCAAACAGCAGGGCGCCTGGGACAGAATTCCAGCAACACACACACACACCTAGGGCGCCTAAGGCTCCATCAATTTTTGAGTTTCTCTCAGCATAAAAATACCAAATTAAATCACCAATGCCAATTACTTATATGAACACTAGCCATCAAATTTTCCACCAAAAATTCATTCAATCACAACACCAAACAATGGGCATGCACAATTCCTATTGTGTACAATTTGTAACACCCCTTTTCTACCCGTTAATTTAATTGGAAAATATCAGAGTTTTCAAAATTTTGTTTCACATAAGGGATATTACACATACTTCAATAAAAAGCACACTTCTCAATAAAACAGCTCAAAACATATCATCCGGGTATTACGTAGCATATCACAAAAAGGCGAATCTCAAAACCACAGTTATCATCGCAATAATACTCAACGTCAATAAAAATCATCTAAGCAGCGGAATAATAAAATGAAACAGAACTGTCAATAAAACTTAACATCCAAAAACATTCATGATATAAGTTCGCCCCACCCCCTGAGTGCTACGTATCAGATTGTGACGACTCGACTCGAATTAGTGAAGGTACCTAGTCCTTCACTCGCAATCACCTGCACGTTACCGCATGGGGGTAACATTCAAACAGAAGGGTGAGTCCAATTCAATTCATATAATAAGTCATATGATAAATAATAAGTCAGTTCACAGCTCAGAATGAATCACATCACAATCATCGATCATATCACCACAATAATTCATCACTATGTCATGTAGGCATGTGAAATGCAACCCACTCGCGGGCATATGCATGAGGTACCTTTTCACAAACGTCGCTTAGCCCTTAAGGCCTCATCGTCACTTAGCCACATGGGCCTCAAAACGTCACTGGGTTTATGCATATGGGCATGAGACACTATGACATGCACCACTCACAAACACACAAACACACAAATACCAAAATCATAGTCAACTATGTGACCCGTCACTTACCAGTTTGCTCACAAGAAGCACAGCACCTGTCAAATTCACAATCAACACACAACGTCACTTGGCCCTTTAGACCTTAACATCACTTAGCCTTTCGGGCCTCAAACGTCACTAGGTTTTAATCGTCACTTATACATAAATATCATCAGCTCAACAATAGCCACTGAGGGCAAAAACATCATTTACTAGCCACCAAGGGCATCATCGTCATATACACGTCATTATAAATAATAATAGCCACTAAGGGCAAAACAGTCATTTACATGTCATTATAAATAATAATAGCCACTAAGGGCAAAACAGTCATTTAACTAGCCACTAGGGGCATCATCGTCAAAATCATCATTTTTGACACTACTTCGTTAAAAACCACTGGTCGTACGCGAAAGAGAATTTTTAAAGGCACCCAGAACATCCTTTCATTGTCACAGAACGGTTCACCGGGAACAGCCACTTGGGCGCCCCAGCAACCTTCAGAAATAATAAGTTTTTATTTTTAAAAATGGGACACGCAGATGTACAACTGAAAATGCTTCACAACGCTTTTTGAATCGTTCAAAACGGATATCTGAGTCAAAAGATATGGCGAAAACAGTTTTCAAAAATATTTTGGAACATCTTGAAAACTGGCGCCCTGGGCACCCAGCGCCCAGGCACCTGGCGCCCAGCGCCTAGCAAGAAGCAACACACGCACGCACACACCCGGGCGCTCAGCGCCCAGCGCCTGGTGTAACACCCCTTTCTACCCGTCACTTTGTTTATAAAAATCAGAGTTTGAAAAATCTCGTTCATAGGAAATGTTACACATACTCAAATCAAACGTCGCTTATCAAACTTTAAAAACAGTTTAACTCAAATTCATACGTCCACGTAGCACATCACAATATCAAAAACTCAAGCCTCATGGTTAACGTCACTTATAACACTCCTCATAACACAATCAACTACGCAGCGGAAATTAGTAAAACATAACCAAATAGTCCACATGGACATAATAATCAAAAATCGTTAATAAAGACCGAGTTCGTTATCCCCCCTGAGTGCTACGTATCAGAGCATGACGACTCGACTCGAAAAGTGAAGCTAATACCTTCACTGGGAATCACCTGCACGTTACCAACACGGGGGTAACATTCAAACAGGAAAGGGTGAGCATCATTTCAGTCTATATAATAGAAAATATGATAAGCACTAATCATAGGCTACACACTAGAATAATCAGCATCCAATACACAAGACATCCACATCACAGTCATCATTCACATCATGTACAAAAACTCATCTCATGTCATATAGGTTTATGAAGTGCAACCCACTCGCGGGTATATGCATGAAGGTACCTTTTCACAAAACGTCGCTTGGCCACTCAGGCCTCATCATCACTTAGCCACTCAGGCCTCAAAACATCACTGGGTTTTATGCATATGGGCATGAGACTCTATGACATGCACCACTCACAATACACAAGTACACAATTACTCAAATCACAGCCAACAACGTGACCCATCACTTACCTGTTTGCTCGCACGGAGCACAGCACCTGTCAAATTCATAATCATCATACAACATCACTAGGCCACTTAGACCTTAACATCACTTAGCCACTCAGGCCCCAATTGTCACTTACACATAAACATCATTTAACTCAAACATTAGCCACTGAGGGCAAAAACGTCGTTTGACTAACCACCAAGGGCATCCTCGTCATTTACACATCATTATCATTAACTTTGGCCACTAGGGGCAAAACAGTCATTTTGACACTACCGTGTTTAAAACTGTTGTTTATACACCAAAAGGGATTTTTAAAGAGTTCCACGTCATTTTTCAATGTCACTGGGACGACCACCGGGGACAGCCACTTGGGCGCCCACAAACAGTCAGAAAATAACAATTTTTCATTTTAAAAATCGAACCCACAAATAGACAACGTAAAAAGCTTCATGACACTTTTCGAATCGTTCAAAACGGACGTCTGAGTCAAAAGTTATGATAAAAAGAAGTTTGGGAAAAATTAGACAATGTTCTGAAAATTGGCGCCTTAGGCGCCCAGGCAACACAGGCACCCAGCGCCCAGGCGCGCACAACACAACGCAACACAGCGCCACAGGCGCCCAGCGCCCAGGCGCGCACAACACAACGCAACACAGACACAACACGGGCGCCCAGCGCCCAGGCGCGCCCCCACGCGCAACAACAACACAGCACAGGCGCCCAGCGCCCAGCACAGGCGCTCAGCGCCCAGAAACCAGCAGCAACGTCCAGAATTCGTTCAACACATTTTTAACACTAAAAATTGGTTTTCTTAGCAATTTTAAAGCGTAAAACTCCAATTTTTCCAGCAACCAAAAATACCTCTATTGGATTTTCGAAATCACCAAAATTCAATTTACCAAAAATTCAATCAAAGACGTCACCAACATCATCTTGGCGCCCTAGGCGCCCAACACCCACAACCCCTTATGCGACCCCATTCCTCAACAAGCCAAACACATAGATCAACATTCTAATTCTCATCACATACGTATAACACCACCAATAATGCAATTTCATCGATCAAAACCAAGCCCTAAATCAATTCGCAAAACACATTATAATGAACATATATGAAAGTTTATGTAACACCCCGATATTTCTACTGACCAAAAATACCCAGGTGCACATTAGTAACACATCAGAGATATATTTCCTGCTTAGACACTGAATATCACTATAAATTTTTCGCTGAATATAACTCAAACAGTCTTATTTACAACAAGACAATATGGTTCTCAGACCATATACCATCAGCAATTATAGTATTCAGTATCATACAAGAAAGCGGAAGAAAGATATACATTAAATACATAATGTTTTAGTATACAGACAACAAAAGGGAAATAAGCTTAAACATAAAGCTAGGCTATCAGCATCCAGTCTGAGCTCAACCTACTCGTGCCTCTTGGATATCCGCTGTCCCTGTGTCTCTGTAAAACAACAACATTTAAACAATGAGATACAATCTCAGTGAGTTCTACCGAGACCCCTACTAACACTCTCGGTTCATTTATTAGCTCTTTTATAGATTAACACGACACCGACTGCAAAACATTGCTACTCCCGGTATGTCGCAAAATAAACAAAGTACGGCACCGACTGCAGAACATTGCTAATCCCGGTGTATCGTACAACAAACACAGTGCGGCACCGACTGCAGAACATTGCTAATCCCGGTGTATCGCACAATAAACAAAGTACGGCACCGACTGCAGAACATTGCTAATCCCGGTGTATCGTACAATAATCTTTAACATAACACCGACTGCGGAACATCGCTAATCCCGGTGAACCCCCCTACCAATAGTACATTCTCCTATTGGCATGGAGCCTAGGGAAGGGGATCATGACTGCCCCGCCTAGTATGTTACACATGGGTCGTCACCCAACTCGATATATAAACATATATCTACAGTACTATGAACCCACGGTCCATCAAATCAGACAATCAATGAAACACTTTAATCCACATTTTATAAAATCCAAGTTCACACTCGCACTCTAGTTGACCGCTTTTCGACACAATTTTCAATCTCAAAAACAGTTCATTTTGTAAAACCCTTTTGAAACGTACGCAAAATCATGGCATAATAAGCCTAATATCATTATGGAAGGGTTAGGAAAGGATTAGGAGAGGATTGGAATCGAAACGGAATCATTTTGGGCACTTTGAAAATTTTGGACAGAACAAGGCGCACGGGTCGTGCCCCTGGACGCACGGGTCGTGCTCATTTGACAGCATTGCAAAAATGGCCTGTTTTATGAAAAATTGCTTTCCGATTGATCCCGATACTCGTTCCGATCGAAAACAGACCAAACAACCAACAAAATAGACCCAACTAAAACCACACAATCAATCAACCCAATCAAAAACTCAATCAAAACGGATTTTATCAAAAACGACATATTTTCCAATTAACGGTTTTTAAGTCAAAATCTTTCGAAATCAAACCACCAAAAATTCTGTTTCAACGCGACATAACTCGAGACTCGCTCCGATCGATTCCTAATCCGAAACAGACAATATCCAGAAATATTCCAGTCCAGCGAAAGCGATAAAACAGTTAATTAATAATTCGAAACATAAAAATCCTAAACGTGAGTAGAACTCACCCTCGAAGCGTGTGCCGACACCGAGACTTCAAAATTGCCGAGACTTCGCCAAATCACCGAGTAGCCACACGAACATTCCCCGCTCCGGCGACACCCAAACCGCTTCCAAAGCTTTCCACTCGATCACGAAACCGCTTTTTGACCGAAATACCGATTTTCCCGAAATTCTCCACAGACACTATTCATCATCTTCTTCCCCTAACCTCCATGACACTATTCACCAAAACCCCAAATCACCCAACTCGCTTCCAATCTTTCAATCGAACCTCAATCAACGATCCATCATCCTTGGGTTCGCTCCTAACCGAACCTAAACCTTCAAAACCAACCCAAAATCGGATTTCCCACAAAAGCTCCAAAAAAAACGAAAATGGCCAAGTGAGAGAGAGTGAGCTGATCGTCACGAAATTGGTACCAAAACGAAGAGGAAGTAGCGATGAACATTTTTCGTGTTGGACGGAAGTCGTTTCGGCGAAGTCTCTCGCTCCCTCTTCTCTTCTCCCTCACGCCATCTCTCTCTTTTTCTCTTCTTTCTCTCTTTTCTTCCCTCTGTTTCTCGTTCTCAGTTTCTTTCTTTCTTTCAATTTCTTTCTTTTCTTTTCACGTGCACACACATATATTATTTATATATACGCGGTGACGTGGTCCAATTACCATATTGATCTAAATCTCCTATTTCGATTCCGAAACTCCCTTGATCCGTATTATCCGGTTAACGATTCGATGACAACAATTAAATAATTTTAGCACTCGATAAATTTACCAGTTAAGTACTAAATTGGTTTAATTGGGTTAACACCCAAATAATTCCGTTAATTATTTTGCGGGTGTTACATTCTCCCCAACTTGAAGGAATTTTGTCCTCAAAATTTCGTCAAGTCTTTTATCCGACTAACCGAGAATCGACATTCTCAGCAAGGTCCAAATTTGCTGGAAACATTCTTGAATTAACGAAATGAGTAGAAATCTTCACGAAGTTGGCACATCAATCTCCAAGTATGACCCACTACTGCCTTGATACGGACTCTCTGGTTACAAATCAACACGAGAAACTCATCATTCGCCTACATAGGCTCGACACCGCGTTTGAAAACACTTCCGAACTTCATTCCAATTATCCTCGTTTACTCCCCAACTTCGATTAATCTAAATCAAAGGGTTTAATACAAGACACTTGATAGACATACAAGTTGAAAACGAGATCCACAAACAGGTACTCCTCGGCAAAGGTAAAAACAACCACAATTTCTTCGAAGGGAATAAACACGTTCTCAACAAACCTTCTAAAATCTATAACAGTTCCTGCACACATTGAAAAATGTGATGGAAGGTCATCTGTGAAACTTCTTGGCTCGCCCCCAAGATTTCGAGACAACACTTTTCAAAAGAAGATGAAATGAGGATTTACCAGAAACGTTTATCTTAAACGTAGAAATACACCGCGGGGACATCGAATAAATTTGAACGTAATGAAAATCACCTCTGTTGTTCTCAAAACAACTATCAAACAGAACACAGAGCTCATTTTCTTATTAGTCAATAGCGTTGAGAGATTCCCCTCAACCTAAGTAGTCCTCCCAGGATTTTCCTCCTCAATCATAATCTATTTGCCTCTTAATTCGTTCCCAAAATTAACTTTAGCATGCGGTTTTCACAAAAACGATTTTTCAAAACTATTACACCGCACGCCAAGCTTCACTTCGGAAATTTCAGTCACCTACAAGTAGATCCATCAATTAATCCTTTGATGGTTATTCGCAACGTGAAAACAGTCAGCAGTTACCTCACCTACATATTCGTGTTCACGTTCGACTTGTCAAACAGAATTTCGTAAGACAATCTCATTGTCAACCTTCACCAAGGAGAGGTTAATAAACTAATACCTCGCCACCAAAGTGGAAACTTATGGATGTACTCCAACTTAGATCTAAAAGACTCTAACAATCCCATTTCTTGCGTCATCAACTCTTTCATATGAATGGATTTCCTACTTAGCGCATCAGCTACAACATTGGCCTCTCTTGAACGTTACATCAACACGAATTTATAATCCTCCAGAAACTCAACACACTTCTTTGCCTGTTATTCAGTTCTTTCTGATCAAACAGATACCTTAAACTCCTGCGACCACTAAAGACATCGAAACGAGACTCATACAGGTGACGTCTCCAAATCTTCAGTGCATACACAATAGATGCCAATTACAAATCATGAGTCGGATATCTCTTCTCATGAGACCTTAATTGTCTGGATGCATAAGCTACCACTTGTTGATTTTACATTAGTATACATCCTAAACCCCTCCCTGAAGCGTCATCGAAAATTTAAAATTCCAATGACGGATCCGGAAGAATCAGGATTGGACCAGAAGTCAAAATCTTCAACTCTTGAAAACGTTCTTCACAATCGGCATCCCACGTAAACGGATGACCCTTACAAGTTAACCGAGTAAGTGGAAAACTAACCGTGAGAATCCTTGGACAAATCTCTTATAGTAACCGGCTAGACCCAGAAACTTTCGATCTCTGTGACTGACGTTGGTCACTCCCATTCAACACCGCTTCCTTCTTACTGGGATCTACAGAATCTCCCGACTTGGGAAATCACCTGTCCCAAAGACTTTACTCTGGCACCCAAAAATCACACTCCGAAGGTTTCAAGTACAACTTACTTTCTCGGGGTACTTTCAAAACAATGCGGAGATGTTGGACATGCTCCTCAATGGTCTTCGAGTACATCAAGATACCATCAACGAAACGACTACAAATTGATCTAGGTACGTGTGGAAAACTTGGTTCACGTATTCCCGAATACCGCTGGAGCATTAGTCAAACCGAAGGGCATCACTACGAACTCGTAATGTCCATACCTAGTACAAAAAGCTGTCTTCGGAATATCTAAGGCTCTAACCTTTAATTAATGATAACTGACCTCAGATAAATTTTAGAAACATTGCAGCACCTCAAATTGCTCAAGTAAATCGTCTATCCTTGGTAAAGGATATTTGTTCTTGATCGTCATTTTGTCGAGTTGTCGATATCAATGCACAATCTCACGCTACCATTTTTCCTTTCAGCTAACCACACCGGAGCACTCCTTAGAGAAGCACTCGGTCGAATGAATTTCCTTAACATCGACTTTTCAAGTTGAGACTCCATTTCCTCTAATTCTAAGGGAACATTCAATAAGAAACAATAGATATTGATCCCGTGCCAGGAACCAATTCCACGGCAAACTCTACCTTTCGCTCTGGAGGTTCAGAAGAAACTTCATCGTGAAAACATCCAGAAAGTCATTCACGACCTAAACGTTCGCCAAATCTAAACTAGTTTCAGTGGATGCAGATAACATACTAACATGTGCTCCCGCACCTTGGAATGAAGATTGACCGTCTAAGGTGAACTAGGTAACCGCTTCAGAATTTGTCCCAGACAATTCGACTGATTCTGAAGCGAAGCTGATAGTGATTAACACAGTCGATGGCAACATGATTTGCAGTCATCCAATTCATACCCAAAATGGTGTCCACACTTCTCGTAGGCAAACAACAAATTCTACAACGAAATTCCTGCCTCCTTCGACAAGTAGACAATTCTATACAAAGATTAGGTTTAGTCACGATCCTTAGCAGCAGTTAAAATATTTATCGGTTCGGATAGCGATGATAAGGCTCATCCCAACCGATTCACATGCGATCGGGATATACAGCAATAGGTTGCACCCGAATCATATAATATACTGATCGAGTTATTGAAAACTGATCTCATACTCCTTAGTAGATTGTCTGCAGTTGTAACTGCCTAAACATCCAGAATGTTGACTCGTCCTTGCCTTGGAGCTGCTTGTGATTCCTTGGAACTTTTCCTTACGGGGCACTCTTTACCATAGTGACCCTCTACATTTCTATAATAGCACCGATTAGATCTTCGCTTGCAATCACCGCTGTGTGGCTCTCCACAGTTAGAACATCTTCTGACCTTTGAAGAATCAAAGAATTGCATCTGCTTTTCCTTTGATGATATTATCTTAGGACTTTGCATTCGGAGTTGATATTTCAACTACCTCCTTTCCTTTCCCATATTCCTCATGAGATCATCCTCGGCGACATAGGCTGGTTGCACTAAGGCAACAAAATTGGTAGCAGTATAAGAACTGAGACCATAACTCATAAAAACACTTATGCCCGTCTTATACTTCTGCATTCTCCGTTCGTCATCCGAAGCTTACCTTACCACTTGGTAAAACTGAGACAACTTCTCGAACTTAGAGGTGTATTCTCCCACCGTCATGTCACCTTTCCTGAGGATGCACTGGTTGAAGATCCCGGTTTTGGTCGAGGACTACGTCTTGATCATCCTACCATAATTCCGCCTATGATGCACTAAGTATTAAGTTGATCAGGCTCAATGTCTCTTAGCATCACAAGTGTAATTACAACCAGGATTAACAAGGAATCGACTCAACCCTAAACTAAGTCCGACTAGGTCGAACTGCTCTGATACCAACTGTAACACCCCGATATTTCTACTGACCAAAAATACCCAGGTGCACATTAGTAACACATCAGAGATATATTTCCTGCTTAGACACTGAATATCACTATAAATTTTTCGCTGAATATAACTCAAACAGTCTTATTTACAACAAGACAATATGGTTCTCAGACCATATACCATCAGCAATTATAGTATTCAGTATCATACAAGAAAGCGGAAGAAAGATATACATTAAATACATAATGTTTTAGTATACAGACAACAAAAGGGAAATAAGCTTAAACATAAAGCTAGGCTATCAGCATCCAGTCTGAGCTCAACCTACTCGTGCCTCTTGGATATCCGCTGTCCCTGTGTCTCTGTAAAACAACAACATTTAAACAATGAGATACAATCTCAGTGAGTTCTACCGAGACCCCTACTAACACTCTCGGTTCATTTATTAGCTCTTTTATAGATTAACACGACACCGACTGCAAAACATTGCTACTCCCGGTATGTCGCAAAATAAACAAAGTACGGCACCGACTGCAGAACATTGCTAATCCCGGTGTATCGTACAACAAACACAGTGCGGCACCGACTGCAGAACATTGCTAATCCCGGTGTATCGCACAATAAACAAAGTACGGCACCGACTGCAGAACATTGCTAATCCCGGTGTATCGTACAATAATCTTTAACATAACACCGACTGCGGAACATCGCTAATCCCGGTGAACCCCCCTACCAATAGTACATTCTCCTATTGGCATGGAGCCTAGGGAAGGGGATCATGACTGCCCCGCCTAGTATGTTACACATGGGTCGTCACCCAACTCGATATATAAACATATATCTACAGTACTATGAACCCACGGTCCATCAAATCAGACAATCAATGAAACACTTTAATCCACATTTTATAAAATCCAAGTTCACACTCGCACTCTAGTTGACCGCTTTTCGACACAATTTTCAATCTCAAAAACAGTTCATTTTGTAAAACCCTTTTGAAACGTACGCAAAATCATGGCATAATAAGCCTAATATCATTATGGAAGGGTTAGGAAAGGATTAGGAGAGGATTGGAATCGAAACGGAATCATTTTGGGCACTTTGAAAATTTTGGACAGAACAAGGCGCACGGGTCGTGCCCCTGGACGCACGGGTCGTGCTCATTTGACAGCATTGCAAAAATGGCCTGTTTTATGAAAAATTGCTTTCCGATTGATCCCGATACTCGTTCCGATCGAAAACAGACCAAACAACCAACAAAATAGACCCAACTAAAACCACACAATCAATCAACCCAATCAAAAACTCAATCAAAACGGATTTTATCAAAAACGACATATTTTCCAATTAACGGTTTTTAAGTCAAAATCTTTCGAAATCAAACCACCAAAAATTCTGTTTCAACGCGACATAACTCGAGACTCGCTCCGATCGATTCCTAATCCGAAACAGACAATATCCAGAAATATTCCAGTCCAGCGAAAGCGATAAAACAGTTAATTAATAATTCGAAACATAAAAATCCTAAACGTGAGTAGAACTCACCCTCGAAGCGTGTGCCGACACCGAGACTTCAAAATTGCCGAGACTTCGCCAAATCACCGAGTAGCCACACGAACATTCCCCGCTCCGGCGACACCCAAACCGCTTCCAAAGCTTTCCACTCGATCACGAAACCGCTTTTTGACCGAAATACCGATTTTCCCGAAATTCTCCACAGACACTATTCATCATCTTCTTCCCCTAACCTCCATGACACTATTCACCAAAACCCCAAATCACCCAACTCGCTTCCAATCTTTCAATCGAACCTCAATCAACGATCCATCATCCTTGGGTTCGCTCCTAACCGAACCTAAACCTTCAAAACCAACCCAAAATCGGATTTCCCACAAAAGCTCCAAAAAAAAACGAAAATGGCCAAGTGAGAGAGAGTGAGCTGATCGTCACGAAATTGGTACCAAAACGAAGAGGAAGTAGCGATGAACATTTTTCGTGTTGGACGGAAGTCGTTTCGGCGAAGTCTCTCGCTCCCTCTTCTCTTCTCCCTCACGCCATCTCTCTCTTTTTCTCTTCTTTCTCTCTTTTCTTCCCTCTGTTTCTCGTTCTCAGTTTCTTTCTTTCTTTCAATTTCTTTCTTTTCTTTTCACGTGCACACACATATATTATTTATATATACGCGGTGACGTGGTCCAATTACCATATTGATCTAAATCTCCTATTTCGATTCCGAAACTCCCTTGATCCGTATTATCCGGTTAACGATTCGATGACAACAATTAAATAATTTTAGCACTCGATAAATTTACCAGTTAAGTACTAAATTGGTTTAATTGGGTTAACACCCAAATAATTCCGTTAATTATTTTGCGGGTGTTACAGTTTAACATCAAGAACATCAAGAACGCAAAGAGTATCAAGAACATCACGAATCTAGCAAGGACCTTAGATCTAGGACCTATCATAGAATCTATTAGATAGAGTGATAGAGCTCCCCTAACCTTTTCAAGAAGAAATCGATGCCTAGGATGCAGTCACCTACAGATCCACAGCAACAACGGAGATCCCCTCTTCTTTGCTCTTCGAATTCCTCTCCTCCTTCTTCTCTTGGCCGCCTCCTTCCTCTCTCTCTATCTCACGCTCTTTCTTTCTTTCTTTTGATTTCGCAAAATGCCACAAACCCTAGCCCCCACCAACTAACCACTTCGCCTATATTGTGGATCATGGGCTTGGGCTTTCCACTTAAGCCCAAGTCATGCAAGTGGCGCCTCCACTCCCTCCTAATACCACCAAAATAAATAAAACTCTAATTAATCGAATTACATCAAATAATTTAATTTAAATCCCCAATTATTTAATTAAATAAATTAATTAAATAATTTTAGGGTGTTACAACTCTCCCCCACTTAGAATATTTCGTCCTCGAAATTTACCTGATCAAACAACTCTGGGTAGGACTCTTGCATCTTGCTCTCTAGCTCCCAAGTCATACTCTCGCCGGCAGCTCCTAGCCAGACCACTTTCACTAATGCAATCTCTTTGCCTCTAAGCGCCTTCACTTCACGATCCTCAATCCTTACGGGCATCGTCTCCACAGTGAGATTATCCCGCACCTCTACATCGTCCACTTGGATCACATGAGATGGATCCGAAACATACTTCCGAAGTTGCGACACGTGAAACACGTCGTGCAAGTTCGAAAGATTTGGCGGTAAAGCCACTCTATAAGCCACATTCCCAATTCTCTCGGATATCTGATAAGGACCAACAAATCGAGGAGTGAGCTTCTTCGATTTCAACGCCCGACCAACACCGGTAATAGGAGAAACCCTCAAGAACACATGCTCACCCTCCTGAAACTCTAAATCCTTCCTCCGCTTGTCATGATAACTCTTCTGACGACTCTGCGAAGCCTTCATCTTCTCACGGATCATCTTGATCTTCTCCGTAGTCTCCCGGACAATCTCCGGTCCCAAAACTACACTCTCTCCCGAATCATACCAACATAATGGCGTCCTACACTTTCGACCATACAATGCTTCAAACGGTGCCATCCCGATACTGGAATGGTGACTGTTGTTATAGGTAAACTCAATCAACGAAAGATATGAATCCCATGAACCCCGCTGTTCCAATACACAAGCCCTCAACAAATCCTCTAACGACTGAATTGTTCTCTCGGACTGACCATCGGTCTGGGGATGATACGCCGAACTCATTTTCAACTTAGAACCTAATTCTTTCTGCAAACTCTTCCAAAACTCGGAAGTGAATCTCGGATCCCTATCTGACACAATACTCTTCGGAACACCATGCAGCCTCACAATCTCCTTGACATATACCTCTGCCAACCTCGACACCGGATAAGTGATATTAATAGGAATGAAATGCGCAGACTTCGTTAACCTATCAATGATCACCCAAATAGCGTCATGACCCTTAACTGTATTCGGTAACCCCGTCACAAAATCCATTGCTATGCTATCCCATTTCCACTCTGGAATTTCCAACGGTTGCATTAGCCCTGCAGGCTTCTGATGCTCTACCTTAGATTTCTGACAGGTCAAACAGGCATACACAAATTGCGCCACATCTCTCTTCATACCATACCACCAAAACATCTTTTTCAGATCTTGATACATCTTCGTTGCTCCTGGATGGATACTCAACTTGCTACGATGACCTTCCTCTAAAATTGCCTTTCTCATCTCTTCATCGTCAGGAACACAGATCCTACCCCGGAACCTCAACACACCACTGGAATCTAATTTGAAATCTTCATCTTCAGATTGACCAACCCCATTAATTAAATCCACTAACTTAACATCTGTCTTCTGAGCTTCTCTGATGCTGCCCAGGAAATCATTGTCGATCTTTAACATTCCCAGCTTGACACTGCGAGGTGTCATCTTACAAACCAAACTCAAATCCCTGAATTCTTCAATTAACTCTAATTCTTTCACCATCATGGCCGACATATGTAAAGACTTTCTGCTTAAAGCATCAGCCACGACATTAGCCTTGCCGGGATGATAATTCAAACCAAAGTCATAATCCTTCAAGAGCTCCAACCACCGACGCTGTCTCATATTCAACTCTTTCTGATCGAACAGATACTTTAGACTCTTATGATCACTGAACACTTCGAACCTCGAACCATAAAGGTAGTGCCTCCAAATCTTGAGCACAAATACCACAGCAGCCAATTCCAAATCATGCGTAGGGTAATTTTTCTCATGAATCCGCAATTGCCTCGACGCATATGCAACGACTTTCCCATCCTGCATCAACACACCACCGAGACCCATCTTCGAAGCGTCACAATACACAACGAACGGTTCCTCTGGATTAGGCAACGTCAAAACAGGCGACGTCGTCAATCTCTTTTTCAGTTCCATAAAACTTTCCTCGCACCGAGCATCCCAAACAAAAACTTTACCCTTGCAAGTCAACTGAGTCAATGGAAGGGCCAACTTGGAAAAACCCTCGATGAACCTCCTGTAGTACCCAGCCAAACCCAAAAAGCTTCTAATCTCTGTTACGGACTTCGGAGACTCCCACTCCAACACTGCTTCTACTTTTGCTGGATCAACCGCAATACCATTACCAGAAATCACGTGCCCAAGAAAACTCACCTCTTTCAGCCAGAACTCACACTTCGATAACTTGGCGTACAGCTTTTTCTCTTTTAAAACTTCCAACACTGACTTCAGATGATCAGCATGCTCTTCATCTGACTTAGAATAAACTAGAATATCATCTATGAAGATTACCACAAACCGATCTAGGTAATCATGGAAAATACGGTTCATATATTCCATAAATACACCAGGAGCATTGGTCACACCGAACGGCATCACTGAATACTCATAATGCCCATACCTTGTTCTGAACGCCGTTTTCTGAACATCCTCATCCTTTACTTTAATCTGATGATATCCGGACCTCAAATCAATTTTGCTGAAAACACGAGCACCCACTAACTGATCCATCAGATCGTCGATCCTCCTCGGCTAACATATGGGTACCAAAGCGGACCTTCTGCTCAACAGTACAGTTCATCACCCTGAAAATCCTCTCGATCTCCTTCAGCCAAGCCATGGCACCATCTGGATCATATTTGCCCTTAAAGGTGGGCGGATTCTCCCTCTGGAAGGTTGTCAGACTTCGAAAACCAGCATTATCCCCAGCATTCTGCTGACCCTGCATCGCCTGAGCCATAGCTTGCAATGCAGCAGCAAGAGCAGCGTCGTCTCGTCTGGCCATTCTAGCACTGCAACAGAAAACAGAATTCAGAAACGAGTAACAAACTCAATGTTACTCAACACGACGACTCAACTACCGGCCGGACAGACCGAACTGCTCTGATACCACTAATGTAACACCCCTTTCTACCCGTCACTTTGTTTATAAAAATCAGAGTTTGAAAAATCTCGTTCATAGGAAATGTTACACATACTCAAATCAAACGTCGCTTATCAAACTTTAAAAACAGTTTAACTCAAATTCATACGTCCACGTAGCACATCACAATATCAAAAACTCAAGCCTCATGGTTAACGTCACTTATAACACTCCTCATAACACAATCAACTACGCAGCGGAAATTAGTAAAACATAACCAAATAGTCCACATGGACATAATAATCAAAAATCGTTAATAAAGACCGAGTTCGTTATCCCCCCTGAGTGCTACGTATCAAAGCATGACGACTCGACTCGAAAAGTGAAGCTAATACCTTCACTGGGAATCACCTGCACGTTACCAACACGGGGGTAACATTCAAACAGGAAAGGGTGAGCATCATTTCAGTCTATATAATAGAAAATATGATAAGCACTAATCATAGGCTACACACTAGAATAATCAGCATCCAATACACAAGACATCCACATCACAGTCATCATTCACATCATGTACAAAAACTCATCTCATGTCATATAGGTTTATGAAGTGCAACCCACTCGCGGGTATATGCATGAAGGTACCTTTTCACAAAACGTCGCTTGGCCACTCAGGCCTCATCATCACTTAGCCACTCAGGCCTCAAAACATCACTGGGTTTTATGCATATGGGCATGAGACTCTATGACATGCACCACTCACAATACACAAGTACACAATTACTCAAATCACAGCCAACAACGTGACCCATCACTTACCTGTTTGCTCGCACGGAGCACAGCACCTGTCAAATTCATAATCATCATACAACATCACTAGGCCACTTAGACCTTAACATCACTTAGCCACTCAGGCCCCAATTGTCACTTACACATAAACATCATTTAACTCAAACATTAGCCACTGAGGGCAAAAACGTCGTTTGACTAACCACCAAGGGCATCCTCGTCATTTACACATCATTATCATTAACTTTGGCCACTAGGGGCAAAACAGTCATTTTGACACTACCGTGTTTAAAACTGTTGTTTATACACCAAAAGGGATTTTTAAAGAGTTCCACGTCATTTTTCAATGTCACTGGGACGACCACCGGGGACAGCCACTTGGGCGCCCACAAACAGTCAGAAAATAACAATTTTTCATTTTAAAAATTGAACCCACAAATAGACAACGTAAAAAGCTTCATGACACTTTTCGAATCGTTCAAAACGGACGTCTGAGTCAAAAGTTATGATAAAAAGAAGTTTGGGAAAAATTAGACAATGTTCTGAAAATTGGCGCCTTAGGCGCCCAGGCAACACAGGCACCCAGCGCCCAGGCGCGCACAACACAACGCAACACAGCGCCACAGGCGCCCAGCGCCCAGGCGCGCACAACACAACGCAACACAGACACAACACGGGCGCCCAGCGCCCAGGCGCGCCCCCACGCGCAACAACAACACAGCACAGGCGCCCAGCGCCCAGCACAGGCGCTCAGCGCCCAGAAACCAGCAGCAACGTCCAGAATTCGTTCAACACATTTTTAACACTAAAAATTGGTTTTCTTAGCAATTTTAAAGCGTAAAACTCCAATTTTTCCAGCAACCAAAAATACCTCTATTGGATTTTCGAAATCACCAAAATTCAATTTACCAAAAATTCAATCAAAGACGTCACCAACATCATCTTGGCGCCCTAGGCGCCCAACACCCACAACCCCTTATGCGACCCCATTCCTCAACAAGCCAAACACATAGATCAACATTCTAATTCTCATCACATACGTATAACACCACCAATAATGCAATTTCATCGATCAAAACCAAGCCATAAATCAATTCGCAAAACACATTATAATGAACATATATGAAAGTTTAACATCAAGAACATCAAGAACGCAAAGAGTATCAAGAACATCACGAATCTAGCATGGACCTTAGATCTAGGACCTATCATAGAATCTATTAGATAGAGTGATAGAGCTCCCCTAACCTTTTCAAGAAGAAATCGATGCCTAGGATGCAGTCACCTACAGATCCACAGCAACAACGGAGATCCCCTCTTCTTTGCTCTTCGAATTCCTCTCCTCCTTCTTCTCTTGGCCGCCTCCTTCCTCTCTCTCTATCTCACGCTCTTTCTTTCTTTCTTTTGATTTCGCAAAATGCCACAAACCCTAGCCCCCACCAACTAACCACTTCGCCTATATTGTGGATCATGGGCTTGGGCTTTCCACTTAAGCCCAAGTCATGCAAGTGGCGCCTCCACTCCCTCCTAATACCACCAAAATAAATAAAACTCTAATTAATCGAATTACATCAAATAATTTAATTTAAATCCCCAATTATTTAATTAAATAAATTAATTAAATAATTTTAGGGTGTTACACCTGGCGCCCAGCGCCTTGGCGCAACACCCAGCACACGCACACGGGCGCTCAGCGCCCAGCGCTGGCACCCAGCGCCTAAGCGCAACACGCAACACAACACACACGGGCGCTCAGCGCCCAGCGCTGGCACCCAGCGCCCACCCACGCACACTGCAACACGCACAGGCGCCCTTGGCGCCCAGCACAGGGCGCCTGGCGCCCAGAACACTGCCAGCACCAGATTTTTACACAAATTCAGCCCAAAACATCATTTTTCTCAGAATTTTTCGCATAACCAACACAACCCATATTACAATCTTTCATAATCACGTATAAAATCATCCAACACCACCTATCAAACATCGAATTTCACCCATCCCAAGCACCACATAGCATTACGCATATATCTAAAATCAAAGCATGAATTCGCAAGCATCAACACATAATCACGCATATGGCAACGATCAAGACATGAATTTTGCAAGCACTATAACAATCGTAATTACATCTAGGCTATCACTACTTAGGATCTATCATAGAAATTATTATAGAAATCGATAGAACTCCCCTTACCTCGTATTCGAAGAGTAGGATCTCTAGAGATGATCACGAACGGAACCACGGCAACCGGATCACGCCTCCTCTTTTCTCCTTGAAGCTTGCGACTCTTCTCTTCTCCCTCTCTCCCTCTCTACGGCGCGCCTCTCCCTTGTTTTCTCTCTTTTCTCAAAATTTCGCAATTGGCCACAACAAACCCTAACCCCTAAGCACTTATCCACTTCGCATATGACAAGAATAATGGGCTTGGGCTTCTCACTTAAGCCCAAGTCCATTTATTTTGGCACCTCCACCTTCTAATACTTCCTACACATATTAATATAAATTCTAATTAATTAAATTATACCCAGTAAATTAAATAAATGCCTAAATACTTAATTAAATAAATTAATTAAATATTTTGGGTGTTACAACTCTCCCCCACTTAGAATATTTCGTCCTCGAAATTTACCTGATCAAATAATTCTGGGTAGGACTCTCGCATCTTGCTCTCTAGCTCCCAAGTCATACTCTCGCCGGCAGCTCCTAGCCAAACCACTTTCACTAATGCAATCTCTTTGCCTCTAAGCGCTTTCACTTCCCGATCCTCAATCCGTACGGGCATCGTCTCCACTGTGAGATTATCCCGCACCTCTACATCATCCATATGGATCACATGAGATGGATCCGACACATACTTTCGAAGTTGCGACACATGAAATACGTCATGCAAATTCGAAAGATTTGGCGGTAAAGCCACTTTATAAGCCACATTTCCGATTCTTTCAGAAATCTGATAAGGACCAACAAATCGAGGAGTGAGCTTCTTCGATTTCAACGCTCGACCAACACCGGTAATAGGAGAAACCCTTAAGAACACATGCTCACCCTCCTGAAATTCTAAATCCTTCCTCCGCTTATCATGATAACTCTTCTGACGACTCTGCGAAGCCTTCATCTTTTCACGGATCATCTTGATCTTCTCTGCAGTCTCCCGGACAATCTCCGGTCCCAACACTACACTCTCTCCCGACTCATACCAACACAATGGCGTTCTACACTTTCGGCCATACAATGCTTCAAATGGTGCCATCCCGATACTGGAATGGTAACTGTTGTTATAGGTAAACTCAATCAACGCAAGGTAGGAATCCCATGAACCCCGCTGTTCCAATACACAAGCCCTCAACAGATCCTCTAACGACTGAATTGTCCTCTCTGACTGACCGTCTGTCTGAGGATGATATGCTGAACTCATTTTCAGCTTTGAACCCAATTCCTTTTGCAAACTCGTCCAAAACTCAGAAGTGAACCTTGGATCCCTGTCTGACACAATACTCTTCAGAACACCGTGCAACTTCACAATTTCTTTGACATAGACCTCTGCCAACCTCGACACCGGATAAGTGATATTAATAGGAATAAAGTGAGCAGACTTCGTTAACCTATCAATGATCACCCAAATAGCGTCATGACCCTTAACTGTATTCGGCAATCCCGTCACAAAGTCCATTGCAATGCCATCCCACTTCCACTCTGGAACCTCCAACGGTTGCATTAACCCTGCAGGCTTCTGATGCTCAACCTTAGATTTCTGACAGGTCAAACAGGCATACACAAACTGTGCCACATCTCTCTTCATACCATACCACCAAAACATCTTTTTCAGATCTTGATACATTTTCGTCGCTCCAGGATGGATACTCAACTTGCTACGGTGACCCTCCTCTAAAATTGCCTTTCTCATCTCCTCATCATCCGGAACACAGATCCTACCCCGGAACCTCAACACACCACTGGAATCTAATTTGAACTCATCATCTTCAGATTGACCAACCCCATTAATTAAATCTACTAACTTGACATCTGTCTTCTGAGCTTCCCTGATGCTGCCCAGGAAATCATTATCGATCTTTAACATTCCCAGCTTGACACTGCGAGGTGTCATTTTACAAACCAAACTCAAATCCCTGAATTCCTCGATCAACTCTAATTCTTTCACCATCATTGCCGACATATGCAAAGACTTTCTGCTTAAAGCATCAGCCACGACATTAGCTTTGCCGGGGTGATAATTCAAACCGAAGTCATAATCCTTCAAGAGCTCCAACCACCGACGCTGTCTCATATTCAACTCTTTCTGATCGAACAGATACTTTAGACTCTTATGATCACTGAACACTTCGAACCTCGAACCATAAAGGTAGTGCCTCCAAATCTTAAGCACAAATACCACAGCAGCCAATTCCAAATCATGCGTAGGGTAATTTTTCTCATGAACTCGCAACTGCCTCGACGCATACGCAACGACTTTCCCATCTTGCATCAGCACACCCCCAAGACCCATCTTCAAAGCGTCACAATATACAACAAACGGCTCCTTTGGATTAGGCAACGTCAAAACAGGCGACGTCGTCAATCTCTTTTTCAGTTCCATAAAACTTTCCTCACACCGAGCATCCCAAACAAAACTTTACCCTTACAAGTCAACTGAGTCAACGGAAAGGCTAACTTGGAAAAACCCTCGATGAACCTCCTGTAATACCCAGCCAAACCCAAAAAGCTTCTAATCTCTGTTGCGGACTTCGGAGCCTCCCACTCCAATACTGCTTCTACTTTTGCCGGATCAACCGCAATACCATTACCAGAAGTCACGTGCCCAGGGAAACTCACCTCTTTCAGCCAGAACTCACACTTCGATAACTTAGCATACAACTTTTTCTCTTTCAAAACTGCTAACACTGTCTTCAGGTGCTCAGCATGCTCTTCCTCTGACTTAGAATAAACTAGAATGTCATCTATGAAGATCAACACAAACCGATCTAGGTAATTATGGAAAATACGATTCGTATATTCCATAAATACACCAGGAGCATTGGTCACACCGAACGGCATCACTGAATATTCGTAATGCCCATACCTCGTCCTGAACGCTGTCTTCTGAACATCTTCATCCTTTATTTTGAATCTGATGATATCCAGACCTCAAATCAATTTTGCTGAAAACACGGGCACCCGCTAACCGATCCATCAAATCGCCGATCCTCGGGAGCGGATACTTGTTCTTGATAGATACCTTATTCAGCTTCCTATAACCAACACACAACTTCCTACCACAATCAGCAGCAGTCCAACAACAGCAGCAGCAGCCCAACATCAGCAGCAGCAGCTCAACATCAGCAGCAGCAGCCCAACATCAGCAGCAGCAGCTCAACAACAGCAGCAGCAGCCCAACATCAACAGCAGCAGCTCAACAACAGCAGCAGCGATCCTCCCAGCCATCTCAACTCACTTGCTACACACAAACAACAGTTAGATATAACTGACAACACACCGTTGTCAGTTGACACTACGACTGGACAACTTGGCCGGACAGACCGAACTGCTCTGATACCACTAATGTAACACCCCTTTTCTACCCGTTAATTTAATTGGAAAATATCAGAGTTTTCAAAATTTTGTTTCACATAAGGGATATTACACATACTTCAATAAAAACCACACTTCTCAATAAAACAGCTCAAAACATATCATCCGGGTATTACGTAGCACATCACAAAAAGGTGAATCTCAAAACCACAGTTATCATCGCAATAATACTCAACATCAATAAAAATCATCTAAGCAGCGGAATAATAAAATGAAACAGAACTATCAATAAAACTTAACAACCAAAAACATTCATGATATAAGTTCGCCCCACCCCCTGAGTGCTACGTATCAGAGCGTGACGACTCGACTCGAATTAGTGAAGGTACCTAGTCCTTCACTCGCAATCACCTGCACGTTACCGCATGGGGGTAACATTCAAACAGAAGGGTGAGTCCAATTCAATTCATATAATAAGTCATATGATAAATAATAAGTCAGTTCACAGCTCAGAATGAATCACATCACAATCATCCATCATATCACCACAATAATTCATCACTATGTCACGTAGGCATGTGAAATGCAACCCACTCGCGGGCATATGCATGAGGTACCTTTTCACAAACGTCGCTTAGCCCTTAAGGCCTCATCGTCACTTAGCCACATGGGCCTCAAAACGTCACTGGGTTTATGCATATGGGCATGAGACACTATGACATGCACCACTCACAAACACACAAATACACAAATACCCAAATCATAGTCAACTATGTGACCCGTCACTTACCGGTTTGCTCACAAGAAGCACAGCACTTGTCAAATTCACAATCAACACACAACGTCACTTGGCCCTTTAGACCTTAACATCACTTAGCCTTTCGGGCCTCAAACGTCACTGGGTTTTCATCGTCACTTATACATAAATATCATCTGCTCAACAATAGCCACTAAGGACAAAAACGTCATTTACTAGCCACCAAGGGCATCATCGTCATATACACGTCATTATAACTAATAATAGCCACTAAGGGCAAAACAGTCATTTACATGTCATTATAAATAATAATATCCACTAAGGGCAAAACAGTCATTTAACTAGCCACTAGGGGCATCATCGTCAAAATCATCATTTTTGACACTACTTCGTTAAAAACCACTGGTCGTACGCGAAAGAGAATTTTTAAAGGCACCCAGAACATCCTTTCATTGTCACAGAACGGTTCACCGGGAACAGCCACTTGGGCGCCCCAGCAACCTTCAGAAATAATAAGTTTTTATTTTTAAAACTGGGACACGCAGATGGACAACTGAAAATGCTTCACAACGCTTTTTGAATCGTTCAAAACGGATATCTGAGTCAAAAGATATGGCGAAAACAGTTTTCAAAAATATTTTGGAACATCCTGAAAACTGGCGCCCTGGGCACCCAGCGCCCAGGCACCTGGCGCCCAGCGCCTAGCAAGAAGCAACACACGCACGCACACACTCGGGCGCTCAGCGCCCAGCGCCTGGCGCCCAGCGCCTTGGCGCAACACCCAGCACACGCACACGCACACGGGCGCTCAGCGCCCAGCGCCTAAGCGCAACACGCAACGCAACACACACGGGCGCTCAGCGCCCAGCGCTGGCACCCAACGCCCACCCACGCACACTGCAACACGCACAGGCGCCCTTGGCGCCCAGCACAGGGCGCCTGGCGCCCAGAACACTGCCAGCACCAGATTTTTACACAAATTCAGCCCAAAACATCATTTTTCTCAGAATTTTTCGCATAACCAACACAACCCATATTATAATCTTTCATAATCACGTATAAAATCATCCAACACCACCTATCAAACATCGAATTTCACCCATCCCAAGCACCACATAGCATTACGCATATATCTAAAATCAAAGCATGAATTCGCAAGCATCAACACATAATCACGCATATGGCAACGATCAAGACATGAATTTCGCAAGCACTATAACAATCGTAATTACATCTAGGCTATCACTACTTAGGATCTATCATAGAAATTATTATAGAAATCGATAGAACTCCCCTTACCTCGTATTCGAAGAGTAGGATCTCTAGAGATGATCACGAACGGAACCACGGCAACCGGATCACGCCTCCTCTTTTCTCCTTGAAGCTTGCGACTCTTCTCTTCTCCCTTTCTCCCTCTCTACGGCGCGCCTCTCCCTTGTTTTCTCTCTTTTCTCAAAATTTCGCAATTGGCCACAACAAACCCTAACCCCTAAGCACTTGTCCACTTCCCATTTAGTTTGGCACCTCCACCTTCTAATACTTCCTACACATATTAATATAAATTCTAATTAATTAAATTATACCCAGTAAATTAAATAAATGCCTAAATACTTAATTAAATAAATTAATTAAATATTTAGGGTGTTACACAATTCAACACCAAATAAAACATATCTTTGCACAATTAAAATTTCAGCATAGCAACAACATCAAAACATACCAATCATTCATGGAAATCACCCTAGAACCTAACCCTAGACAACACCTATCACATAAGTTATTAAGAATGGAAAGAAGAACCCCCTAACCTTATGGAATTCGAATATACTAGGCAAGGCTCCAAGGAATTGCAAGACACCAACAAGCTCTCTCTTCCTCCTTGAGTGCTCCACGAATTTCCTCTCCTTTCCTCTTGCAACCGTCGCCTCCTCTTCTCACTCTCTCTCTATTCGCCACTTTCTTTTCTTTTTGCGCAAATGAACTAAACCCTAAAATTTTAGCTTAAATATGCGCCTAGGTTGTTGGGCTTGGATTGCGGGCTTTCCCGCAGCTTAGCCCAACTTAATTTGCAGCAGCACCTCCTAATACAATACCACTCCTTATTTTATTTTAAAACACCTTATAACTACTTCAACAAAATAATAATTAATAATTATATTATTACTCTACCACCAAAATCTCTTTTAATTAATTAAAATAATTTATTCTATTATTTTTGGGGTGTTACAATTTGCATGCATTGTGCCAGAGCATCTTCCAAATGAGTTCCCTGGTCATGAACTTGCATTACTTGAGCAGTTGTTGGAGTATGAGATCTGACTTCCAAAGCAGCAGCTATTTGTTTGGTGAGAGATTCAATTTGGAGAGACATTAGCTTTTGTTGAGCCAACACCGCACTATTAGAGTCCAACTCCAACATACCCTTTTTAGCTACATCTCCACGATCATTTTGCATTCTGTACTAATTCGAAGCCATGTCCTCCACCAGCTGTTTTGCTTCCTCCCAAGTTTTAGTACCTAAAGATCCTTCTGCTGAGGCATCTAACATCATCCTGGTTTGAGGTCGCAATCCAAGACAGAAGGTTTGCAACTGCAGAAAATCATCAATACCATGCCCTGGAAATTTTTTCGATAATAACTTAAATCGTTCCCAGTAATCATATAGGGATTCTGAATCCCCTTGTGCAATGTTGGAGATTTCTGCTCTCTTTTTGATAAACTTGGAGATTGGGAAGAACCTTTCTAAGAACTTGTTTTCAAGGTCACTCCAAGTATTCACAGTTCCTGGGAGAGTATTTAACCAATCCTTTGCTCTTCCCGTTAGGGTAAATTGATACAGGCGCAATTTCTTGGAGCTTTCATCAACCCCCTCAGGATATGTGGTTCCACAAATCTCATGGAACTGGGATAAGTGTTGGTTGGGGTCTTCTGCATCTGACCCTGAAAACTGCTCTGATTTCAAGGCAGTGAGGATAGATGACTTGATCTCAAAGGTAGCAGCCCCCACTGGTTGAAAGGTGTAAGCCCGAGCGCCCTGATTTCTCCTCCCAAAGTCACTGAGAGTGCGCCTTGCAGGTGGATTTTCAGCCGTAACCTCCTCTTGCTTTGGGGAGTCTTCCGGAATGGAGGTTGCAGCTGAGTGTACCTATGACCCTCTTTGGGCTTGTTGCCTTGCTAGTTTAGCTTTCCTCCAGTTTGCCTTTTCTGTTTTTTCAGTCTCGGGGTCAAACAACAATTCTTGCGAATTTTGCCCCCGCATAAACAACTTTCTGAAACACTAAACAAACCGTCAACAAGTCCAACACAATAACTAAGTAACTAAATGAAGAAAACAAAACAAAATAAAATAAAATAAAATAACTAATAAAGAAAACAACTAAGAATTAACTCCTTTGCCTTGTTAATAATGAAATCAACAATCCCCGGCAACGGCGCCAAAAACTTGTTAAGATTTCGGCAAGTGTGCCGAATCGTTGCAAGTTATAGTAAAATAGTAAGTCCACAAGTCGTATCCACAGGGATTGTGAGTAATTATTAATAAGCAAGCGTAGCAATTCTTAGGCGTAAACGATTAAATAAGATTTGTAATGTGTAAAGTAATGGTAAAATAGAACTTTGGTAAATAAATAAGAGAGTAAAGGGATTAGGAATCGAATCCTCTCCCCTATGCTATCAAGCTATGAACCTTCAATCAATTTCAAGTAATTATCCTATTTACAAGATTCAATTCAATTAATAGGTTAAGGACAATTTCTTGCCTCAAAACCCCTTTTCCCTAAAGAGAAACCCTAATTCCTTCGGTGAATCAACATTAGAAAAAGCATTAAAATCAAGAATACCAAGAATATAAAGAATTCACAAACACAATCTCATATTCCTATTGTAACAGCCCAGGTCCAACGCATTGGCCACCCCGGCACTATTACCTCACGGTCTTCTCTACCCCTCTTGTAGAATTTTTGCCTTCCGTGGGAATCGAACCTTGCACCTGAGCCATAAGTGAAAGTTAAACACACCTCCCACTACCAATTGAGTAACGCCCCAAAATAATTTAATTATTTATTTAATTAAGTTATTTAAGGCTTACAATATTTATTTAATTTAAATAAATAATTCAAGGTTTAATTTATTTATTTTATTTTAATTATTAGGAGGTGTTGTCTCGAATTAGATGGTGCACGGAGCCCATGACCCACAAGTGAGCCCATGACCCATTGGATAGTCATAGGATTCGACTCACTAGGGGTCTTGTGACTTAGTGGCATTTTTGTCTCAATTGTGAAAAGAAAGAAAAGAAACGTAAAAGAGAGGAGAAGTGAGAAGAGAAGTCGCAACTTGCAAGAGGAAAGGGGGAGGAGCTTCGCGAATCACTCAAGGAAGAGGAAGAGCTTGTTGGTGACCTGCATGTTCCTTGGAGCTTTGCTAGCAATTTCGACTTCTAAGAGGTTAGGGGGTCCTCTTTTTATTCTTAATGGCTTATGCGAATTGTAGTGCCTAGGGTTAGGTTCTAGGATAATTTATATGAACGAATTGTGTGATGATTGATTTAATCGTAGTGTTGTGATATATGATCATGAATTGCCTATATTGAAATCGCATGATTGATGTTTGAATTGTTGCTAATGTAAATCGTATGCCACGTGTTTGAATGTATGGCTTGTTGGTGTTTGCTTGGTGAGAATTGAGGATCATGATGATAATTGAATCATATATATATAATTGAGTGTTTGGTGAATTCATTTTGGTGTTTGAATTTTAAAAATTCTGATTTTGGAAGCTCCTACGCGCCTTGGGCGCCATATACATTGTTGCTGTTTTTTTTGTCCTGCGCCTCAGTCATGGGCGCCAGGCGCCCAGCCAGTGTGCCTGCGCCAGTTTTTCCAATTGTGTTGCCACTGTGTTGCTGTTTCTGTTGCCACTGTGTTGCTGTGTCTGTTGCCACTGTGTTGCTGTTTCTGTGTCACTGTGTTGCCAGTTTTGGCGCTAGGTGCTTGTGTCATGGGCGCCAAGGGCCCCAAATTTCTGTTGTCCATTTTGCAAAAACTGATACTGGGTCTTTATGTCCAAGCTAAATGGCTCGTGTAAAATCATTTTTGGAGTCATAGGAGTTGTGGGTTGTCTTGGCCTTAGGCGCCTAGCCCATGGGCGCCAAAGATGCATGTCACTTTTTGCCAAAAACTTTATTGGGTTCTCTTATTCTGAGCATTTGGCTCGTACAAAATCCATTTCGAAGTAAAATGAGTTTTATTGCGTGTTGGCCTTAGGCGCCTAGTGCCTGGGCACTGTGTTCCCCTGCGCCAGTTCCTGGGCGCCAGCGCCTATGCGCGTGTTGCTGTTCCTGGGCGCCAGCGCCTGTGCGCATGTTGCTGTTCCTGGGCGCCAGCGCCCATGCGCCAAGTTTTTGTGTTGCTCCTGGGCGCCCAGCGCCCATGCGCCAAGTTTTTGTGTTGCTCCTGGGCGCCCAGCGCCCATGCGCCAAGTTCTGTGTTGCCTCTGGGCGCCCAGTTTCCAGGATGTCTAAGTATTTTTCCTATTTTGTTTTTAATGTAACTTTTGATTCGGTTATCCAAATTTAACGGTTCAAAATGCGTTTCGAAGCTAATTTCAGTGTCTATCCAAATGTTCCAATTTTATGCAAAAATAAATTATTTTACTGGTGTTTCTGGGCTGAGGTGTTCAAGTGCCCAAATGGCAATTTTTATCTACTTTCCCTATGTCGTGTCAATATCCTAAATTGGCCTAATTGAAATTGGTGTTGGTGTGAGTGGTGGGCTGAATTGGTGAGTGTGCTATGGTGAGATTGGTGAGCAGAGGCTTCGGCCTAATTTTAATTTGGTGAGCTGATTAATGCACTATGGTGAGAATATGAATTTAAATGGTGAATTGATTGAATTGTGGTGTGTTGTGATGCATTCCCATAGCATCTCATGAAACATGTGCATTATTGGTGAGCAGAGGCTTCGGCCTAGTTATATTTGGTGAGCAGAGGCTACGGCCTATTTGTATTTGGTGACGGATCCGACATGCATGTGCCCGTGGAGTTTGGGTTGCATTTCATTGCATAACCATACCTTTTGCATTGTGGATTTGTGATTGTAATTGTGATATGGTTATTGACTTTGTTGTGAATCTGTTTGCCTGGTTCCTTTTTCTATGCAGTGCTTAATTCTCATATGTTATTAATTATGAAAAGAGACTCACCCTAATGCTTTTATGTTGCTTCTTATGTCGGCAACGTGCAGGTAATATCGAGTGAAGGTTATCCTTATGCCTTCGTCTGGTAGGAAGTGTCATGCTCTGATACGTAGCACCAGGGGGGGGTGTCCTATGTTTATGCGTTATTTTCCTTATACTGTTAGATTGTTATTGGTGATGTATTGGTTTTATTTTCAAACTTATTATTATTCCGCTGCCGGTAGTAACTGAATTTAGTTGATGTGAACTAAACATTTTTTTTATGGTGCTATGTATCTTGTGGTTTTAACCGAACTATGAAAAGTGAAATGGTTGATTTAATGGAGTAAGTGTAGCACTCGCTTAAATTGTTTTTAAAAAAAAAAGAAACTCTGATTTTATTAAATAGTAAGGTTATTAGAAAAGGGGTGTTACACCTATGATCATCATGTTTGTGACCCAAAACCCCAAATCAAGCATACATACCCATTTTCCAATGGTGAACATATACCCCAAATCAATACAATCATCATGTGCAATTGTAAAGCATTAAGAATAGAGGAATAGGCAATTGATAAATTGAATAAAAACTGAATTGATCATAACAAAGAGTTCATAGGATAGTTTTGGGGAGATTCATCTCTCCCTAATCATAAGAAATTAGCTACACATCATTAAGGAAGGAGAAGATAAGAGTAGAGAAGGATTACACATAGAGGAATCCATTAGAACCTTCAAACCCTTGTTCCCAAGGTGTAGAAAAGCCCCCAAATTCGCCCCCAGCTGCTACTCCAAACCATAGGTTCGCTCCCTCGGCCAAGCATCGCGACGCGATGCGCATATGGTCATGACGCGACCTCCTGCAAAAAGGTTGGTTGAGGCGCGATCGTTCTTGGTCGCTTGTGCGAAGGCTGTCCGATCCTTTTTCTTCCTTCTTTTCTCCGTTTCGTCACTAGGCAAGTGTCCGGTTCGCTAGTAGACGCAACATCAAATTGAAGGACTTCCATTGCAATTGGTTACAATTCAAAACCTACTACATCAAACTAAACTATGCCAAATCCCTTAACGATTGGCTGATATAAGACTCAAATAACAGACATTTTGGCTATAAACTGAACAACAATATACATGTGACGATGAGTCAACAATAAACAAAGAAAATACCCCCGGGTCAATTGTCTACTGAGTTTAAAGGAAAACTGAAAATTTCAAAAGAATCCACTAGTGTAATGCAGGAACATATAATGTGTAACACCCGTTTCTACCCCTTTCATTTATAACAATTATCAGAGTGCACAAATTATTTTTTTGAAACGGAATGCTACAATTACTTCAAAAACACGTCATTTGTTTAACTTAAATTAAAATCATTACGTGGCATCATGGGCGGGCCATTACTCAAAAATACGGTTACAACGTTAAAACAAAATCCAACAAGTCGTACAAGACAAAATCACTATCTAATAAGACGCCCCCCAGGTGCTACGTATCAGAGCGACTCGGACTCAAAGGAATGAAGGTCAAGGCCTTCAAGTACGTACGGTTACCTGTAAGGTAAAAATCAACAAAAAGGGGTGAGTCTCAAACCCTATAATAAAGTACATAAGGAGTAGTATGTACAGATACAGGACTACATCAATCACAGCAATATTCACTTCAATCACCAGTTCAGTCAATCGAAATTAATCACCAATTCATCAATAACTAAATATTCACCAAACAATCACCAAATAAAAGTATTCACCAACAATCACCAAATAACTAATCACCAAATATTCGCCAACTATATGTTTAATGTATGAGATGCAACCCAAAACTCCACTAGGCATATGCGTGTGGATCCATTCACCAAAAATGAGCCTTGAGGGCATTCACCAAAATTTATAATAAGGCCGAAGCCCGAGGCCGAAGCCTATTCACCAAAATCATGCATATGATTATGCGACACCATGACAATGCATCACACACCAGAACCACCAAGTAAAAGTATGCCATAGCATATTCACCAACAGTTTGTTTAATTCACCAACACCCAATAGAGAATCACAGACCCCATTCACCAATAATAATATACACCATATATATATATATTTATTTGCATACCACGCTGTTACACATAACACTACTTTCACCGTGACGACACCATTTCAAAATACAAGGATCAGTCCCTTAGTCTCATGAAGAACACCAACATTTTATTTAAAAAGGAACAGTAGCGATTTCCAAACCAAACAACAACTAGTACACAGTCACTTGGGACTTTCAGAAAACGACCGGGGAAAATATTAAGTTTTGGTTTTGGCCTGGACAAACAGATAGACAATTAAATAAGCGTCGTAACGCACTTTGAAACACCTAAAACGGACACCCGAGTCAAAAGTTACGTTAAAAACAAATTTAGGAAAAATTAGGCAACACTGCTGGAAACTGGCGCCTTAGGCGCCCAGCGCCCAGGCAACACGCACACTGGCGCCCAGCGCGCAACACAGCGCATCCGCGCGCACAACAGGCGCCCAGCGCCCAGGCGCGCGCCACACACACACACGCACGCAAGCAGGCGCCCAGCGCCCAGCGCGCAACACAGCGCACGCACAGCAGGCGCCCAGCGCCCAGGCGCGCGCCACACTTGCCCAGCCACACACACAGCGCCCTTGGCGCCCAGCACAGGGCGCCTGGCGCCCAGCACACTGCCAGAACCAGATTTTTACACCAATTCAGCCCAAACATCAATTTTTTCTCAATTTTAAAACATCAAAATTATATTTCTTTTCCACCATCTAAAATCCTCACTCACCCAAAAAATCAATTTTATTTGAAATCACCAAAACCATATAGACAACCATCATCACCATCACCATGGCACCCTAGGCGCCTATACACACACCCACACCAAAGCATCACCAACACACACTGACTTGGCACTTGGCACACAAACATATCATAAGATGCACTTAGCACATGGCACACCAACACAACACAAAATACACTTAGCCAAAACACAATAATGTGGCACGGGGCGCCTAGCACAAGGGCGCCTACTTCCATGACCAAAATTCCGACAACGTCAATACTTGGCGCGGGGCACCCCACTCAAGGGCGCCTAATTCCGCACCTAGACAACAATTTCCAGCAACACTAAAAATACCACAATGGCGCCTTATGCGCCTATAACACCCAAAACATCAAATTCACCAACAACAACACATGAGTACCAAGTGCTCAATCATCACGAACTATTTCAAACATCACAAAATTACTCCAAACTCAATGAATTCAGCCCAACATCATCATTTATACATTTATTCGAGCACTTAGTACGCAATTCAAAATTCATCATATAAAGCAACAAATCGCATATCATCACAATGAGCAACAATTGAACAACAACATACTCATATATCATAAACAACATAAAACGTCAATTTAAACAGGACATAGGACCTAACCCCTACATACATCCCATTATGCTCCCTATTATAAGGCAAGACCCACCCTTACCTTAGTTTCACCGAAGACAGAGACCCCTCCACGTGCACACCGAGTAACCACAGCAACTGAGCTCCTCTCCTCTCCTATGGAAGTCGCGCCCCTCTCTTCTTCTTTCTTCTCCCTTAGTGCCGTTCTTCTCTTTTCTTTTTCTCTTCTCACGCTCTCTCCTTTCTCTTCTCTCAACTCACGCTTTCTTTTCTTTTTTCACAAATGAGGCGCCACTTCACTAACCTAGCGCCTAGCAGCTCAAGTCAACGGGCTTGGGCTTGGCGCACTGGGCCAATCATAACTGTAACACCCCTTTTCTATACGGTAATTTGTTTTATAAAATATCCGAGTTTTCAAAATTTATTTACACCACAAGGGATGTCACACTTACTTCACTAAAACGTCACTCTTCAAATAACTCGCTTTTCGAAAAACAGTCTTATAATAACTTCAAAACGTCATTATCAAATAAAATACAACTTCACATCGAAAATTCAATAGTTTAGTCATAAAGGGCATTACACTATGCCAGGCTTGCAATACTAAAATCCGATAACCACAACATGTCATAAATGACTTAAAACAACATTCATTCCCCTCCCTAGTGTTACATATCAGAGCATGACGACTCGACTCAAAAGTGAAGCTAAGACCTTCACTGGGAATCACCTGCACGTTACCAACACGGGGGCAACATTCAAACAGGAAAGGGTGAGCATCATTTCAGTCTATATAATAGAAAATATGATAAGGACTAATCATAGGCTACACACTAGAATAATCAGCATCCAATACACTAAACATCCACATCACAGTCGTCATTCACATCATTTACAATACTCAACTCATGTCGTGTAAGCTTATGAAAATGCAACCCACTCGCGGGTATATGCATGAAGGTACCTTTTCACAAAACGTCGCTTAGCCACTCAGGCCTTATCATCATTTAGCCACTCAGGCCTCAAAACATCACTGGGTTTATGCATATGGGCATGAGACACTATGACATGCACCACTCACAATACACAAATACACAATTACTCAATTCATAGTCAACTATGTGACCCGTCACTTACCGGTTTGCCGAATAAGGCACAGCACCTGTCATTTCATAATTCACACACAAATAACGTCACTTAGCCTTTTAGGCTTTAACATCACTTAGCCACTCAGGCCCCAAATGTCACTTACATATAAACATCATTCAACTCAAACATTAGCCACTGAGGGCAAAAACGTCATTTGACTAACCACCAAGGGCATCCTCGTCATTTACACATCATTATCATTCACTTTGGCCACTGGGGGCAAAACAGTCTTTTATACATCATAACTAATAATAATTAGCCACTAAGGGCAAAACAGTCTTTTAACTAGCCCCGAGAGCATCATCGTCAAAATCATCATTTTTGACATTACTTTGCTAAAACTGTTGTTTATACACCAAAAGAGATTTTTAAAGAACTTCGTATCATTTTTCAATGTCACTGGGACGATCACCAGGGACGGCCACTTGGGCGCCCACAAACAATCAGAAAATAACAATTTTTCATTTTAAAAATTAGACCCATAGATGGACAACGTAAAAAGCTTCACGACACTTTTCGAATCGTTCAAAACGGACGTCTGAGTCAAAAGTTATGATAAAAATAAGTTTGGGGAAAAATTAGGCAACATCCTGGGAACAGGCGCCTTAGGCGCCCAGGCAACCAGGCAACAAGTGCACAGGCGCCCAGCGCCCAGGCAACAACGACGCAACACAACACGGGCGCCTAGCGCCCAGGAGCAACAGCGCGCCACACAGCGCAACACGCAACACAGACACGGGCGCCTAGCGCCCAGGCGCGCGCACAACGCGCAACACACAACACAACACGGGCGCCTAGCGCCCAGGCGCAACAACGCGCGCAGCACAACAAGTCACAGGCGCCCAGCGCCCAGCACAGGCGCCCAGCTCCCATAAATCAACAGCAACACCCAGAATTCTGTTTAACAATGTTTCAACACTAAAAATTGGTTTCTTCACAAATTTTAAAGTGTAAAAACTCCATTTTTCCAGCAACTAAAAAAAAACACTTTTCTCTTTCAAAAACACTAAAACTCAATTTTATCAAAACTCAATTAAAACCAAACAACACCACTAACCCCATCATGGCGCCCTAGGCGCCCAACACCCACAACCCCTCTTTGCGACCCCATTCTTCAACAAACCAAACGCATAGATCAACATTCTAATTCTCATCACATACGCATAACACCACCAATAATGAAATTCATAGATCAAACCCAAGCAATAAATCAATTCGCATAGACTCATGATATACATATATATGAAAGTTAACATCAAGAACATCAAGAACGTAAAGAACATCAAGAACGCAAAAGAACATCAAGAACGCAAAGGAACATCAAGAACGCAAAAGAACATCAAGAACGCAAAGAACATCAAGAGCATCATGGATCTAGTAGGAACCTTAGATCTAGGACCCATCATATAATTTATTAAATAGAATGATAGAGCTCCCCTAACCTTTTCAAGAAGAAGAATTTGATGCCTAGGATGCAGTCACCTACAGATCCACAGCAACAACGGAGATCCCTTCCTCTTGATCTTCGAATCCTCTTCTCCTTCCTCTCTTGGCCGCCCCCTTGCTCTCCCTCTCTTCCTCACGCTCCTCTCTTCCTTTCTCTCTTTCTCCACTTTCGCAAATGGTAGCTAGGAAACCCTAACCCCTTGTGCCTTGCTACTTCGCATATGACTTAATTCATGGGCTTGGGCTTCTCACTTAAGCCCAAGTCCATCTAATTTGGCACCTCCATCTTCTTAATACCCCCTACACCTTTTAATGTAATTTCTAATAATTAAAATATATCCACTTAATTAATTTAAATTCCTAAACACTTAATTAAATAATTTAATTAAATATTTAGGGTGTTACAACTCTCCCCCACTTAGAATATTTTCGTCCTCGAAAATTTACTCCAACTCACGAAACGAAACCCGATCTTCTTGTCACTTCCAACTATCCCCGTCCATCACCCTTCTCCACATTGCTACTCTTAATTAGATGTTCTAATCTGAAGGTCATCAAAATCACACTCAGCTACTCAAACACCGTGACACTTCACTTAGGCAACCACACCTCATCATCACTCACCTCTACAACTACCTTGGTTACATCTACTTCGGTTCTCCATCATTCTCCTTGCCACCCATACGCTGCACTTAGGCACTTTATGCTTCAACCGCACTAGCTTCTACATACATTGATAACACTGCAACACTGTACTTCGTCCCACTTATACTTCGATTTCCATATACTTCGACAACATCACACGTCGACTCCCATTCATTTCGACCCACTTGATCCAAGAAAACATCATTTTAATTTTTAAGAACTCGGCACTTTAAGTTATTAAGAGAACAACACGTTATATTTGAGTGACATCACATTTAAGTCGAAGAAAACGATACTCTAGATTGTAGAGAACAGTACACTTTAATGTGCGAAAACAGCAGCAAATACGGCAACATTAACGACATAAAAATGGCACACTATTAATCTCAAAACAAAACAGCATCTTAAACCATATGAAAATAGCGCACTATCATTTTCAAAACGAAACAGCAACTGTAAACAATATAACCAACTCTTTAACTTTGGGAAAAGCACGTCAATTTTTTTTGTAAACATCCTCGTAAAATTTTTGGGTAGACAGTGTGAAAACAACCACATTATTTGAGTAAAACGGCAACAGCAAGACCGAGAAGAACAACAACAACAATGAGGTGTAAACAGTGGTCTTTTTGCGCGCAACAACAGCAAAACACGGAGTGAAAATAATACTTCTTTTTAGCGCGCAATGGCAGGGGAAATAGCAGGTTTACAACATAAAAATAGCGCTTCATTTTCGTAACACGGTGATACGATTATTTCATAAAAACAGCAACTCATTTCATAGAAATAAACTGCAACCCAGCAACTCATTTTTAAGCAAACCGCAGCATTCTTATGTAGCAAACAGCAGCATTTTATTTTGAAAAACAGCAAGACAGCAACTCTTCACAGCATAAAAACAGCCCCCTCTTATTTTCAAAAGCAAGACAACAACTTTGAACAATATAAGACAGCACACTATTCATTTAAAAAAAAAATAGAACAGCGACCTGAAACACTGTCAAACAGCACACCATTTATTTTAAATACAATTGTAACTTTGATTTCTTTGAAAACATCAAATCCAATTATCAACTCTACGAACCATTATCAATTCAATTCAATTCGATTCAATTTAATCATCACTTTATATTTTAGAAAAAAAAATACACCCTTTTCTTTTAGAAATACCACATTTCAAATGGAGAAAACATCACATTTTAAGCTGAGGAAAAACAGCACCTACAAAAACAGCGCTTAAAACAAGACTGCGCATAGAAACAGCATGCAAAACCGAGCGAATAACAGCAACCCCTTTACTGGTAAATACAGTAGCTCATATATCTAATTTAAACAATGCAGCGGCAACACCTTTTAACATAAAACAGCTCACTATTATTTTCAAAAAAACAAACAGCACTTTAAACAATGTAAAAACAACACACCGTTGTTTCCAAACAAAACGGCAACTCGAGACAGTGTAAAAACAGTACACTATTTATTTTTAAAACAAAACAGCAACACATACACACAATTAGAATTTGGCGCCTATACACCCGTGGGGATATATAGAATACATACTTTCAAAACATTTAATTTTCTTTTTAAAACGTCTCAACTCATTGTATTCACACGTCAAAACATACAAATCAATTATAAAAAAAAAAAAAAAAAATCATAACACATCATACTCCTCCTCTTAATTCAACCTCAATCATCATCAAACATCAATGCACGAAATTACACGTGACAACATCAACATCACAATGTACTCAATTCCTCATCAATTTCACAACTACTCGTCAAATCACAACAATACTAAAAACACCCAACGGCAAACAAACAAAATTCACCACAAGGTCTTCGTCGAAAATCGACGAGAGACACGGAAGACACACCAAGCAACACATTACAGTCATACACAGAGTACTCAGAGTAAACACACACATAGCAGCAATAAGACACTAAGCAGCGTCAGTATCAACAATAGCAGTCATACCGTCTGACCAATTTAGCTAATCACTGCAACACAAATTATGGTTAGAACGAGTACCAAGACTCGAGAGATAGCTAGACTCCACACTGGACAACTTGGCCGGACAGACCGAACTGCTCTGATACCACTAATGTAACACCCCTTTTCTATACGGTAATTTGTTTTATAAAATATCCGAGTTTTCAAAATTTATTTACACCACAAGGGATGTCACACTTACTTCACTAAAACGTCACTCTTCAAATAACTCGCTTTTCGAAAAACAGTCTTATAATAACTTCAAAACGTCATTATCAAATAAAATACAACTTCACATCGAAAATTCAATAGTTTAGTCATAAAGGGCATTACACTATGCCAGGCTTGCAATACTAAAATCCGATAACCACAACATGTCATAAATGACTTAAAACAACATTCATTCCCCTCCCTAGTGTTACATATCAGAGCATGACGACTCGACTCAAAAGTGAAGCTAAGACCTTCACTGGGAATCACCTGCACGTTACCAACACGGGGGCAACATTCAAACAGGAAAGGGTGAGCATCATTTCAGTCTATATAATAGAAAATATGATAAGGACTAATCATAGGCTACACACTAGAATAATCAGCATCCAATACACTAAACATCCACATCACAGTCGTCATTCACATCATTTACAATACTCAACTCATGTCGTGTAAGCTTATGAAAATGCAACCCACTCGCGGGTATATGCATGAAGGTACCTTTTCACAAAACGTCGCTTAGCCACTCAGGCCTTATCATCATTTAGCCACTCAGGCCTCAAAACATCACTGGGTTTATGCATATGGGCATGAGACACTATGACATGCACCACTCACAATACACAAATACACAATTACTCAATTCATAGTCAACTATGTGACCCGTCACTTACCGGTTTGCCGAATAAGGCACAGCACCTGTCATTTCATAATTCACACACAAATAACGTCACTTAGCCTTTTAGGCTTTAACATCACTTAGCCACTCAGGCCCCAAATGTCACTTACATATAAACATCATTCAACTCAAACATTAGCCACTGAGGGCAAAAACGTCATTTGACTAAACACCAAGGGCATCCTCGTCATTTACACATCATTATCATTCACTTTGGCCACTGGGGGCAAAACAGTCTTTTATACATCATAACTAATAATAATTAGCCACTAAGGGCAAAACAGTCTTTTAACTAGCCCCGAGAGCATCATCGTCAAAATCATCATTTTTGACATTACTTTGCTAAAACTGTTGTTTATACACCAAAAGAGATTTTTAAAGAACTTCGTATCATTTTTCAATGTCACTGGGACGATCACCAGGGACGGCCACTTGGGCGCCCACAAACAATCAGAAAATAACAATTTTTCATTTTAAAAATTAGACCCATAGATGGACAACGTAAAAAGCTTCACGACACTTTTCGAATCGTTCAAAACGGACGTCTGAGTCAAAAGTTATGATAAAAATAAGTTTGGGGAAAAATTAGGCAACATCCTGGGAACAGGCGCCTTAGGCGCCCAGGCAACCAGGCAACAAGTGCACAGGCGCCCAGCGCCCAGGCAACAACGACGCAACACAACACGGGCGCCTAGCGCCCAGGAGCAACAGCGCGCCACACAGCGCAACACGCAACACAGACACGGGCGCCTAGCGCCCAGGCGCGCGCACAACGCGCAACACACAACACAACACGGGCGCCTAGCGCCCAGGCGCAACAACGCGCGCAGCACAACAAGTCACAGGCGCCCAGCGCCCAGCACAGGCGCCCAGCTCCCATAAATCAACAGCAACACCCAGAATTCTGTTTAACAATGTTTCAACACTAAAAATTGGTTTCTTCACAAATTTTAAAGTGTAAAAACTCCATTTTTCCAGCAACTAAAAAAAAACACTTTTCTCATTCAAAAACACTAAAACTCAATTTTATCAAAACTCAATTAAAACCAAACAACACCACTAACCCCATCATGGCGCCCTAGGCGCCCAACACCCACAACCCCTCTTTGCGACCCCATTCTTCAACAAACCAAACGCATAGATCAACATTCTAATTCTCATCACATACGCATAACACCACCAATAATGAAATTCATAGATCAAACCCAAGCAATAAATCAATTCGCATAGACTCATGATATACATATATATGAAAGTTAACATCAAGAACATCAAGAACGTAAAGAACATCAAGAACGCAAAAGAACATCAAGAACGCAAAGGAACATCAAGAACGCAAAAGAACATCAAGAACGCAAAGAACATCAAGAGCATCATGGATCTAGTAGGAACCTTAGATCTAGGACCCATCATATAATTTATTAAATAGAATGATAGAGCTCCCCTAACCTTTTCAAGAAGAAGAATTTGATGCCTAGGATGCAGTCACCTACAGATCCACAGCAACAACGGAGATCCCTTCCTCTTGATCTTCGAATCCTCTTCTCCTTCCTCTCTTGGCCGCCCCCTTGCTCTCCCTCTCTTCCTCACGCTCCTCTCTTCCTTTCTCTCTTTCTCCACTTTCGCAAATGGTAGCTAGGAAACCCTAACCCCTTGTGCCTTGCTACTTCGCATATGACTTAATTCATGGGCTTGGGCTTCTCACTTAAGCCCAAGTCCATCTAATTTGGCACCTCCATCTTCTTAATACCCCCTACACCTTTTAATGTAATTTCTAATAATTAAAATATATCCACTTAATTAATTTAAATTCCTAAACACTTAATTAAATAATTTAATTAAATATTTAGGGTGTTACAACTCTCCCCCACTTAGAATATTTTCGTCCTCGAAAATTTACTCCAACTCACGAAACGAAACCCGATCTTCTTGTCACTTCCAACTATCCCCGTCCATCACCCTTCTCCACATTGCTACTCTTAATTAGATGTTCTAATCTGAAGGTCATCAAAATCACACTCAGCTACTCAAACACCGTGACACTTCACTTAGGCAACCACACCTCATCATCACTCACCTCTACAACTACCTTGGTTACATCTACTTCGGTTCTCCATCATTCTCCTTGCCACCCATACGCTGCACTTAGGCACTTTATGCTTCAACCGCACTAGCTTCTACATACATTGATAACACTGCAACACTGTACTTCGTCCCACTTATACTTCGATTTCCATATACTTCGACAACATCACACGTCGACTCCCATTCATTTCGACCCACTTGATCCAAGAAAACATCATTTTAATTTTTAAGAACTCGGCACTTTAAGTTATTAAGAGAACAACACGTTATATTTGAGTGACATCACATTTAAGTCGAAGAAAACGATACTCTAGATTGTAGAGAACAGTACACTTTAATGTGCGAAAACAGCAGCAAATACGGCAACATTAACGACATAAAAATGGCACACTATTAATCTCAAAACAAAACAGCATCTTAAACCATATGAAAATAGCGCACTATCATTTTCAAAACGAAACAGCAACTGTAAACAATATAACCAACTCTTTAACTTTGGGAAAAGCACGTCAATTTTTTTTGTAAACATCCTCGTAAAATTTTTGGGTAGACAGTGTGAAAACAACCACATTATTTGAGTAAAACGGCAACAGCAAGACCGAGAAGAACAACAACAACAATGAGGTGTAAACAGTGGTCTTTTTGCGCGCAACAACAGCAAAACACGGAGTGAAAATAATACTTCTTTTTAGCGCGCAATGGCAGGGGAAATAGCAGGTTTACAACATAAAAATAGCGCTTCATTTTCGTAACACGGTGATACGATTATTTCATAAAAACAGCAACTCATTTCATAGAAATAAACTGCAACCCAGCAACTCATTTTTAAGCAAACCGCAGCATTCTTATGTAGCAAACAGCAGCATTTTATTTTGAAAAACAGCAAGACAGCAACTCTTCACAGCATAAAAACAGCCCCCTCTTATTTTCAAAAGCAAGACAACAACTTTGAACAATATAAGACAGCACACTATTCATTTAAAAAAAAAATAGAACAGCGACCTGAAACACTGTCAAACAGCACACCATTTATTTTAAATACAATTGTAACTTTGATTTCTTTGAAAACATCAAATCCAATTATCAACTCTACGAACCATTATCAATTCAATTCAATTCGATTCAATTTAATCATCACTTTATATTTTAGAAAAAAAAATACACCCTTTTCTTTTAGAAAATACCACATTTCAAATGGAGAAAACATCACATTTTAAGCTGAGGAAAAACAGCACCTACAAAAACAGCGCTTAAAACAAGACTGCGCATAGAAACAGCATGCAAAACCGAGCGAATAACAGCAACCCCTTTACTGGTAAATACAGTAGCTCATATATCTAATTTAAACAATGCAGCGGCAACACCTTTTAACATAAAACAGCTCACTATTATTTTCAAAAAAACAAACAGCACTTTAAACAATGTAAAAACAACACACCGTTGTTTCCAAACAAAACGGCAACTCGAGACAGTGTAAAAACAGTACACTATTTATTTTTAAAACAAAACAGCAACACATACACACAATTAGAATTTGGCGCCTATACACCCGTGGGGATATATAGAATACATACTTTCAAAACATTTAATTTTCTTTTTAAAACGTCTCAACTCATTGTATTCACACGTCAAAACATACAAATCAATTATAAAAAAAAAAAAAAAAAAATCATAACACATCATACTCCTCCTCTTAATTCAACCTCAATCATCATCAAACATCAATGCACGAAATTACACGTGACAACATCAACATCACAATGTACTCAATTCCTCATCAATTTCACAACTACTCGTCAAATCACAACAATACTAAAAACACCCAACGGCAAACAAACAAAATTCACCACAAGGTCTTCGTCGAAAATCGACGAGAGACACGGAAGACACACCAAGCAACACATTACAGTCATACACAGAGTACTCAGAGTAAACACACACATAGCAGCAATAAGACACTAAGCAGCGTCAGTATCAACAATAGCAGTCATACCGTCTGACCAATTTAGCTAATCACTGCAACACAAATTATGGTTAGAACGAGTACCAAGACTCGAGAGATAGCTAGACTCCACACTGGACAACTTGGCCGGACAGACCGAACTGCTCTGATACCACTAATGTAACACCCCTTTTCTATACGGTAATTTGTTTTATAAAATATCCGAGTTTTCAAAATTTATTTACACCACAAGGGATGTCACACTTACTTCACTAAAACGTCACTCTTCAAATAACTCGCTTTTCGAAAAACAGTCTTATAATAACTTCAAAACGTCATTATCAAATAAAATACAACTTCACATCGAAAATTCAATAGTTTAGTCATAAAGGGCATTACACTATGCCAGGCTTGCAATACTAAAATCCGATAACCACAACATGTCATAAATGACTTAAAACAACATTCATTCCCCTCCCTAGTGTTACATATCAGAGCATGACGACTCGGCTCAAAAGTGAAGCTAAGACCTTCACTGGGAATCACCTGCACGTTACCAACACGGGGGCAACATTCAAACAGGAAAGGGTGAGCATCATTTCAGTCTATATAATAGAAAATATGATAAGGACTAATCATAGGCTACACACTAGAATAATCAGCATCCAATACACTAAACATCCACATCACAGTCGTCATTCACATCATTTACAATACTCAACTCATGTCGTGTAAGCTTATGAAAATGCAACCCACTCGCGGGTATATGCATGAAGGTACCTTTTCACAAAACGTCGCTTAGCCACTCAGGCCTTATCATCATTTAGCCACTCAGGCCTCAAAACATCACTGGGTTTATGCATATGGGCATGAGACACTATGACATGCACCACTCACAATACACAAATACACAATTACTCAATTCATAGTCAACTATGTGACCCGTCACTTACCGGTTTGCCGAATAAGGCACAGCACCTGTCATTTCATAATTCACACACAAATAACGTCACTTAGCCTTTTAGGCTTTAACATCACTTAGCCACTCAGGCCCCAAATGTCACTTACATATAAACATCATTCAACTCAAACATTAGCCACTGAGGGCAAAAACGTCATTTGACTAACCACCAAGGGCATCCTCGTCATTTACACATCATTATCATTCACTTTGGCCACTGGGGGCAAAACAGTCTTTTATACATCATAACTAATAATAATTAGCCACTAAGGGCAAAACAGTCTTTTAACTAGCCCCGAGAGCATCATCGTCAAAATCATCATTTTTGACATTACTTTGCTAAAACTGTTGTTTATACACCAAAAGAGATTTTTAAAGAACTTCGTATCATTTTTCAATGTCACTGGGACGATCACCAGGGACGGCCACTTGGGCGCCCACAAACAATCAGAAAATAACAATTTTTCATTTTAAAAATTAGACCCATAGATGGACAACGTAAAAAGCTTCACGACACTTTTCGAATCGTTCAAAACGGACGTCTGAGTCAAAAGTTATGATAAAAATAAGTTTGGGGAAAAATTAGGCAACATCCTGGGAACAGGCGCCTTAGGCGCCCAGGCAACCAGGCAACAAGTGCACAGGCGCCCAGCGCCCAGGCAACAACGACGCAACACAACACGGGCGCCTAGCGCCCAGGAGCAACAGCGCGCCACACAGCGCAACACGCAACACAGACACGGGCGCCTAGCGCCCAGGCGCGCGCACAACGCGCAACACACAACACAACACGGGCGCCTAGCGCCCAGGCGCAACAACGCGCGCAGCACAACAAGTCACAGGCGCCCAGCGCCCAGCACAGGCGCCCAGCTCCCATAAATCAACAGCAACACCCAGAATTCTGTTTAACAATGTTTCAACACTAAAAATTGGTTTCTTCACAAATTTTAAAGTGTAAAAACTCCATTTTTCCAGCAACTAAAAAAAAACACTTTTCTCATTCAAAAACACTAAAACTCAATTTTATCAAAACTCAATTAAAACCAAACAACACCACTAACCCCATCATGGCGCCCTAGGCGCCCAACACCCACAACCCCTCTTTGCGACCCCATTCTTCAACAAACCAAACGCATAGATCAACATTCTAATTCTCATCACATACGCATAACACCACCAATAATGAAATTCATAGATCAAACCCAAGCAATAAATCAATTCGCATAGACTCATGATATACATATATATGAAAGTTAACATCAAGAACATCAAGAACGTAAAGAACATCAAGAACGCAAAAGAACATCAAGAACGCAAAGGAACATCAAGAACGCAAAAGAACATCAAGAACGCAAAGAACATCAAGAGCATCATGGATCTAGTAGGAACCTTAGATCTAGGACCCATCATATAATTTATTAAATAGAATGATAGAGCTCCCCTAACCTTTTCAAGAAGAAGAATTTGATGCCTAGGATGCAGTCACCTACAGATCCACAGCAACAACGGAGATCCCTTCCTCTTGATCTTCGAATCCTCTTCTCCTTCCTCTCTTGGCCGCCCCCTTGCTCTCCCTCTCTTCCTCACGCTCCTCTCTTCCTTTCTCTCTTTCTCCACTTTCGCAAATGGTAGCTAGGAAACCCTAACCCCTTGTGCCTTGCTACTTCGCATATGACTTAATTCATGGGCTTGGGCTTCTCACTTAAGCCCAAGTCCATCTAATTTGGCACCTCCATCTTCTTAATACCCCCTACACCTTTTAATGTAATTTCTAATAATTAAAATATATCCACTTAATTAATTTAAATTCCTAAACACTTAATTAAATAATTTAATTAAATATTTAGGGTGTTACAATAACACCTCCGAAGTACCAACACCACCCCCTTCAGATAAATAAAATAATATATTAATAAATAAAACCACCCAATATTATTATTATTATTATCATCATCATTATTATTATTATTATTATTTCTATCACCAACTCCTATTTAATTTAATTAACTAAATACTAAATAACTATTTAATTAATTTCGGGGTGTTACATAATGCAGAAGCACCAAGCAGTATGGAAATTTCAACAAGAACAGCATGACTGGCTGCAACTGAGGTTCCAGGAAATTTCTGTAGTGCCAACACGAGTGGAAACCCCTGTGTTTCCTAATTGGGTTTTGCAAACACCAGGAACGGAAGAGGAGGAAGAAATTAATGAAGAAGTGAACTTTGAGAAGGAAGTAAGGCCAAAAAGAAAGAGAGTGACAAAGAAACCGCGGAAGGGAAAGAAAACAGTCATTGAGGAGGAGCCAGAGATGTTGAGTGAAGAGTGGGAGGCCACAAATCAACCCGAACAACAAACCACTCCACCATCACCACCAAAATCACCTACACCCCCCCTCCAGCAGACACGACCTCACCAATCCCCACCCAAATCACCAACACCACCGCAACACACTTCACCCATATCACCACCACCCTCCCAAAACAAATCATCATCCAAATCCCCAACAAAAATACCAACCCCACCATCACTACCACCCACCACCCAAACAGAACCAGAAAAAGAAACTGAAATAGCAAACAAAGAACAATCTCCCACCCCAACACAATCTCACCAACAACCACAATCTCCACCCCTCACCACTGGACCCATTCTTATGCCCACTAACATTATTTTTGAAAAAGAAAAATTGCAGGTTATCCATGAAGATCCCCTAGCAGAAGATGAAAAGACAGATCCTGAGACGAAGAAGGCAGAAGAAGGCCCTGATCAGCAATCAACCGATGTAGCTGCATCAGATGCAGGTGCATCCCAGCAGTTTCCAACAGTAACAGTTATACTAGCTACCCCTAAGGCCTCCATACAACTGGTCTTAGAAGAACTTGCTGCAAAAAGAAGAGATGAGCTGGGAAATACTCAGAAATTCTTCAAGAAACCTGCTGAGGTTACATAAGCTGTGATGGAGACCACAAAAGAAGGAGGGCAAACTGAGAAAACAGTTGGTGAGCCTGTTGCTGAACAAATTACTAAACAGGAAACAACTGTGGCAGAGCAAGCTAGTGTAGGAGCATCTGATGCACCTGCATCAAAGAAACCTGATGAAGCAGAACCAACAACAGAGGTGGTTAATGCAACTGCATCAAGTGCAGATGCACCAAAAGCTGAGGAGCCCAAGAAGAAGAAGCAGAAGGTCAAACATATTCCTGTGAGATCAAGCTCAAGGCTTAGGAGTGGAGCCAAAAAGTAAACTTTAATGTTGTTAAGTTATTTTGCTTAAAATACTTTGTTTAATATGTTTGATTTGTCCCACATGTACTAACCCCTCTCCCCATTTTGAACAAAATTCCTTTTTAACTCAACTTAGAGCAATGAGGACACTGCTCAACTTTAAGTTGGGGGGAGCAATTTATGCATGTGTGTGTTTAACTATAGTATGTGTGTTTGCTTTGATATATGTTTGTTTTTTTTATGTGTGTCTACATGTTTAAATATGTGTTAGGATTTGATAGATTTGAAGCATGATTAGCTTAAAAATCTTTTTCACAAACATAGACAAATGCATCTCTTTGAACTGATTTTCAATGATGAAAGGAAGAAAAAGAAAAGAAGCCTTGTTTTCCTCAAATGACCAATTTTATTATTACTTTGACACATCAAAGCTGAGTTTTGAAAATAACCTTGTTATTTAAAGAGCTATCTGATGCAAGAGGAATATTGAGAAAGCCAAGGTCAAAGTTAAATTTTTACTAAAAATATAGAAGAGCATAAAGAATTAAGTTTGGGGGAGTTTCCATGAATACTAAGGCTAAGTATGAGAAACTTAGAGTAGTCAATACCATTGGTTATCAAAAGAGATTACAATGTGTCATATTGAATGTAAATAACTATATTGGCCTGAATCATAAAACTGTACCCGTTCCAAAGTGCATAATATATATTTATATATATATATATATATATATATATGCATAAGGGGATCAGTGAGGAGGGCAGTATATGCAACAAAAGTCTTGAAGGTAGTCTCAGTGCAGCTGCACTCAAAGCTCCTGCACCATCAAAATATAGGGCACCTGCACTATAAAAGTTCAGTGCACCTGCACTTCAGAAATGTGATGCACCTGCACTCACTGCATCTGCATCAAGAAAAAGCCACTAGAAATAGGAATGGTGCATTGACTCAACAGTTTCGAAGTACTCAATCAAAGCCCTTTGTTGTGCTTAGAGCCCCCCAATGCTTGAGGATGTTGTTAGTCTAAGTCTACATTTTGAAACATCTTTACTTTAACCAAAAGTGATCTAAATTTTTCAAAAGCTAAGAGAAACTTTTTACTTAGTTTTGGAGCTGATTGAAATCTCAGTGGGGCACACACTGACATAAATGAGTTTTAAATAACTTTGGATGTTTGGGAATTCAAAGACACAAAGACAAAATTTTCTGAAAAATAAAGTTCATAAAAATGCATTATCTGAAAAATCATTCTTTGAAATGATATGAGCTGATCTGTTCTTCAAAATTATGAAAATCTTATTTGTGTTTTCTTTTTGTCATTACTTGAGGACAAGCAATAGTTTAAGTTTGGGGGTGTGATAACTCTATTTTATATAGAGTTATTTATACATCTAAACCTAAATAAATTGCTCAAATTCAAGTAACTTAAGTGTTAAATATAAGTCTATAAATAAAATAACAACATTCTAAGTTTCAAAGAGGGTTATGTAATTATTTAAGCATTTTGTATATATATATAGGTATGTTTGATGTGTTTGTTCAGTGCACCTGCAGTTGAGGCACCTGCACTAGAAAACAACAGTGCACCTGCACTTGATGCAGCTGCACCAGATTAATACAGTGCACCTGCACTTAATGCTCCTGCACGGAAAACAGATTTCAAATGCAAGAAGCACCATAAAATCATACAAATGTACCAGCACTTCATTGATGACATCATGCTTAGTCATGGATCACATGGAGCACATGCGACTTGCAAATTTCGGAGCCTACCATAGAAGTTAGCTTTGAAGAGTCACTCACTTAGGGACACTTGGCCATACATTAGTGGACCTCCATTTGTGTTTGAGTGTGCGATTCAATCTACTGTCTGATGTTCAGAGACTTAACCATAGTTAGCTTCTCAAAGTTAACTTAATCTCTAAGGAAGTCTCACCTTTTGAAGGCTATAAAAGGACCCTCACTTCTCATTTGTAAACACACCTCAAGATATCAACAAGATATCCTTAGAATTAGTTTTAGATAGTTTTTAAAATACTTCCACGTAGTACTAGCTAAGTGCAGGGAGTCAGTGCACCTGCATTGCTTGGGAATTCATGCAAAGGAACTCCAACTTGTGTAACCTTTACCTTGTTGCTTTCTTTTATGATTTCCTTTATATAAACATGTTCTATTCAGTTTATATATGTCTTGCAATGTCTAACATGAGCTAAATTTCTTTAGTTGAGATGCTCTAACCTTATAATGATCTTTTAAGTAAGTTGTTGTGCTTTTATATGATATATGCATTTTAGTTCTTGTGTAATACTTCTTTCAACACTTGTTTTAAGGTTGATTGCCTGAACTAAGTAGATTTGTAAAAGCAGACATGGTTTACAATTAAGAAATCGAGAACTAATAAGGGTGAGAGTTTTAATAAGTCTTTGTTAACTTGTTTTAATAAAGAAACCTTTGTTAATTCCATGTTAAGTCCTAGACATAGGATAACATAGTCCTTAGGGTGATTCAGTGGGTACTTAAGAGGCAGGAGTGAACTTATTTAGCATGCCTAGACATAGGAAGCTTATAATGAAACTCTGAAGAAAGTGACTGAAAAGCACATACTGATGCAGCTGCATCCAGTGCACCTGCACCACTGAAATGCACAAAACTCTTGAAAATGACTTATTTGGTAAAGACATCTCAACTCTCATTGTCAACTGATTTCCTCTACATTCTATTACTTATTTGCATTCTGTTTATTTATCACCATCGTCCCAATTTGTGAGTAATATAGTTCACACTAATTTATACACTTTTAAGCTACAAGAGTCAATCCAATCCCCGTGGGCTCGATCTTTCATACTACTTGTTTGCGACTGTGTATACTTGCACACTTTTTCAGCCACCACTAGCCATATCAATGTCCTCACTCGAGAACAGGATCTTCTCTTTGAGGCTATAAATGCTGTTCCTGATCCTCAAAAAAAGGAAAAATACCTTAACAAGTTAAGGTCCACCCTTGAAGCAAACCCCCCCAAGAGTCCTCTCGTAACCAATAGGTTTAATCTTAAAGATACTTTTAAGAGATTAGAGAGAACTAGTGTTAAACTTGTTACTATTCAAGATCTTCAATTCAAAATCAACAATTTAAAGATTGAGGTTAAAGATCTGAAGAAGAAACAGGCTAATCACCAGTCAATCCTAGATCAATGGAATACTCATGGGCTGAGAGTAGTTCATCTTCCAAGGATTCTAAGGAAGTTGAAGAGGTTGAAGTTCCCAATGATGACTTCTTAGGTCTTATCAATTATGTTAGAATTTAGAAGTTCAACATAAACGTCAAAATTGTTATAGGAGAATTTACCCTTGAGACTATTGCTCTGTTTGATACTGGAGCAGATTCCAACTGCATCTTAGAGGGTCTTGTTCCTACAAAATATTTTGAAAAAACTTCTGAACAACTTAGTGTTGCTAACGGTTCTAAGTTAAAAATCAATTATAAATTATCTTCGGCTATTATTGAAAATGAAAATTTCAAAATTGATACATCCTTTTTACTTGTTAAGGATTTGAAAAACAAAGTGATTTTAGGAAATCCCTTCATAAGATCACTTTTCCCTTTTCAAATAACAGAGGATGGCATAATAGCCTAGCATAATTGGGGCAACCCATTATCTTCAAGTTTCTGAGAAAACCTTTTTTTAGAAACTTGAACCCTATCTCTTATAAAGAAAATCAAATCAATTTTCTTAAAGAAGGAATATCTTTCAGGAACATTGACAATCAGTTGCAAAGGAAGGATAGTCAACATTGACAATTAGTTGCAAAGGAAGGATAGTCAACTTAAGGTTAAGAGTCTCTTAGAACAGATCCAGTCTACCATTTGTTCTGATTTACCTAATGCTTTCTGGGAAAGAAAGCATCACATAGTTGAACTTCCTTATGAAAAGGATTTTCAAGATAGGCAAATCCCTACGAAAGCCAGACCGATTCAAAAGAATCAAGATCTTCTCCTTATTTGTCAAAAGGAAGTCAAAGACCTTTTAGATAAGGGACTTATTCGCAAGAGTAAAAGTCCATGGTCTTGTTCTGCCTTTTATGTCAATAAACAAGCTGAGATCGAAAGAGGAACTCTGTAACACCCTAATTTTTTCATCTTATTATTTTCTAGATTTAACGTGTAGGTGTGTCATAGTATTTGATGTCATATTTTAGCGTTTTTTTTATAAACAAATATATTGAAGGGGAGTACAAGGGGTACTCCAAACGAACCCAAAAATTTTAGTGTATATTCGGTTTGGCTATAATATATGAGTAATTACATTAAATTATTTCTAACTACTTATCACTTTGATTATTTATATTATAAATAATTATCTCAAATAAATTTTCAATATTTTAGAATTTCTACTTTTTTTATAAAAGTCTTAAAATTAGCTTTAGTAGTAGTCAAATGCTTGGAAAATAATTTAAAGGAATTTTGGACCTTTATAAGTAAGCATCCTAGTTTCGGTTATAAATTTCTCTTTATTGGGATGGATTTTTAACTTCCAATGACGAAGCTCACTAACTAAAACAAACCTAATTCCCACCCCTCTTTTCCTTCCTTCTCTAGTCAGCCGTAATCCCTAATCATTGTGTCTTCTATCCTTGTTTGTGAAAGATTCATACGTTTCATTCCTACGGCCTAGAGTATTCACGAACAACATGTCAAAGAAATATGATCCACCTCTCTTGGATTGTGATATCATCTTTCCTCTCCTCTTAATAATAAAAATACTTCATGGAAAAATCTACCTCAGATTGATTATCACTAAGTCACGTATCTTGGTCTTTTTATTTTAGAAGAAAAGAAAGAGCCCCTGTTTATACCAAATCGATTATCCATGTCAGATTTCAATTGCCAATCTCAATATTTGGCATTCAAATGAATGTCACGTACCTCTTTTATGTCACTCATTGTTCAACCTTCAATTTGCCAATACCAAGATTCAAAGTCAACGTGGCTATTGAGATTTTACATTTCAAGTCATTTTGAATACTTGATGGAATGAATCACTAGTTGGGAACCCGTCAAGCTATTGTTTTCTTTTCTACATCGGCGGCTATGATCAACATTACGAACAAGAGATGCCATTCTCGCCAAAACCTTTAGAAAAGCGCTACCCATCACTGCATTATGGAAAAGTCGGCGTTCCTCTATCGTGTTGGTGCGACTTTTTTTAGTCACTCTTTTGTGTCAATTTTTACTCTATTTTGGCACATAATATTTTATTAAATATTTAACTCTAGTTTTTATAATCTAGGTAATTTTACAGTTGTATTTCGCTAGACCTATTAACTCGTTGCCCAACAACGTAAATATCAACTTGTTCGTGGTGTGGACTGTCGTGCTGAAAATCCCTTTAATTTTGCAACTTTTGTGATCGTCGGGCCAGGTATGGGGGATGATCTTCGGGTTATATTCGGGCTATAGGGTTTCATTAAGGTTGTAGGGATTTCGATTAATCCCTTGAACACCTAACTAAATATGCAGTGGCCCCTTGTGTAACGCTCCAAAATAATTTAATTATTTATTTAATTAAGTTATTTAAGGCTTACAATATTTACTTAATTTAATTAACTAATTCAAGGTTTAATTTATTTTATTTTATTTAATTAGGAGGTGTGGTCACGAATTAGATGTGCATGGGGGCCCATGACCCACAAGTGAGCCCATGACCCATTTGATAGTCATAGGAGTCGACTCACTTAGGGGTCTTGGGAGTTAGTTCTCATTTTTACTCAATTGCAAAAGAAAGAAAAAGAAACGTAAAAAGAGAGGAGAAGTGAGAAGAGAAGTCGCGACTTGCAAGAGGAAAAGGGAGAGGGTTTCGTGGAGCACTCAAGGAGGAGGCAGAGCTTGTTGGTGTCTTGCAATTCCTTGGAGCTTTGCTTGGTGGTGCGAATTCTAAGAGGTTAGGGGGTCCTCTTTTTATTTTTAATGGCTTATGCGAATTAGTAGTGCCTAGGGTTAGGGTTTTAGAATGATTTATATGAATGAATTGTGGTGTTGTTGATTCAATTGTAATGTTGTGATATATGATTATGAATTGCCTATGTTGAAATCGCATGATTGATGTTTGAATTGTTGCTAATGTGAATTGTATGCCACGTATTTGAGTATATGACTTGTTGGTGTTTGTTTGGTGAGAATTGAGGATCATGAGGATAATTGAATTATATATATATGATTGAGTGTTTGGTGAACTTAATTTGGTGTTTGAATTTGAAAAATTCTGATTTTGGAAGCCCCTAGGCGCCTTGGGCGCCATATGCCTTGCTGCTGTTTTTTTTGTGTGTCTTAGTCATGGGCGCCAGGCGCCCAGTCCCTGTGTTGCCACTGTGTTGCTGTTTTCTGTGTCACTGTGTTGCCAGTTTTGGCACTAGGTGCCTTGTGTCATGGGCGCCAAGGGTCCCCATTTTCTGTTGCGTATTTTGCGAAAATTGATACTGGGTTTTCATGTCCAAGTTAAATGGCTCGTGCAAAACAATTTTTGGAGTCATAGGAGTTGTGGTTGGTCTTGGCCTTAGGCGCCTAGTCCATGGGCGCCAAAAATGCGTGTCACTTTTTGCCAAAATTTTTGTTGGGTTCTCATATTCTGAGTATTTGGCTCGTACAAAATCAATTTCGAAGTAAAATGAGTTTCCTTGCGTGTTGGCCTTAGGCCCCTAGTGCTTGGGCGTCGTGTTGCTGTTTCTGGGCGCCAGCGCCTATGCGTGTTGCTGTTTCCTGGGCGCCAGCGCCTATGCGTGTTGCTGTTTCCTGGGCGCCAGCGCCTATGCGCGTGTTGCAGTTCCTGGGCGCCAAGCGCCCATGCGCCAAGTTCTGTGTTGCTCCTGGGCGCCCAGCGCCTGGGCGCTAGTTTCCAGAATGTCTAAGTATTTTTCCGGTTTTGTTTTTAATGTAACTTTTGACTCGGTTATCCAAATTTGACGGTTCAAAATGCGTTTCGAAGCTAATTTCAGTGTCTATCCAAATGTTCTAATTTTATGCAAAAATGGATTATTTCACTGGTGTTTCTGGGCTGAGGTGTTCAAGTGTCTAAATGGAAATTTTTATTCACTTTCCCTATGTCGTGTCAAATCCCAAATTGGCCTAATTGAAATTGGTGTTGGTGTGAGTGGTGGGATGAGTTGGTGAGTGTATATTGGTGTGATTGGTGAGCAGAGGCTTCGGCCTAATCTTAAATTGGTGAGCTGATTAATACAATGGTGAGAATATGAATAAAATGGTGAGTTGAATTAAATGGTGAATTGATGAATTGTGTGGTGTGTTGTGATGCATTTCCATAGCATCTCATGAAACATGTGCATTATTGGTGAGCAGAGGCTTCGGTCTAGTTTTATTTGGTGAGCAGAGGCTACGGCCTATTTGTATTTGGTGACGGATCCGACATGCATGTGCCCGTGGAGTTTGGGTTGCATTTCATGCATAACCATATATTGTGTAGTGCTGCTTGGAAATGTAATGTTGATGTGATTGGTGCCATTGTTGTGAATCAGTGTGCCTAGTTACCTTTTTCCTATGCAGTACTTATTTCCGTATGTTATTAATTATGAAAAGAGACTCACCCTACTGCTTTTATGTTGCTTCTTATGTCGGCAACGTGCAGGTAATAACGAGTGAAGGTTACCCTTATGCCTTCGTCTGGTAGGAGGTGTCATGCTCTGATACGTAGCACCAAGGGGGGTGTCTTATGTTTATGCATTATTTTCTTTATACTATTGGACTGCTATTGGTGATGTATTGGTTTTGTTTTTCGAAACTTATTATTTTTCCGCTGCTGGTAGTGACTGAATTTAGTTGATGTGAACTAAACGTTTTTTTTATGGTGCTATGTATCTTGTGGTTTTAACCGAACTATGAAAAGTGAAGTGGTTAATTTAATGGAGTAAGTGTAGCACTCGCTTAAATTATTTTCAAAAAAAAAAAAGAAACTCTGATTTTTATTAAATAGTAAGGTTACTAGAAAAGGGGTGTTACATTAGTGGTATCAAAGTAGTTCGGTCTGTCCGGCCAAGTCGTCCTATCATAGTGTCTTATGACAAATAGAATTGTTAGATTAGTTCTAAATTTCTGTTTGTGCTGCAGTGATAGTTTGAAATGGCTGGGAGAAACGACGCTGCTCTTGATGCTGCTTTGCAGGCTATGGCTCAGGCTGTTGGGAACCAGCAAAATGGTGCTGAAAATGCTGGGACTCGCAGTTTAGCCACGTTCCAGAGGGAGAATCCATCTGTTTTTAAGGGCAAGTACAATCCAGATGGTGCTCTAGCATGGCTGAAAGAGATCGAAAGGATATTTCGTGTCATGGATTGTGACGATGCGCAGAAGGTCAGGTATGGTACCCATACGCTGGCAGAAGAAGCTGATGATTGGTGGATGGAGGTTAGGCAGAGGTTAGAGACTGCTAATGAGGAGATAACTTGGGCTGTTTTCCGCAGAGAGTTCCTACGGAAGTATTTTCCAGAAGATGTGAGGGGAAAGAAAGAAATAGAATTCCTTGAGCTAAAGAAAGGAAGCATGTCAGTGACAGAGTATGCTGCCAAGTTCACTGAATTGGCTAAGTTTTATCCCCATTATGCTGATGCTGATTCTGAATTTTCAAAATGTATAAAGTTTGAGAATGGACTGAGGGCTGATATAAAGAAAGCTATAGGGTACCAGAAGATTCGGGTATTCGCTGATTTGATCGACAGTTGCAGGATATTCGAAGATGATAGTAATGCTCACTCCAAGGTCATGAGAGATCAGAGGGGTAAATTTCAGAACCGGGGTAAGCCATATGAGGTTCCGGCTGGTAAGGGTAAGCAGAGGTATGCTGATAATAAGAAACCAAGTGGGGGAGATGCTCCTGCGAAGGTTGTGTGCTACAGGTGTGGCAAGCCGGGCCATAAGAGTTTTGACTGCTCAGATAATAAATGTTTCAAGTGCGGCAAAGAAGGTCATGTGGCTGCGAAATGTGAGAAAAGGGATGTGGTGTGCTACAACTGTGGGGAAGTAGGTCATATTAGTACCAAGTGTACTAAGCCGAAGAAGGAGAAGTCCCATGGAAAAGTGTTTGCTCTCGCAGGATCAGAGGATACTAATGAGATTAGAGGTACATGTTTTATTAATGGTATTCCTTTGATTGCTATTATTGATACTGGTGCTACGCATTCATTTATTGCTGCTTTATGTGCTGAGAAATTGGACCTTGTTTTATCTTCTATGATGAGGGAGATGGTTATTGACACTCCAGCTAAGGGTTCAGTAACTACCTCTCTTGTGTGTGCTAAGTGCCCTCTGTCAATCTTCGGCAGAGATTTCCTTGTTGACCTTATTTGTTTGCCGTTGGGAGGGTTGGATGTCATTCTTGGTATGGACTGGTTAGTAGTTAACCATGTGCATATTAATTGTTTTCGAAGATCTGTGAGTTTCCTTCCTCCCGAAGAAGAAGAATCTGTTTTGTTGCCTGCTGGTCAATTGCATAAGGTAATGAAAGAGGGAGTTCATCTGTTTGCTTTGATGGCGTCATTGTCTGCTGAGAATCAGGCAATCATTGAAGGGGTACAAGTGGTGTGTGAGTTTCCTGAAGTGTTCCCGGATGAAATTCCAAGTGTTCCGCCAGAGAGGGAGGTTGAGTTTGCTATTGATCTTATACCTGGTACTAGGCCTGTGTCTATGGCACCGTACCGAATGTCAGCCTCAGAGTTGTCTGAATTGAAAAAGCAATTAGAATATCTACTTGAGAAGAAATTTGTAAGGCCAAGTGTGTCACCTTGGGGTGCTCCGGTATTGTTAGTGAAGAAGAAGGATGGGAGTATGAGACTTTGTGTCGATTATAGGCAATTGAACAAGGTGACAATAAAGAACAGGTATCCGCTCCCCAGAATTGATGATTTGATGGACCAGTTGGTAGGTGCTAAAGTGTTTAGCAAAATCGATTTGAGGTCAGGTTATCACCAGATCAAGGTAAAGGATGAAGACATTCAGAAGACAGCTTTCAGAACGAGATATGGGCACTATGAATATTCTGTGATGCCGTTTGGTGTTACCAACGCGCCGGGAGTGTTTATGGAGTACACGAATCGTACCTTCCATAGTTACTTGGATCGGTTTGTGGTTGTGTTTATTGACGACATTCTGGTGTATTCTAAGACGGAAGAGGAGCATGCAGAACATTTGAGGTTAGTACTAGAAGTGTTGAAAGAAAAGAAATTGTATGCAAAGTTGTCTAAGTGTGAGTTCTGGCTGAATGAAGTAGGTTTCCTTGGTCATATTATCTCTGGTAATGGTATAGCTGTGGATCCAGCCAAGATTGATGCTGTGTTGCAATGGGAGAGCCCAAAGTCAGTTACAGAGATTAGAAGCTTCTTGGGATTAGCTGGTTATTACAGGAGATTTATTGAAGGTTTCTCGAAGTTGGCCCTTCCGTTGACTCAATTGACATGTAAGGGAAAAGCATTTGTGTGGGATGCTCGCTGTGAGGAGAGCTTCAATGAGTTGAAGAAGAGGTTGACAACATCGCCCGTGTTGACTTTGCCTGTTCCGGATCAACCGTTTGTAGTATATTGTGATGCTTCCAAAATGGGTTTGGGAGGTGTGTTGATGCAAGAAGGTAAGGTAGTAGCTTATGCGTCCAGACAGTTGAGGACCCATGAGAAGAACTACCCTACTCATGATTTGGAGCTGGCTGCAATTGTGTTTGTGCTGAAGATTTGGAGGCACTATCTGTATGGTACTAGATTTGAAGTGTTTAGTGACCATAAGAGTTTGAAATACTTGTTCGATCAGAAGGAGATGAATATGAGACAGAGACGTTGGTTAGAATTGCTGAAGGATTATGATTTCGGCTTGAACTATCACCCCGGCAAAGCTAATGTCGTGGCTGATGCTTTAAGTCGGAAGAGCTTGCATATGTCGGCTATGATGGTGAAAGAACTAGATTTGATTGAGCAGTTCCGGGACATGAGTCTGGTTTGTGAAGTGACACCGCAGAGTGTCAGATTGGGAATGTTGAAGATTGGCAATGAATTTTTGGTTAGTGTTCGAGAAGCCCAAAAGTCAGATGTAAAGTTGGTAGACTTGTTAGTTGTGAATGATCAAGCTGTGAATGGGGATTTCAAGTTAGATTCCCAGGGTGTATTGAGATTCAGAGATAGGATTTGTATTCCTGATGATGCTGAGATGAAGAGAATGATTCTTGAGGAGAGCCATAGGAGCAAGTTGAGTATTCATCCAGGAGCTACGAAAATGTACCAAGATTTGAAGAAGTTGTTCTGGTGGCTTGGTATGAAGAAGGATGTGGCGCAGTTTGTGTATTCTTGTCTGACTTGTCAGAAGTCTAAGATTGAGCATCAGAAGCCTGCGGGGTTGATGCAACCATTGGAGATTCCGGAATGGAAATGGGATAGCATTTCCATGGATTTTGTGACTGGTTTGCCAAATACAGTGAGAGGGTTTGATGCTATATGGGTGGTTGTGGACAGGTTGTCAAAGTCTGCTCATTTCGTACCAATTAATATGACTTATCCAGTTCCAAAGTTGGTAGAGATCTACATCAAGACAATTGTGAAGTTGCATGGCGTTCCGCTTAGTATTGTATCTGATAGAGATCCAAGATTCACTTCTGAATTTTGGAAAAGTTTGCAAGAAGCTTTGGGTTCTAAGTTGAGGTTGAGCTCCGCTTATCATCCGCAGACAGATGGTCAGACGGAGAGGACTATTCAGTCGTTAGAGGACTTGTTGAGGGCATGTGTTCTCGAGCAGGGAGGTTCATGGGATTCTCATCTTCCGTTGATAGATTTCACCTACAATAACAGTTTTCATTCTAGTATTGGTATGGCACCGTTTGAGGCGTTGTATGGTCGGAGATGTAGGACTCCGTTATGTTGGGATGAATCTGGAAAGAGTGCAGTATTGGGGCCTCAGATTGTGTGAGAAACAACTGAGAAGGTAAAACTAATCCGAGAGAAGATGAAAGCGTCGCAGAGTCGGCAAAAGAGCTATCATGATAAGAGAAGGAAGGATTTAGAATTTCAGGCCGGTGATCATGAGTTCCTGAGAGTCACTCCGGTGACTGGTGTTGGGCGTGCCTTGAAATCAAAGAAGTTAACTCCCCGTTTCATTGGTCCGTATCAGATTACGGAGAGGGTGGGAAGTGTTGCCTACAGGGTGGCCTTGCCGCCTAATCTTTCGAACTTGCATGACGTGTTTCACGTGTCACAACTTCGAAAGTATGTTCCGGACCCGTCTCATGTGATTCAGATGGAAGAAGTAGAGGTACGGGATAATCTCACGGTGGAGACTATGCCTGTGCGAATTGAAGATAGAGAAGTGAAGATTCTGAGAGGGAAGGAAATTCATTTGGTGAAAGTGGTTTGGTTAGGAGCTGCTGGTGAAAGTATGACTTGGGAGCTGGAGAGTAAGATGCGGGAAGCATATCCGGAGTTGTTTGATTCAGGTAATTTCGAGGACGAAATATTCTAAGTGGAGGAGAGTTGTAACGCTCCAAAATAATTTAATTATTTATTTAATTAAGTTATTTAAGGCTTACAATATTTATTTAATTTAATTAACTAATTCAAGGTTTAATTTATTTTATTTTATTTAATTAGGAGGTGTGGTCACGAATTAGATGTGCATGGGGGCCCATGACCCACAAGTGAGCCCATGACCCATTGGATAGTCATAGGAGTCGACTCACTTAGGGGTCTTGGGAGTTAGTTCTCATTTTTACTCAATTGCAAAAGAAAGAAAAAGAAACGTATAAAGAGAGGAGAAGTGAGAAGAGAAGTCGCGACTTGCAAGAGGAAAAGGGAGAGGGTTTCGTGGAGCACTCAAGGAGGAGGAAGAGCTTGTTGGTGTCTTGCAATTCCTTGGAGCTTTGCTTGGTGGTGCGAATTCTAAGAGGTTAGGGGGTCCTCTTTTTATTTTTAATGGCTTATGCGAATTAGTAGTGCCTAGGGTTAGGGTTTTAGAATGATTTATATGAATGAATTGTGGTGTTGTTGATTCAATTGTAATGTTGTGATATATGATTATGAATTGCCTATGTTGAAATCGCATGACTGATGTTTGAATTGTTGCTAATGTGAATTGTATGCCACGTATTTGAGTATATGACTTGTTGGTGTTTGTTTGGTGAGAATTGAGGATCATGAGGATAATTGAATTATATATATATGATTGAGTGTTTGGTGAACTTAATTTGGTGTTTGAATTTGACAAATTCTGATTTTGGAAGCCCCTAGGCGCATTGGGCGCCATATGCCTTGCTGCTGTTTTTTTTTTGTGTCTTAGTCATGGGCGCCAGGCGCCCAGTCCCTGTGTTGCCACTATGTTGCTGTTTTCTGTGTCACTGTGTTGCCTGTTTTGGCGCTAGGTGCCTTGTGTCATGGGCGCCAAGGGTCCCCATTTTCTGTTGCGTATTTTGCGAAAATTGATACTGGGTTTTCATGTCCAAGTTAAATGGCTCGTGCAAAACAATTTTTGGAGTCATAGGAGTTGTGGTTGGTCTTGGCCTTAGGCGCCTAGTCCATGGGCGCCAAAAATGCGTGTCACTTTTTGCCAAAATTTTTGTTGGGTTCTCATATTCTGAGTATTTGGCTCGTACAAAATCAATTTCGAAGTAAAATGAGTTTCCTTGCGTGTTGGCCTTAGGCGCCTAGTGCCTGGGCGCCGTGTTGCTGTTTCTGGGCGCCAGCGCCTATGCGTGTTGCTGTTTCCTGGGCGCCAGCGCCTATGCGTGTTGCTGTTTCCTGGGCGCCAGCGCCTATGCGCGTGTTGCAGTTCCTGGGCGCCAAGCGCCCATGCGCCAAGTTCCGTGTTGCTCCTGGGCGCCCAGCGCCTGGGCGCTAGTTTCCAGAATGTCTAAGTATTTTTCCGGTTTTGTTTTTAATGTAACTTTTGACTCGGTTATCCAAATTTGACGGTTCAAAATGCGTTTCGAAGCTAATTTCAGTGTCTATCCAAATGTTCTAATTTTATGCCAAAATGGATTATTTCACTGGTGTTTCTGGGCTGAGGTGTTCAAGTGTCTAAATGGAAATTTTTATTCACTTTCCCTATGTCGTGTCATATCCCAAATTGGCCTAATTGAAATTGGTGTTGGTGTGAGTGGTGGGATGAGTTGGTGAGTGTATATTGGTTTGATTGGTGAGCAGAGGCTTCGGCCTAATCTTAAATTGGTGAGCTGATTAATACAATGGTGAGAATATGAATAAAATGGTGAGTTGAATTAAATGGTGAATTGATGAATTGTGTGGTGTGTTGTGATGCATTTCCATAGCATCTCATGAAACATGTGCATTATTGGTGAGCAGAGGCTTCGGTCTAGTTTTATTTGGTGAGCAGAGGCTACGGCCTATTTGTATTTGGTGACGGATCCGACATGCATGTGCCCGTGGAGTTTGGGTTGCATTTCATGCATAACCATATATTGTGTAGTGCTGCTTGGAAATGTAATGTTGATGTGATTGTTGCCAATGTTGTGAATCGGTGTGCCTAGTTACCTTTTTCCTATGCAGTACTTATTTCCGTATGTTATTAATTATGAAAAGAGACTCACCCTACTGCTTTTATGTTGCTTCTTATGTCGGCAACGTGCAGGTAATAACGAGTGAAGGTTACCCTTATGCCTTCGTCTGGTAGGAGGTGTCATGCTCTGATATGTAGCACCAAGGGGGGTGTCTTATGTTTATGCATTATTTTCTTTATACTATTGGACTGCTATTGGTGATGTATTGGTTTTGTTTTTCGAAACTTATTATTTTTCCGCTGCTGGTAGTGACTGAATTTAGTTGATGTGAACTAAACGTTTTTTTTTATGGTGCTATGTATCTTGTGGTTTTAACCGAACTATGAAAAGTGAAGTGGTTAATTTAATGGAGTAAGTGTAGCACTCGCTTAAATTATTTTCAAAAAAAAAAGAAACTCTGATTTTTATTAAATAGTAAGGTTACTAGAAAAGGGGTGTTACATTAGTGGTATCAGAGTAGTTCGGTCTGTCCGGCCAAGTCGTCCTATCATAGTGTCTTATGACAAATAGAATTGTTAGATTAGTTCTAAATTTCTGTTTGTGCTGCAGTGATAGTTTGAAATGGCTGGGAGAAACGACGCTGCTCTTGATGCTGCTTTGTAGGCTATGGCTCAGGCTGTTGGGAACCAGCAAAATGGTGCTGAAAATGCTGGGACTCGCAGTTTAGCCACGTTCCAGAGGGAGAATCCACCTGTTTTTAAGGGCAAGTACAATCCAGATGGTGTTCTAGCATGGCTGAAAGAGATCGAAAGGATATTTCGTGTCATGGATTGTGACGATGCGCAGAAGGTCAGGTATGGTACCCATACGCTGGCAGAAGAAGCTGATGATTGGTGGATGGAGGTTAGGCAGAGGTTAGAGACTGCTAATGAGGAGATAACTTGGGCTGTTTTCCGCAGAGAGTTCCTACGGAAGTATTTTCCAGAAGATGTGAGGGGAAAGAAAGAAATAGAATTCCTTGAGCTAAAGCAAGGAAGCATGTCAGTGATAGAGTATGCTGCCAAGTTCACTGAATTGGCTAAGTTTTATCCCTATTATGCTGATGCTGATTCTGAATTTTCAAAATGTATAAAGTTTGAGAATGGACTGAGGGCTGATATAAAGAAAGCTATAGGGTACCAGAAGATTCAGGTATTCGCTGATTTGATCGACAGTTGCAGGATATTCGAAGATGATAGTAATGCTCACTCCAAGGTCATGAGAGATCAGAGGGGTAAATTTCAGAACCGGGGTAAGCCATATGTGTAACACCCCCTTTTCTAATACTATTATTTAGTTAATTTAAAAATCAGAGTTCGCAAAAACCGTTTGAATGCAACCACGAGAGGGTGCCACTTTTAAAACACCGACGTATTATATCTCTGAAAATAATATATAAGTATAAAAACGTCGCAGCGGAATAATCACCAAATCTGACAATATCAAATTACATCACCGAAAATATAGCTCGACATCAAATTTAATAAAATAGTAAACTAACGCCCCCCTGGCTACGTATCAGAGCTGACTCGACCCACTAGATAGAAGGTACTAGATCACCTTCGCTCGTCGTCACCTGCACGTTGCCGACATGAGAAGCAACATAAAAAGCAGTAGGGTGAGTCTCATTTCATAAGTAATAACATATAAGATCAACAATATATAGATCAGGCAACGAATAACACCACTTCACATTAATAATAGCACACCATCATTTCACATCACTGAGACACAACACCCACACACACAGCTCTAATAGCACACCGTCACTTTATTCATTCACAGGCAACAATGAGGGTATGTGACATGTATGCAATGCGACCCAACACCTAGACGTATGCATGTGGATCCATCAACACCAAAAACTTGCCTTGAGGGCACTCACCAAGATAGGCCGAAGCCTCTGCTCACCAAAATAGGCCGAAGCCTCTGCTCACCAAAATATGCACATGATAATGTGACGCCATGACCATGCACCATACACACCAACACATGTAAACACACCCCAAGATTAACATACTCAACAATTAAACCTTGTGGGCACATCACTAACAAGACCGAAGTCTTCTGCTCGCCAATAATTCATAATAAGGTCGAAACCTTCTGCTCACCCAAAATATCATATTAACTCTCCAATTATATCTCCACTCACCAGTAATATTATATTAACTCACCAATACTTATTCAGCTCACCAATCATATTATAACGACTCACAATTATCTATTCAGCTCACCAATCATATTATAACAACTCATAATTATTTATTCAGCTCACCAATCATATTATGAGGACTACGCCGCACCGTAAAGACTAAAAACACACCCAAATTCTATCGAAAATCGGGCAGAGTTTCCTCTGTATCACGGACATCCCAAAAATATATTCCCTGTACAACCAGTCCAGACATCACATTTTATTCAGAAATCATCCATTCTTTCACGTATACTAAACATACGGTTTTTCAAAATATTTATAAATTCAGCTAACAAAATCAAGCAGCACACCAAAGGCGCGCCCCCATGTGGGCACAGAGGCAACATCGTGCCACGCCTGACTCACAACCACGCACACCCAAGCGCCATTGGGGCAGCCAGACTTGGCGCCCCTGCGCAACACACACACATCAATCTTTTTCATCAAATTGTTTTGGAGCAATGCACACATCACAATTTCATCAATTGCAACATCAACAACATACATCATCAACATATATATATATATATATAAACACCACATTCTCAATTTAACCATTCCCATTATATCACCAACAGTAGCCGTAGCCTACCCCCAATTTTCCATTTAATTCATTTCACCACATATATATATATATATTAACATAACATCCACAATTTAACCAATCCAATTACAACACCACAGTAGCCTAATTCTCTACAATCCCCAAATTAATTTATTTCATCAATATATATACCTTAACACTACCTCACAATTTAACCAAATCCAATACCATTCCAACAGTAGCCGTAGCTTATTCTCAAATTCCAATTTAATTCATTATCCCCACCATTTCAATTCACTCATTTATTCCTCCACCAACAGTAGCCGTGCACACATTATCCCACAATATCAATTCAATTCATTTCATAACATATATATATATCAATGCAATATCCAACAATTACATCCTCCTCACTAAACAATCAAACAGTAACAATTAGTAAACATTCAACTAACTTATTTCACCAATCTAACTCCTACACCAATCCTACATATATCACCTAACTTAAGCATTATTATAGGTATAAAGTAGAGCCCCCCTAACATACATAATAATCATCACAAATTATAAATTCACACCACAAATTAATTTCAGCACATAACAATTCAATCTAACAATCACCCATAATACCAAATCCCTAAATTATTAATCAAATAGGTTATTAGAGATGAAGGAGAGCCCCCTAACCTCAAAATTTGTAGAACCTCCAAGCTAGCACCAACAACTAACAAAATGAGCAACCTTTCCCTCCCTTGAACTTGCAAAATCGAAGCTTCCTCTTCTTCTAGAGTCAAGATGAAGAAAACTTCTCTTCTTCACCACAACTACACAAGCTCAACTCTTGAGCTTCAACACCAAGAGCAATGGTGAACAAATCCCTTCCTCCTCTCCCTTGAGGCTGCCGTCGGCCCTCTTCCTTCTCCCTCCCTCTATTCGCGATTCCCTTTCTTTCTTTTATCGCTGTTCTTTCTTTTTGTTCCTTCCTTTTCTTCTCTGATCACCGCGTTCTTTCTTTCTTCTCAGATCGCCATTCTCCTTTTCTTTTCCTTGCTTCCGCGGCTGACCCTCTTTCTTTCTCCCTATTCGCGATTTCCTCTCCCTCTCTGTTTTGCAATTCTTCTCCTTATGCATGTTTTATTATCCTCAGCCATCAATCCCACGCCTCAGCACAAACCCGGCCCACTCTCTCTTTCACTCCTTTTTCTTTATTTGTATTTTTACCCTAGACTCCTATTTGCACCACCTTAAATTACTTCCACCACTCCCTCTTTTATTTACTAAACTCCACTCCCTTCTTTACTTAACACACCACCTCTTAATTAATTAATTACCCCATTATTGTTTTAATACACTCCACCAAACACCACTTAATTAATTAATTAAATATACACCCAAATTAATTCTGGGGCGTTACAACTCTCCCCCACTTAGAATATTTTCGTCCTCGAAAATTCAACTACTAGGAACATGGTTATGTTCTAACCAGTTCATACTCAAGATTACGATTAACTCACCCAACGGCAAACAACAAGGATTCACAACAAGTCTCTATCGAAGGTCGACAAGGGACACAGAGAAACACACCAGGCAACACATTACAGTTACAACAGTTATCACAGCACTTAAACATTCACCGCATGCAACAATAACAAAACAACAAGTAGCATCGATATAACAGTAGATTCTAGCGGAGTACCCTTAACGGGATACGTACCTCTGATACTATTATCACTCCTCCGCAGACTCAGCACCTGCTAAAACAAACACCCTCCCACTAGACCCCTCCTTCTTTGGCTTGGAGCAATTGGTACTAATATGCCCCACCTCTCCGCAGCTGTAGCAGACGACCTCTTTCTTCTCACACTTGGCAGCTATGTGGCCTCCCTTACCACATTTAAAGCACTTGTTATCTGGACAACCAAAACTCTTATGACCGGGCTTCCCACACTTGTAGCACACAACATTCGCAGGGGCCTCTCCCCCACTTGACTTCTTGCCTGAATCATCAGCTTTCCCTTTGCCCTTACCTCCAGAAACATCGTAGGGCTTCTCACGATACTGAGCACTCCTCTTCTCCTTTACAATCTTGTAAGCAGCATTACTATCCTCCTCGAAAATCCTACACTTATCAACCAATCTAGCGAAGACCCGAACTTCTTGATATCCAATTGCTTTCTTTATATCAGGACGTAGACCACTCTCGAACTTGACACATTTTGAAAATTCAGAATTGGCATCATTAGCATAATAAGGACAAAATTGGGCCAGCTCCTCAAACTTGGCGGCATAATCAGCCACAGTCTTGTCTCCCTGCTTCAGCTCCAAAAACTCCACTTCTTTCTTGGCTCGCACATCCTCAGGGTAGTACTTTCTCTTGAACTCTCTTGTGAAAACCTCCCAGGTCACTTCCTCACCAGCATCACTTAACCTCCGCAACATTCCCATCCACCAGTCTTCAGCTTCCTCCGTTAACATATGAGTCCCAAACTTCACTTTCTGAGCTGGAGTACACTCCATGACACGAAAGACCCGCTCTATCTCCTTCAGCCAAGACAACGCTTCATCCGGGTTGTACCGACCCTTAAAGGTGGGTGGGTTCTCTCTCTGGAATGTAGCCAAATTGCGCGTCCCGTCATTAACAGCACCGGGTATATTACCCATCACTCCGGCTATAGCCTGCAAGGCAGCAGCAATTGCAGCATCGTCCCGTCTGGCCATTCTAGCACTGCAACAGAAAACAGAATTCAGAGACGAGTAACAAACTCAATGTTACTCAACACGACGACTCGACTACCGGCCGGACAGACCGAACTGCTTTGATACCAACTTGTAACACCCCCTTTTCTAATACTATTATTTAGTTAATTTAAAAATCAGAGTTCGCAAAAACCGTTTGAATGCAACCACGAGAGGGTGCCACTTTTAAAACACCGACGTATTATATCTCTGAAAATAATATATAAGTATAAAAACGTCGCAGCGGAATAATCACCAAATCTGACAATATCAAATTACATCACCGAAAATATAGCTCGACATCAAATTTAATAAAATAGTAAACTAACGCCCCCCTGGCTACGTATCAGAGCTGACTCGACCCACTAGATAGAAGGTACTAGATCACCTTCGCTCGTCGTCACCTGCACGTTGCCGACATGAGAAGCAACATAAAAAGCAGTAGGGTGAGTCTCATTTCATAAGTAATAACATATAAGATCAACAATATATAGATCAGGCAACGAATAACACCACTTCACATTAATAATAGCACACCATCATTTCACATCACTGAGACACAACACCCACACACACAGCTCTAATAGCACACCGTCACTTTATTCATTCACAGGCAACAATGAGGGTATGTGACATGTATGCAATGCGACCCAACACCTAGACGTATGCATGTGGATCCATCAACACCAAAAACTTGCCTTGAGGGCACTCACCAAGATAGGCCGAAGCCTCTGCTCACCAAAATAGGCCGAAGCCTCTGCTCACCAAAATATGCACATGATAATGTGACGCCATGACCATGCACCATACACACCAACACATGTAAACACACCCCAAGATTAACATACTCAACAATTAAACCTTGTGGGCACATCACTAACAAGACCGAAGTCTTCTGCTCGCCAATAATTCATAATAAGGTCGAAACCTTCTGCTCACCCAAAATATCATATTAACTCTCCAATTATATCTCCACTCACCAGTAATATTATATTAACTCACCAATACTTATTCAGCTCACCAATCATATTATAACGACTCACAATTATCTATTCAGCTCACCAATCATATTATAACAACTCATAATTATTTATTCAGCTCACCAATCATATTATGAGGACTACGCCGCACCGTAAAGACTAAAAACACACCCAAATTCTATCGAAAATCGGGCAGAGTTTCCTCTGTATCACGGACATCCCAAAAATATATTCCCTGTACAACCAGTCCAGACATCACATTTTATTCAGAAATCATCCATTCTTTCACGTATACTAAACATACGGTTTTTCAAAATATTTATAAATTCAGCTAACAAAATCAAGCAGCACACCAAAGGCGCGCCCCCATGTGGGCACAGAGGCAACATCGTGCCACGCCTGACTCACAACCACGCACACCCAAGCGCCATTGGGGCAGCCAGAATTGGCGCCCCTGCGCAACACACACACATCAATCTTTTTCATCAAATTGTTTTGGAGCAATGCACACATCACAATTTCATCAATTGCAACATCAACAACATACATCATCAACATATATATATATATATATATAAACACCACATTCTCAATTTAACCATTCCCATTATATCACCAACAGTAGCCGTAGCCTACCCCCAATTTTCCATTTAATTCATTTCACCACATATATATATATATATTAACATAACATCCACAATTTAACCAATCCAATTACAACACCACAGTAGCCTAATTCTCTACAATCCCCAAATTAATTTATTTCATCAATATATATACCTTAACACTACCTCACAATTTAACCAAATCCAATACCATTCCAACAGTAGCCGTAGCTTATTCTCAAATTCCAATTTAATTCATTATCCCCACCATTTCAATTCACTCATTTATTCCTCCACCAACAGTAGCCGTGCACACATTATCCCACAATATCAATTCAATTCATTTCATAACATATATATATATCAATGCAATATCCAACAATTACATCCTCCTCACTAAACAATCAAACAGTAACAATTAGTAAACATTCAACTAACTTATTTCACCAATCTAACTCCTACACCAATCCTACATATATCACCTAACTTAAGCATTATTATAGGTATAAAGTAGAGCCCCCCTAACATACATAATAATCATCACAAATTATAAATTCACACCACAAATTAATTTCAGCACATAACAATTCAATCTAACAATCACCCATAATACCAAATCCCTAAATTATTAATCAAATAGGTTATTAGAGATGAAGGAGAGCCCCCTAACCTCAAAATTTGTAGAACCTCCAAGCTAGCACCAACAACTAACAAAATGAGCAACCTTTCCCTCCCTTGAACTTGCAAAATCGAAGCTTCCTCTTCTTCTAGAGTCAAGATGAAGAAAACTTCTCTTCTTCACCACAACTACACAAGCTCAACTCTTGAGCTTCAACACCAAGAGCAATGGTGAACAAATCCCTTCCTCCTCTCCCTTGAGGCTGCCGTCGGCCCTCTTCCTTCTCCCTCCCTCTATTCGCGATTCCCTTTCTTTCTTTTATCGCTGTTCTTTCTTTTTGTTCCTTCCTTTTCTTCTCTGATCACCGCGTTCTTTCTTTCTTCTCAGATCGCCATTCTCCTTTTCTTTTCCTTGCTTCCGCGGCTGACCCTCTTTCTTTCTCCCTATTCGCGATTTCCTCTCCCTCTCTGTTTTGCAATTCTTCTCCTTATGCATGTTTTATTATCCTCAGCCATCAATCCCACGCCTCAGCACAAACCCGGCCCACTCTCTCTTTCACTCCTTTTTCTTTATTTGTATTTTTACCCTAGACTCCTATTTGCACCACCTTAAATTACTTCCACCACTCCCTCTTTTATTTACTAAACTCCACTCCCTTCTTTACTTAACACACCACCTCTTAATTAATTAATTACCCCATTATTGTTTTAATACACTCCACCAAACACCACTTAATTAATTAATTAAATATACACCCAAATTAATTCTGGGGCGTTACAATATGAGGTTCCGGCTGGTAAGGGTAAGCAGAGGTATGCTGATAATAAGAAACCAAGTGGGGGAGATGCTCCTGCGAGGGTTGTGTGCTACAGGTGTGGCAAGCCGGGCCATAAGAGTTTTGACTGCTCAGATAATAAATGTTTCAAGTGCGGTAAAGAAGGTCATGTGGCTGCGAAATGTGAGAAAAGGGATGTGGTGTGCTACAACTGTGGGGAAGTAGGTCATATTAGTACCAAGTGTACTAAGCCGAAGAAGGAGAAGTCCGATGGAAAAGTGTTTGCTCTCGCAGGATCAGAGGATACTAATGAGATTAGAGGTACATGTTTTATTAATGGTATTCCTTTGATTGCTATTATTGATACTGGTGCTACGCATTCATTTATTGCTGCTTTATGTGCTGAGAAATTGGACCTTGTTTTATCTTCTATGATGAGGGAGATGGTTATTGACACTCCAGCTAAGGGTTCACTAACTACCTCTCTTGTGTGTGCTAAGTGCCCTCTGTCAATCTTCGGCAGAGATTTCCTTGTTGACCTTATTTGTTTGCCATTGGGAGGGTTGGATGTCATTCTTGGTATGGACTGGTTAGTAGTTAACCATGTGCATATTAATTGTTTTCGAAGATTTGTGAGTTTCCTTCCTCCCGAAGAAGAAGAATCTGTTTTGTTGCCTGCTGGTCAATTGCATAAGGTAATGAAAGAGGGAGTTCATCTGTTTGCTTTGATGGCGTCATTGTCTGCTGAGAATCAGGCAATCATTGAAGGGGTACAAGTGGTGTGTGAGTTTCCTGAAGTGTTCCCGGATGAAATTCCAAGTGTTCCGCCAGAGAGGGAGGTTGAGTTTGCTATTGATCTTATACCTGGTACTAGGCCTGTGTCTATGGCACCGTACCGAATGTCAGCCTCAGAGTTGTCTGAATTGAAAAAGCAATTAGAATATCTACTTGAGAAGAAATTTGTAAGGCCAAGTGTGTCACCATGGGGTGCTCCGGTATTGTTAGTGAAGAAGAAGGATGGGAGTATGAGACTTTGTGTCGATTATAGGCAATTGAACAAGGTGACAATAAAGAACAGGTATCCGCTCCCCAGAATTGATGATTTGATGGACCAGTTGGTAGGTGCTAAAGTGTTTAGCAAAATCGATTTGAGGTCGGGTTATCACCAGATCAAGGTAAAGGATGAAGACATTCAGAAGACAGCTTTCAGAACGAGATATGGGCACTATGAATATTCTGTGATGCCGTTTGGTGTTACCAACGCGCCGGGAGTGTTTATGGAGTACATGAATCGTACCTTCCATAGTTACTTGGATCGGTTTGTGGTTGTGTTTATTGACGACATTCTGGTGTATTCTAAGACGGAAGAGGAGCATGCAGAACATTTGAGGTTAGTACTAGAAGTGTTGAAAGAAAAGAAATTGTATGCAAAGTTGTCAAAGTGTGAGTTCTGGCTGAATGAAGTAGGTTTCCTTGGTCATATTATCTCTGGTAATGGTATAGCTGTGGATCCAGCCAAGATGGATGCTGTGTTGCAATGGGAGAGCCCAAAGTCAGTTACAGAGATTAGAAGCTTCTTGGGATTAGCTGGTTATTACAGGAGATTTATTGAAGGTTTCTCGAAGTTGGCCCTTCCGTTGACTCAATTGACATGTAAGGGAAAAGCATTTGTGTGGGATGCTCGCTGTGAGGAGAGCTTCAATGTGTTGAAGAAGAGGTTGACAACATCGCCCGTGTTGACTTTGCCTGTTCCGGATCAACCATTTGTAGTATATTGTGATGCTTCCAAAATGGGTTTGGGAGGTGTGTTGATGCAAGAAGGTAAGGTAGTAGCTTATGCGTCCAGACAGTTGAGGACCCATGAGAAGAACTACCCTACTCATGATTTGGAGCTGGCTGCAATTGTGTTTGTGCTGAAGATTTGGAGGCACTATCTGTATGGTACTAGATTTGAAGTGTTTAGTGACCATAAGAGTTTGAAATACTTGTTCGACCAGAAGGAGATGAATATGAGACAGAGACGTTGGTTAGAATTGCTGAAGGATTATGATTTCGCCTTGAACTATCACCCCGGCAAAGCTAATGTCGTGGCTGATGCTTTAAGTCGGAAGAGCTTGCATATGTCGGCTATGATGGTGTAAGAATTAGATTTGATTGAGCAGTTCTGGGACATGAGTCTGGTTTGTGAAGTGACACCGCAGAGTGTCAGATTGGGAATGTTGAAGATTGACAATGAATTTTTGGTTAGTGTTCGAGAAGCCCAAAAGTCAGATGTAAAGTTGGTAGACTTGTTAGTTGTGAATGATCAAGCTGTGAATGGGGATTTCAAGTTAGATTCCCAGGGTGTATTGAGATTCAGAGATAGGATTTGTATTCCTGATGATGCTGAGATGAAGAGAATGATTCTTGAGGAGAGCCATAGGAGCAAGTTGAGTATTCATCCAGGAGCTACGAAAATGTACCAAGATTTGAAGAAGTTGTTCTGGTGGCCTGGTATGAAGAAGGATGTGGCGCAGTTTGTGTATTCTTGTCTGACTTGTCAGAAGTCTAAGATTGAGCATCAGAAGCCTGCGGGGTTGATGCAACCATTGGAGATTCCTGAATGGAAATGGGATAGCATTTCCATGGATTTTGTGACTGGTTTGCCAAATACAGTGAGAGTGTTTGAAGCTATATGGGTGGTTGTGGACAGGTTGTCAAAGTCTGCTCATTTTGTACCAATTAATATGACTTATCCAGTTCCAAAGTTGGTAGAGATCTACATCAAGACAATTGTGAAGTTGCATGGCGTTCCGCTTAGTATTGTATCTGATAGAGATCCAAGATTCACTTCTGAATTTTGGAAAAGTTTGCAAGAAGCTTTGGGTTCTAAGTTGAGGTTGAGCTCCGCTTATCATCCGCAGACAGATGGTCAGACGGAGAGGACTATTCAGTCGTTAGAGGACTTGTTGAGGGCATGTGTTCTCGAGCAGGGAGGTTCATGGGATTCTCATCTTCCGTTGATAGATTTCACCTACAATAACAGTTTTCATTCTAGTATTGGTATGGCACCGTTTGAGGCGTTGTATGGTCGGAGATGTAGGACTCCGTTATGTTGGTATGAATCTGGAGAGAGTGCAGTATTGGGGCCTGAGATTGTGTGAGAAACAACTGAGAAGGTAAAACTAATCCGAGAGAAGATGAAAGCGTCGCAGAGTCGGCAAAAGAGCTATCATGATAAGAGAAGGAAGGATTTAGAATTTCAGGCCGGTGATCATGTGTTCCTGAGAGTCACTCCGGTGACTGGTGTTGGGCGTTCCTTGAAATCAAAGAAGTTAACTCCCCGTTTCATTGGTCCGTATCAGATTACGGAGAGGGTGGGAAGTGTTGCCTACAGGGTGGCCTTGCCGCCTAATCTTTCGAACTTGCATGACGTGTTTCACGTGTCACAACTTCGAAAGTATGTTCCGGACCCGTCTCATGTGATTCAGATGGATGAAGTAGAGGTACGGGATAATCTCACGGTGGAGACTATGCCTGTTCGAATTGAAGATAGAGAAGTGAAGATTCTGAGAGGGAAGGAAATTCATTTGGTGAAAGTGGTTTGGTTTGGAGCTGCTGGTGAAAGTATGACTTGGGAGCTGGAGAGTAAGATGCGGGAAGCATATCCGGAGTTGTTTGATTCAGGTAATTTCGAGGACGAAATATTCTAAGTGGAGGAGAGTTGTAACGCTCCAAAATAATTTAATTATTTATTTAATTAAGTTATTTAAGGCTTACAATATTTATTTAATTTAATTAACTAATTCAAGGTTTAATTTATTTTATTTTATTTAATTAGAAGGTGTGGTCACGAATTAGATGTGCATGGGGGCGCATGACCCACAAGTGAGACCATGACCCATTGGATAGTCATAGGAGTCGACTCACTTAGGGGTCTTGGGAGTTAGTTCTCATTTTTACTCAATTGCAAAAGAAAGAAAAAGAAACGTAAAAAGAGAGGAGAAGTGAGAAGAGAAGTCGCGACTTGCAAGAGGAAAAGGGAGAGGGTTTCGTGGAGCACTCAAGGAGGAGGAAGAGCTTGTTGGTGTCTTGCAATTCCTTGGTGCTTTGCTTGGTGGTGCGAATTCTAAGAGGTTAGGGGGTCCTCTTTTTATTTTTAATGGCTTATGCGAATTAGTAGTGCCTAGGGTTAGGGTTTTAGAATGATTTATATGAATGAATTGTGGTGTTGTTGATTCAATTGTAATGTTGTGATATATGATTATGAATTGCCTATGTTGAAATCGCATGATTGATGTTTGAATTGTTGCTAATGTGAATTGTATGCCACGTATTTGAGTATATGACTTGTTGGTGTTTGTTTGGTGAGAATTGAGGATAATGAGGATAATTGAATTATATATATATGATTGAGTGTTTGGTGAACTTAATTTGGTGTTTGAATTTGAAAAATTCTGATTTTGGAAGCCCCTAGGCGCCTTGGGCGCCATATGCCTTGCTGCTGTTTTTTTTTTGTGTGTCTTAGTCATGGGCGCCAGGCGCCCAGTCCCTGTGTTGCCACTGTGTTGCTGTTTTCTGTGTCACTGTGTTGCCAGTTTTGGCGCTAGGTGCCTTGTGTCATGGGCGCCAAGGGTCCCCATTTTCTGTTGCGTATTTTGCGAAAATTGATACTGGGTTTTCATGTCCAAGTTAAATGGCTCGTGCAAAACAATTTTTGGAGTCATAGGACTTGTGGTTGGTCTTGGCCTTAGGCGCCTAGTCCGTGGGCGCCAAAAATGCGTGTCACTTTTTGCCAAAATTTTTGTTGGGTTCTCATATTCTGAGTATTTGGCTCGTACAAAATCAATTTCGAAGTAAAATGAGTTTCCTTGCGTGTTGGCCTTAGGCGCCTAGTGCCTGGGCGCCGTGTTGCTGTTTCTGGGCGCCAGCGCCTATGCGTGTTGCTGTTTCCTGGGCGCCAGCGCCTATGCGTGTTGCTGTTTCCTGGGCGCCAGTGCCTATGCGCGTGTTGCAGTTCCTGGGCGCCAAGCGCCCATGCGCCAAGTTCCGTGTTGCTCCTGGGCGCCCAGCGCCTGGGCGCCCAGCGCCTGGGCGCCAGTTTCCAGAATGTCTAAGTATTTTTCCGGTTTTGTTTTTAATGTAACTTTTGACTCGGTTATCCAAATTTGACGGTTCAAAATGCGTTTCGAAGCTATTTTCAGTGTCTATCCAAATGTTCTAATTTTATGCAAAAATGGATTATTTCACTGGTGTTTCTGGGCTGAGGTGTTCAAGTTTCTAAATGGCAATTTTTATTCACTTTCCCTATGTCGTGTCAAATCCCAAATTGGCCTAACTGAAATTGGTGTTGGTGTGAGTGGTGGGATGAGTTGGTGAGTGTATAATGGTGTGATTGGTGAGCAGAGGCTTCGGCCTAATCTTAAATTGGTGAGCTGATTAATACAATGGTGAGAATATGAATAAAATGGTGAGTTGAATTAAATGGTGAATTGATGAATTGTGTGGTGTGTTGTAAATGAATTTCCATAGCATCTCATGAAACATGTGCATTATTGATGAGCAGAGGCTTCGGTCTAGTTTTATTTGGTGAGCAGAGGCTACGGCCTATTTGTATTTGGTGACGGATCCGACATGCATGTGCCCGTGGAGTTTGGGTTGCATTTCATGCATAACCATATATTGTGTAGTGCTGCTTGGAAATGTAATGTTGATGTGATTGTTGCCATTGTTGTGAATCGGTGTGCCTAGTTACCTTTTTCCTATGCAGTACTTATTTCCGTATGTTATTAATTATGAAAAGAGACTCACCCTACTGCTTTTATGTTGCTTCTTATGTCGGCAACGTGCAGGTAATAACGAGTGAAGGTTACCCTTATGCCTTCGTCTAGTAGGAGGTGTCATGCTCTGATACGTAGCACCAAGGGGGGGGTGTCTTATGTTTATGCATTATTTTCTTTATACTATTGGACTACTATTGGTGATGTATTGGTTTTGTTTTTCGAAACTTATTATTTTTCCGCTGCTGGTAGTGACTGAATTTAGTTGATGTGAACTAAACGTTTTTTTTATGGTGCTATGTATCTTGTGGTTTTAATCGAACTATGAAAAGTGAAGTGGTTGATTTAATGGAGTAAGTGTAGCACTCACTTAAATTATTTTCAAAAAAAAAGAAACTCTGATTTTTATTAAATAGTAAGGTTACTAGAAAAGGGGTGTTACACCTTACGGCCAGCACCTAAGGAATTATTTTAAAGCACGTGATTAACGATTTAGTTATTAATTATGGAGCTTGCTGTGGTTATATTGCTTTTGCAGGTTAGGTTTTGATGATGATGTGTTCGAAGTCCAAATGACAAGCAGGTCCAACGCATTGGCCACCCCAGCACTATTACATCACGGTCTTCTCTATCCCCCTTGTAGAATTTTTGCCTTCCGTGGGAATCGAACCTTGCACCTGAGGCATAAGTGCAAGTTAAACACACCTCCCACTACCAATTGAGCGTGTAGAGAAGACCATGAGGTAATAGTGCCGGGGTGGCCAATGTGTTGGACCTAGGCTGTTACACAAATCCAAGGCAAACAAGACTTAAGAAGTAAGGGTAGTCTCTAGGGTTTCGGTCATGTCTTAGGATAAATTGTAAGCCGCTTCTGAGGGTCAGCTCATCTTACAGTTTCATAGCCTTCACCATTTTCAAAATGCATGAATGCACATAGGTAAGGCACGTAACATTAAAATAAGTTTTGAAAGCACAAAATCGATTTTGCACCTGATACACCAAGCACAAGATCAATTTTGCACTTATTTTCCTTAAGGATAGAAATTGATTCATAGCCTTCTTCCTTAAAGTCCAAAATCGATTTCCAAACATTTTTCTAAAGGCAACAAATCGCTTTTCCCCTAAAATACATAAAGCTACAAATTGATTTCCTTCCTTCTTAGTCATATTCTTGATTTTTGCAAAGCTAAGAATCGATTCATGGCTTTCCTTTTAAAGAGAAGAGTCGATTTATGGTTTGCCTGCTTTGAAACAAATAATCAATTCATGGCCTATTTCTTTAATTGATTTTTCATTTAGTGTTAGAAACCATCAGTGGTCATATTTCTAAGCAAAGAATCGATTCACACACTAAACTATTTCAAGCAATTAATCGATTCCTAAAATCATTCAACGGTCATATTTCTCCTAAGTCTATAAATAGGGACTTAGTGTTTCTCTGGAAAAAAACAACCCATTTTTACGCTTACGCTGAAACGCAAAAACTAAACCGTAGCACACACACCTCTGTTCTTCAAGTATTTTTCATCTGTTAGAGCTGATTTCTCTCAAGGGTTAGGTTGGGTTGATGATCTTCAAGGTGTTGTAATCTGCCTTCATAAGAGGTATTTTGGTTGTTAATTTGTAATTCGTTTTTACACTACATTTGGTACTAGAGAGTGGGGTATCTCTCTAGGGTTGCTGTTTGTACTAGGGAGTGGGGTATCTCTCTAGGGTTGTTGATTGTAACAAGGGTTGGGTATCTCTTGTTGCTGTTGTTGTGGTAGATTTGAGGGCTCTTCATAGGTGGGGTATCCTAGGAAAAGAGTGCCTGAGTCTGTAAAGGTTTCCAAAGCACCTGTAAGCTTTGTTGTGTTTAGTGGAAAATCTCACAAGGGTGTGAGGACTGGACGTAGGTCACTTGGAGGTGACCGAACTAGTATAAAAATCTGTGTTCTTTACTGCTTTACATTTCAAGTCCTTTTAAATACTTGGTGGAATGAATCACTAGTTGGTGTTCTAGAGTGGACCGAGGGTTCCCATCAGCAAATCCAGGAGGTGCATTCAGCAATTGGAATGGATTAGCCCAATCAATCCAGCCCATGTCCACCTCACGCGAGCCCAACATGCTTGGACGGTCAAGATCGACTCTACCAATCCAACGATCCATGAAGGGTCACGATTTCCTATAAATACATGCATACTTTGCCCTAAAAAAGGTTCAATCTCTAATCCTTAGTACCTTCACTCATATATTCGATATACTGACTTGAGCGTCGGAGTGGCTTGCAAGTACCCCCCCGGGCGCCCACTGACCTCCTGCCAGGGCAGCAAGAGACCTACCAACAGCAGCCGACCAAAAAGCTGCTCGGTACAGAACATTGGCGACCACAGTGGGAGGTTTCTATCTTTCACATCATCACTACTCGAAGTTTTCTCTTGCTGCTCCAAGGCTCCCAGAGGCAGACCCCAGGTTCAGAGCATTGCCATACCCGCACCCCGACCAGAGGGTATTCCTGAGGGCAACATCGTAACCCTACCTGACAAGGGTACCAGTCAGCCTGCCCAGCCTTCGAATGTGATTCAGCTTTTGGATCTCCTGGTCGATCGCACTAAAGCTATGCTGCATCAGGAATACCAGCAGAGTGCTAAGACATGCCCGTCCTAACACCCATGAGGGCGCCTAGCAAGGCGCCAATAAAGAGCAACCAGCGCCCATGAGGGCGCCTGGCAAGGAAGCAGCCAGCGCCCATGAGGGCGCCTGGCAGGGCGCCATGACAACATCAGGCAGCGCCCATGAGGGAGCCAGGTAGGGAACCAGGGAAGCATCAAACAGCCCCCATGAGACTGCCTGGCACCCAGGAGGGCGCCTGGCAGGGCGCCAGGACAATATCAGACAGCGCCCATGAGGGCGCCTGGCAAGGGAGCCCTTCCTCCAACAACGGTGACACCGAAGACACCACCGGGGATCGCCATCAAGGAGATCCCCCGACTGACGTAGGCATCAAAAGTTTGACTAAGAAGACACCTCCCCCCGAAACTCAAGAAGGTTTTCGGAAGAAGGACCTTTCACTCGAAGGGTGGATGGATGCCGAATCCCAAGGGCCTTGGAGAAGCTGCCAACTCTCAAGAAGCATGACGGAACCGGAGACCCAGACCGCTATCTGGCACACTTCTCCCTGATGATGCGCTATCGAGGCGCCAGGGAGCCTGTTCACTGTAAAATCTTCCCCCTCACTCTCAAAAATTCCGCACTAGAGTGGTTTCAGGAGCAAAGGCCGAACTCCATATCCTCATGGGGTCAGCTGGCGAGAATGTTCATAGCTCGTTTCACTACCTCCCAAGGCGAAAAGACAACATGGCCTACCAAGAGGAGGCCAAGGTTGGCAGCATGAAGGCTGATCTGACTTGTTATGGGCACCATACCAGCTAATGCAGCACCCTCAGGGATGACATTGAAGAGCTGATCCACGAGGGGAAGCTCGCCCAATACGTGAATGAAGAAGAGGATGAAACTCGCGACTCCGAATAAGGAGCAGAGCATCAGGAATCGAACCTAAGGCTAGGCTTAGTTATGAATTTCGTCGTTGAGCACAAAAGCAGAATACCAAAAAAATAAAAAAAATAAATAAATAATAAAAAAAAGGTCCAACTCCATAGTCACGAGTGGAGCGAGACAAGTCTGACACCCTCGACTCTCATACTTGGAGAGATGATCTTTGCTTTAGGTTAATGTTGAGATTTCCCCCAATGATCCAGGCAGTCCCTCCCTACATGGTATGTTGGGTCTCATCTTCCTAAAGCAAAGAAGCTAAGTTCACGGCACCCACCCGGCAGGGATCCAAGGTATGAGACCACAATGTCTTGGGTAGCAAGCGCTAAGTGTAACACCCCTTTTCTACCCGGTAATTATTTAATAAAATCAGAGTTACAAAAAATTTATTTCATACTTCGAAAGGAGATGTCACACATTCAACGATAGTTCAAAACGTCACATACGATATATAACACTTTGTCAAAAAGGGACGAAGCCCATAACACCAGTATACATAACCACGCAGCGGAATAGAAATAATTTTTCAAAACAATAAAATCATAACGTCCTGAATGGACTCCAAATAAATAAAATGCAACAGCCAAAGTCTAGGTTCGTCCCTCCCCTGAGTGTTACATATCAAAGCAAAGGACACCGACTCAGACTAGCGAAGGTAGCTAAGCCTTCACTCGCAATCACCTGCACGTTACCGCACAGGGGCAACATTCACACAGAAGGGGTGAGATATCTTCAATATAATAGCGTAAAATGATAAGAAATATGCTAGAATATGACAACTATATCTAGCACTCCGCTACACACATCGAATTATAAACGCACGTCAAATTATAAGCACCACAATCAGTCACCAAATGTCATGATAATGCATGGATGCAACCCACACCAACGGGCATATGCATGTGGTACCAAATCACCAAAATTGTTGCCTGTAAATAGAGGCGTCACCAATATTGAGAGCTTTCACACCCGGCTCACCAATTTAGAAAAATTGAGCTTTCACACCCGGCTCACTAGTTTTATAAAAATTGAGATTTCACACCCAGCTCCAAGACCAAAGGCCTTCACCAAAACAAATGCATATGCTGTATGCGACACCATGAATGCACACAGACAATCACCAAAAATTAGTCACAATGTGACACACCAAAATCAATCACCGAATATCACCAAAATTGAGCTTTCACACCTAGCCCAATGACACCGAAACACCAAACTACCCGAAACAACGGAACACTAAGATTTGGAGCCTTCACACGTAGCTCCAACAACACCAAGGTTTGAGCCTTCATACCTAGCTCAAACAGCACCAAGACACCAAGATGACAACCATTTTCTAAAACATTGGGACGACGACAATTTTTCAAAATATTTGAGATGCGACAATTTTTTTTCCCCAAAAACGGCAACATTTAACGGCTAAGCCAACGGCTAACGATTTCCAGAAAAATAGATCACTTTGCCTTAAATTAGAATATTCAGCTAGGCCTCTGAATAAGCTTTCCAAAACATTTTGAAACGTCTTAATCGGACTCCCGAGTCAAAAGATATCGCAAAAACAAAATAGGAACAAAACTGAGACACATGCTGAAAACGGCGCCCAGGCACAGGGCGCCTAGCAGGAAAACGCAACACCGAAGACTGGTGCCCAGGAGCAGGGCGCCCAGAAACAGGCAACACAACTGAATCTGGCGCCCAGGAGCAGGGCGCCTAGCAACCAACGCAAAACACATGACTTTGGCGCCCAGGAGCAGGGCGCCTAGCAACAGGCAGCAACACAACAGACAGCACTGCAGGAAATGGCGCCTTTGGTGCCCAGACAACCCAGAACACAACAGAAACGCAACATGGTGCAGGAACACGCACCAGACACGGCGCTCATGCCCAGGGCGCCAAAAACTGGAACACACACAGGGAACACAACAACAGCAACTCTGGCGCCCATGACGCCCATGACTCAGAACACAACAGCAACAACCATCCTGGCACACGGGACACACAGCAGACACGGCGCCCATGCACAGGGCGCCAGAAACAGCAATAGAACATCAAGGCAACAGGACCAGGAACGGCGCCCAGGCACAGGGCGCCAAAAACAGCATCTAGGACAATGGCGCCATGTTATTTCACCAATTTAAATCACCAATCCTTAACCACCAATGTCAATCACCATGAATTCTCAGTCACCACACCAAACAACAACTAATCGAACACCTAGCATGCAATTAGTAATAACAACAATGAATCACCAATTTTTAGAGTCACAACAATCACCAACAAGCCAAATTTCAATTCAACCTAGTTATGATTCAACTAATCACCAAATCAAACATCAAAATAAATCAAGAGGTATTATAGGACCTATTCCCACATAACCCATCATAAAACCCTATTATAAGGAAGAACCCCCACCCTTACCTTATAGTAGGAGAGCACTAATTCTCTTGATCACGTCACCCACAATAACCTCAGCAACACAGCTTCCTTCTTCTCCTTGAATTTACGAAATCCTCCTCCTCCTCTTCTCCCTTGGATGCGCGCCGTCCCTCTTCTCCTCTCCTCTCCTCTATTCGCAACTTTTCTTTCTTTTTCTCAAAACAATTCGCATAATGAGCCAAAACCCTAGCCTAGGCGCTTCATCTATGCGCCTAGCTAGTGGGCTTTTGGATCACGGGCCTTCCACCAGCTTAAGCCCGATCACTAGCACCATCCCCTAGTATCCGATTATACACCTCTTAGTCAAATGCTATTATAATTACACCAACTAAAATAAATAAATAAATAAATGGATTCCTAAATATTTAATTAAATAATTTAATTAAATATTTGGGCGTTACACTAAGAAAGGCGCGGAAGTCAAGCAAATGACGAGACCATGAGGTCACAGACACCAGAGATACCCACCTACGAGGGTGATCACTAGTCTGCAATCCATAACTTCGACCATACTTATCCGATGGAGGCGTGTGAGCATGCGTTCGAAAGCTAAGAGGAAGAGCTACAATTCTCATGTTGAGCTCAAAATCCAATTCGGACGTGTCCGCACCAAGGAAGGGCGCCCATAAGGGCGCCAGCAGCATTTTTATCTGATGGAGGCGTGTGAGCATGCGTTGGAAAGCTAAGAGGAAGAGCTACAATTCTCGTGTTGAGCTCAAAATCCAATTCGGACGTCTCCACACCAAGGAAGGGCACCCATGAGGGCGCCAACAACATACTTATCCGATGGAGGCGTGTGAGCATGCGTTGGAAAGCTAAGAGGAAGAGCTACAATTCTCATGTTGAGCTCAAAATCCAATTCGGACGTCTCCGCACCCGGGAAGGGCGCCCGTGAGGGCGCCAACAGCATCCGAAAGCGGCGTTTTGGCACAAGGCGCCCACGAGGGCGCCAGCATCAGGGCACACCATCTTGGCCCAAGGCGCCTAGGAGGAGGGAGCCAACTTCTGGATTTTGCGTTTTTACTCAGTCCATAACTTTGTCTATGCTTATCCGATGGAGGCGTGTGAGCATGCATTGGAAAGCTAAGAAGAAGAGCTACAACTCTCATGTTAAGCTCAAAATCCAACTCGGACGTCTCCAAACCCAGGAAAAGCGCCCAGGAGGTGGCGCCAACATCAAGAAGCAGCGTCTTGGCACAAGGCACCCAGAAGGGCGCCAAAATCAGGATACATGGCACAAGGCGCTCAGGAGGGCGCCAGCATCAGAAAGCGGCGTCATGGCACAGAGCGCCCAGGAGGGCGCCAACATCAGGATGTTGCACTTTGGCTCAAGGCGCCTAGGAGGAGGGCGCCAACTTCAGGATGTGGCACCTTGTCACCCGGCACGCAGGAAGGGGTTCCAGTCTGTAGTCCGTAACTTCGTCCATACTTACCCGATGGAGGCATGTGAGCATGCGTTGGAAATCTAAAAAGCTTAGCTACAATTCTCATGTTAAGCTCGAAAGCCAATTCATACGTCTCCGCACCCAGGAAGGGAAACAAGCTGACGGCACTCACAAGCTCGTGAGAAAATCAAATGGTGCACGAGCACGTGTGCCAAAAAAAAAACATAGTGCACGAGCACGTGAGAAAAGAGGAAAAGAAAATGTGGTGTTGCTCACCCATACTCACCATCAATCACCTCGATCAAGGCAAGTCAGGGAAAAATACCAATAAACGAGCAGGATAATTGTTGTGACCTTCTGACAAAATTAGCAGACCCGACGACGGCACGAGCCATAAGGGCAACCTAACCTACGCGGGCATCCTAAACGACAACGTCAAGTCAAGACCATCCCCCAGGATAATCTCGACTTGGGGGGGCAACGGTGGAACCAGGTCAATATCCACCAGAGGCACCATCGGGGATCGATATCAAACTCTGCCACGAGGTACGAAGCGGCATCGAAGTCGCCACCTCTGACGGGAGTTAAATTCAGACTGAGATCTGAATAAACTCCCCCAGAGTCCACGAGGTGCGAAGCGGCATTGAAGTCGCAACCTCTGGCGGGAGTTAAATTCAGACCGAGATCTGAATAAGCTCCCCCAGAGTCCCACGAGGTGCGAAGCGGCATCGAAGTCGCAACCTCTGGCGGGAGTTAAATTCAGACAGAGATCTGAATAAACTCCCCCAGAGTCCCACGAGGTGCGAAGCGGCATCGAAGTCGCAACCTCTGACGGAAGTTAAATACAGACCGAGATCTGAATAAACTCCCCCAAAGTCTCACGAGGCGCGAAGCGTCATCGAAGTCGCAACCTCTGACGGGAGTTAAAAGTCATACCGAGTTCTGATGAACTGCCCCCTAGAGTTAACTGTGCCATGAGGCAATAAGAGATTATTCATTCAGAAGCACAAGGCGATGACTTGCGCTCGGGACCATCCGGCGCGTGCCTGTTATAATCAAGAGAATCAAGCCTGACAAAGACCTCCTGATCAAATCGAAAGATGCTTGACTCCAGGGAAGCCGGCTTCCTTCGAAGGCACGGTATCACTTGTAACACCCCATTCTACCCGGTAAAATAATATGAAAATCAGAGTTTATAAAAAAATTTTCCAACAAACAATGGAGTGCCACACTTGCTTCGTAAAAACAGCAAACAGATTAATTCGCCTGTGAAAACAGATACATAGCACTCTACTTTTTGGATGAACCAATAAACAACCTTTTAGTCTTCAAAAATAAGTCACTTCATTACTACGCAGCGGATTCGCAACAAAACTCAATTCAAAATAATCGTGGCGTCTTTAACCAACTTAAGACAGCTCAAAACAACAAAATAACGACTTTAAGTTCCAACAACAAAATAACATAGCAAAACAATCATAATGAAAACATGTGTTCATTCCCCCTCGAGTGTTACGTATCAGAGCGATGACACCGACTCGATCAAACGAAGGTAAGCAGCCTTCATTCGTGATTACCTGCACGTTACCAACGGAAGGGTAACATTCAAACAGAAGGGGTGAGATATCAAACCATATAATAGGACATATGAAATACAGTATATTAGAATCAGGGGATCTAAATTCACCACTTCACATCCAACAAACAACTTTGATCAATCACAAGTCATCAACATAATCATTTAAGGATGCAACATGAATACGACTCGATACTATGCATATGCATGTGGTACCATCGGAGCAGAACTCCCAACGTAAAAATCTGCCAATACATAGAGGCATCAACAACATAATCTTCCAACATAATTTGCCAATCCAGGCCAACGTGTAATGCCATGCATGCGACGAGATGATGAATACTCAGGCAGTCAATAACAATAGCCACAAAACAGCACAACAACAACAACAACGGGATCTCAACGTTGGCCATAGGCCTACAACATAACACCTGCCAATAAATAGAGGCAATACAACTAGGTGCAACATTATCAACAATTCAACAACAGAGTCAACAATTTAGCAACTTAACAATTTTAACAGTGTAACAACTCAACCAACGGTTAACAACTTCCACAATCAACGATTAATAATTTAACGACTTAACCAACAATTAGTCAACCATGGGCCTAAATATATATTCAACATCAACAAATCGTTTCAAGCAACAACCATAGAATTCACACTTGGGCAGCCACATTTGGCGCCCTTGGCGCCCACTGCGCCCAGCAACTGTAACGCCCCAAAATAATTTAATTATTTATTTAATTAAGTTATTTGAGGCTTACAATATTTATTTAATTTAATTAAATAATTCAAGGTTTAATTTATTTTATTTTATTTATTAGGAGGTGTTGTCTCGAATTAGATGGTGCACGGGGCCCATGACCCGCAAGTGAGCCCATGACCCATTGGATAGTCATAGGAGTCGACTCACTTAGGGGTCTTGGGAGTTAGTTCTCATTTTTGACTCAATTGTGAAAAGAAAGAAAAGAAACGTAAAAAGAGAGAGTGAGAATTAAGAGGAGAAGTTGCGAAGTGAAGAGGAGAAGAAGAGAAAGGCGCGAATCACTCAAGGAGGAGGAAGAGCTTGTTGGTGTTTTGCATTTTCCTTGGAGCTTGGCTTGGTGGTGCGAATTCTAAGAGGTTAGCGGGTCCTCTTTTTATTTTTAATGGCTTATGCGAATTGGTAGTGCCTAGGGTTAGGGTTTTAGAATGAATTATATGAATGAATTGTGGTGTTGTTGATTCAATTGAAATGTTGTGATATATGATTATGAATTGCCTATGTCGAAATCGCATGATTGATGTTTGATTATTGCTAATGTGAATTGTATATCATATGTTTGAATATATGACTTGTTGGTGCTTGTTTGGTGAAAATTGAGGATCATGATGATGATTGAATGATATATATATGATTGGGTGTTTGGTGAATTTAATTTGGTATTTGAATTTGAAGAATTTCGATTTTGGAAGTCTCTAGGCGCCTTGGGCGCCATATGCCTTGTTGCTGTTTTTCTGTGCCTCAGTCATGGGCGCCAGGCGCCCAGTCAGTGTGCCTGCGCCAGTTTTCCCAGCCACTGTGTTGCTGTCTTGGTGCTAGGCGCCTTGTGTCATGGGCGCCAAGGGCCCCAATGTTCTGGTGATCGATTTGCAAAATTTGGTTTCTGGTTTTCATATTCAAGTAAAATGGCTTGTGCAAAACAATTTTTGGAGTCATAGGAGTTGTGGTTGGTCTTGGCCTTAGGCGCGTAGTCCATGGGCGCCAAAAATGCGTTTCACTTTTTGCCAAAATTTTTATTGGGTTCTCATATTCTGAGCATTTGGCTCGTACAAAATCAATTTCGAAGTAAAATGAGTTTTTTTGTGTGTTGGCCTTAGGCGCCTAGTGCCTGGGCGCCGTGTTGCTGTTCTGGGCGCCAAGCGCCTATGCGTGTTGCTGTTTCCTGGGCGCCGTGCGCCTATGCGTGTTGCTGTTTCCTGGGCGCCAGCGCCTATGCGCGTGTTGCTGTTCCTGGGCGCCAAGCGCCCATGCGCCAAGTTCTGTGTTGCTCCTGGGCGCCCAGCGCCTGGGCGCCAGTTTCCAGGATGTCTAAGTATTTTTCCGGTTTTGTTTTTAATGTAACTTTTGACTCGGTTATCCAAATTTGACGGTTCAAAATGCGTTTCGAAGATAATTTCAGTGTCTATCCAAATGTCCTAATTTTATGCAAAAATGAATTATGTTACTGGTGTTTCTGGGCTGAGGTGTTCAAGTGTCTAAACGGCAATTTTTATCCACTTTTCTTATGTCGTGTCAAATCATAAATTGGCCTAATTGAAATTGGTGTTGGTGTGATTGGTGAGCAGAGGCTTCGGCCTAATTTTAAATTGGTGAGCTGATTAATACAATGGTGAGAATATGAATAAAATGGTGAGCTGAATTAAATGGTGAATTGATTGAATTGTGGTGTGTTGTGATGCATTTCCATAGCATCTCATGAAACATGTGCATTATTGGTGAGCAGAGGCTTCGGCCTAATTTTATTTGGTGAGCAGAGGCTACGGCCTATTTGTATTTGGTGACGGATCCGACATGCATGTGCCCGTGGAGTTTGGGCTGCATTTCACGCATAATCATACCTTTTGCATTGTTGTTGGGAGATTGTAATTGTGATATGGTTGCTACCTTTGTTGTGAATCGGTGTGCCTAGTTACCTTTCCTATGAAATGCTTATTCCATATGTTATTAATTATGAAAAGAGACTCACCCTACTGCTTTTATGTTGCTTCTTATGTCGGCAACGTGCAGGTAATAACGAGTGAAGGTTACCCTTAGGCCTTCGTCTGGTAGGAAGTGTCATGCTCTGATACGTAGCACCGGGGGGGCGTATTATTCTTATGTGTTATTGTCTTTATGCTGTTAGACTATTATTGATGCTGTATTGGTTTTGTTTTCGAACTTGTTATTATTCCGCTGCGGTAGTGATGGTATTTGGTTTGATGCGAACTAAACGGTATTTTCATGGTGCTATGTATCTTGTGGCTTTTAGCCGACCTGTGAAAATTGAAGTTGTTGATTTAATGGAGTAAGTGTAGCACTCGCTTAGATTGTTTTCAAAAAAAAAAAGAAACTCTTATTTTATTAAATAGTAAGGTTATTAGAAAAGGGGTGTTACAGCAACAACACAGCCACGTTAGCAGATATGATAGGATTGTAGGGAAACTAAAATCCCTAGATTTAGATCCTGAAACCACATATAAGATTAACAACTTATTGATCCTATCTTCAAGTGATGGTTCTAACACTAGTTCAGAATCTACTAACTATTCTTCTAAGAATCATATCCAAGCCCAAAAGAATATCAGTTAGTTTTTTTATCACCATAATAACCATTGGTCTGGAGACAACTTGTAACACCCCCTTCTAATAACTACTATTTAATTCATTTAAAATCTGAGTTTCCAAAAACGTTTTAATGCATCCACAAGAGGGTGCCACATTTCAAAACAACAACGCATAATAGTCTCCAAAATTTATTTCATAAAGTCATAAGGTACGATACATAGCACCGCAAATAATCTGTTAGCCTACACCAAAGTAAAACACAATAGTCATCGCAGCGGAATAATCACCAAATCTTAAAATGCCAAATTACATCACCAATAAAGTTCAAAACATCAAATAAAATAATACGTAAACTAAACGCCCCCCCGGTGCTACGTATCAGAGCAGACTCAACTGACTAGGAGAAGGTACTAGATCACCTTCACTCGCTATCACCTGCACGTTGCCGACATAAGAAGCAACATAAAAGCAGTAGGGTGAGTCTCATTTCATAAGTAATAACAAATAAGATAAGCATCATTTAGAGAAGGCAACTAAGCACACCAATTCCCCACAATAACAACATACCCCATTAATTTTCATTCACCAAAAAAGAGCACCGAATATTTGCAATCACCGAGAGCAACACCAAATATAACTAAATACACCAAATTACAATTATCTCCACATACACCATCAAATTATAATCACCAGGAAAAATACCGAATGCATGTCCAATGTATGAGATGCAACCCAAAACTCCACAGGCACAGGCATGTGGATCCATCACCAAAAATTAGCCTTGAGGGCATACACCAAAATAAGGCTGAAGCCTTCTGCTCACCAATAAATGCCCATGATTATGCGACGCCATGAACAATGCACCATACACACCAAAATCACCACAACAATGTAACAACATGCGCACCAATAATTTGATTAACTCACCAATAGTTTTATTAACTCACCAACACCAAAAGAAAGGTCATAGACCATTGCCTTGAGGGCACTCACCAATAAACTCACCAATAATTTATCTCACCATTTTATATACATCACCATTATACATCTCCAACATTTCAGCTCTAAGGATAGCACACCAATCACACCAAGCACAATTAATTACGCGACTACATTGTCACCAAAGGACTAAACAACACCCATAGGGACCAAAACAGCACATAGAGTAGCAGCAGCAATATAAACAGCAGCATAAAACAGCAACAGCAATACAAAACAGTTCATTTTGCCTTAAAAATAGAATAATCGGTTAGACCTCTGAATGAGCTCTTCAACGCATCTTAGAACGCCTCAATCGGGTTCCCGGATCAAAAGATATCGCGAAAACAAACAAGGTGCAGAAATTCCGTAACCATGCGCTTACTTTGGCGAATTGATTAAAATAGTAACCCACACCGGATTTCGACAAATAAATACTTGTTGGAAAGCCCTACGGGTCTACTCCTTATTCCTAAGTTCAGTTTTTGAAAAAGAGAGCCTAACAGGTACAGTTTTCAAAAACACACATACTAGTTTCAAAAAGGGCAGTTTCTGTCCTTCAAATTCAAGCAGTTCTAAAATGACCAAAACTCAATCAAATTGCATGAAACTTGTGCATAAACTGGGGAGAATTCTGTCTAGTTTTCAAAGAAATTGGATTCGTTCGAAAATGAGTTCTTTTGAAAACGCAGTGACCAAAACACTGACCCTATGTCCAGATTGTTTCCAGAATCTTACCCTAACTTGTGAAATTCATATCTCGAGCTACACAACTCTAAACGCAACCAAACCAGTGCCAAATTAACAAGCATTAAGTCTATTTTCCAGAACAGTAAACCACATAATTTTTCAGTCAACACAACCTTCCGAGTTACCGAAATACTGAACCTCTACCCAAATCGTTTCCATTCTCGATTTTATTTAGTCATTACAACATACACCTAATTTGCATGACTAATATCATGTACATCTCAATACTAATCAATTATGGATTCTACCAAAATAACATAAGTTCATCATCAACCACATGGATTTAACAATTTACATTCATCGTAACAAAAACATCCAAAAACAACAATTCAATTCAATCAATCAAACCCCCCCTAAAACCTAACTCATGTGATTCTAGTCCTATAAGTTATTAAGAATGAAAAGAGAGCCCCCTAACCTTTTGTTATTGGAAGAATTCACAAGCTCCTTGACATTTCGCCAAGACACCAACAACCCTAGCCTTCTTCTTCTTCAAGCTTGCGCAAAACCTTTCCCTTCTCTCCTTGAGCCGTCGCGTTTTCTCACTCTCACACACTTCTCACTTTTCAATTTTTTTGTTCCTCTGCACAAGTAAGGGTTTTCCTAAGACCCTAAGGCTTTTTAACAACAACGGGCCTTATTTACACCCCCTTAATCACTTCCACTACTCCCTAACATAATTAACACACCACTCCCTTATTTACTAATCACCACCTCTTAGTTAAATTAAATACCCTATTATTATTTTAATATAACCAACCACTATAGCACCTAATTAAATTAATTAAATAAATAAATACTTGAATTATTTTGGGGTGTTACAACTCTCCCCCACTTAGAACATTTTCGTCCTCGAAAATTTAACTCATAGGAACATGGTTATGCTCTAACCAGTTCATACCCAAGATTACACCCAACCCGCTTAACGGCAACAAACAAAAATTCACAACAAAAGTCTCTGTCGAAGATCGACAGGGACACAGAGAACACACCAGGCAATACAAGACCAATCATAACAGACAACGCAAGACCTAAACGTTCACAACATTCGACAGCACTAAAACAATGAATGGCATCGGTATTGACAATAGATTCTAGCGGAGTACCCTTAACGAAACACGTACCTCTAAAACGACCATCATTCTTCTGTAGACTCAGTACCCGCCAAGGCAAACACCTTCCCACTAGCCCTCTCCTTCTTCGGCTTGGAACACTTGGTGCTAATTGTAACAGCCCAGGTCCACCGCAGCGGCCACCCCGGTCCCACTGTTACCTCACGGTCTTTTCTACCCCTCTTGTAGAATTTTTGCCTTCCGTGGGAATCGAACCTTGCACCTGAGGCATAAGTGCAAGTTAAACCCCCTTCCCACTACCAATCAGAGCATGACGACTCGACTCAAGAAGTGAAGCTAAAGGCCTTCACTAAGAATCACCTGCACGTTACCAACATGGGGGCAACATTCAAACAGGAAAGGGTGAGCATCATTTCAATCCATATAATAGAAAATATGATAAGTACTATGCTAGAGCCAAGACACTATATCAACCACATCACGAACATCAAGTCAATCATCAAGGATAAACAGTCAATTACATCATCAAGGGTAAAACAGTCAATTACATCATCAAGTTACTCGGCACAACGAGTCGTCACAATGTCATGCAGGAGTATGAAATGCAACCCACTCGCGGGCATATGCATGAGGTACCTTTTCACAAACGTCGCTTAGCTCTTAAGGCCTCATCGTCACTTAGCCACTCAGGCCTCAAAAACGTCACTGGGTTTATGCATATGGGCATGAGACACTATGACATGCACCACTCACAACACGCAATTACACAAGTACACAAATCACAGTCAACTAAGTGACTCGTCACTTACCGGTTTACTCACAAGGAGCACAGCACCTGTCAAATCCACAATCAACACACAACGTCACTTGGCCATTTAGACCTTAACATCACTTGGCCTTTCGGGCCTCAAACGTCACTGGGTTTTCATCGTCACTTATACAATAAATATCATCCACTCAAACAATAGCCACTGAGGGCAAAACGTCATTTACACGTCACTATAAATAATAATAGCCACTAAGGGCAAAACAGTCATTTACACATCACTATAATTAACAATAGCCACTAAGGGCAAAACGGTCATTTACACGTCACTATAAATAATGATAGCCACTAAGGGCAAAACAGTCATTTGACTAACCACCAAGGGCATCCTCGTCATTTACAAACCATTATCTACAACCTTGGCCACTAGGGGCAAAACAGTCATTTGACTAGCCACCAAGGGCATCCTCATCAAAATCATCATTTTGACACTACCACGTTAAAACTGTTGTTTATACACCAAAAAGGAATTTTAAAGAGCTTCATATAATTTTTCAATGTCACTGGGACGATCACCGGGGATGGCCACTTGCGCGCCCACAAACAATCAGAAAATAACAATTTTTCATTTTAAAAATTGGACCCATAGATAGACAACGTAAAAAGCTTCACGACACTTTTCGAATCGTTCAAAACGGACGTCTGAGTCAAAAGTTATGCTAAAAATAAATTTGGGAAAAATCAAGCAACTTTCTGAAAATAGGCGCCTTAGGCGCCCAGGCAACCAGGCAACACGCGCACTGGCGCCCAGCGCCCAGGCGCGCAACACACACGCAACACAACACGCCACAGGCGCCCAGCGCCCAGGCGCGCACACACGCACACAACGCAACACATACGGGCGCTCAGCGCCCAGCGCCTTGGCGCAGCACACACACACACGCTTGGGCGCTCAGCGCCCAGCGCTGGCACCCAGCGCCCAGCGCCTAGCCACACAGGAATCTGGCAACGCACAGCAACACACACAAGCCACAGGCGCCCAGCACAAGCACTTGGCGCCCAGAAAAACAGGAGCAACAATTCCAGAATTTTCCAACAACCTTTCAACACTAAAAATTGATTCTCAACAATTTTAAAATGTAAAAATCCATATTTTTCCAGCAACCAAAAATGCATTTATTTTAATCAATTTCTCAAAATTCAATTGGGCATTATCTTCACTATCACCTTGGCACCCTAGGCACCTATGCACACATTCACACAAATTGCGAACAACACAATCAATCCAACATACCGAATTTCAGTTTCACGAATACTCAAATGTCACAATTCATCAAACAAACGCATAGGTTGCAATTACCTCCATGATTATAATTCCAACAATTCAATTCGCATACCCACACATAAAAACCCATAATTCAATTCGCATACATATATATATAACAAACCAACATCAACAACGCATCAATAACACATCAAGAATTCATCATATATATACAACCCAATAATTCAATTCGCATATATAACCCAACAATTCAATTTCGCATATATATATATATATATATAAAAAATATATCAACAACAACAATATATTAAGAACACATCAAGAAAATCTAGTCTAACCCTAGATCTAGAACCCATCATATGATTTATTAGATAGAATGATAGAGCTCCCCTAACCTTTTCAAGAAGAAGAATTCGATGCCCTAGGAGAAGTCACCTACAGAGCCACAGCAACAACGGAGATCCCTTCCTCTTGATCTTCGAATCCTCTCCTCCTTCTCCTCTTGGCTGCCCCCTTGTTCTCTCTCTCTTTCTCACGCTCCTCTCTTCCTTTCTCTCTTTCTCAACTTTCGCAAATGATAGCTAGGGAACCCTAACCCCTTGTGCCTTGCTACTTCGCATATGACTTAATTCATGGGCTTGGGCTTCTCACTTAAGCCCAAGTCCATCTAATTTGGCACCTCCATCTTCTAATACCCCCTACACCTTTTAATATAATTTTCTGATAATTAAATTATATCCACTTAATTAATTTAAATTTCTAAATACTTCATTAAATAATTTAATTAAATATTTTAGGGTGTTACAACTCTCCCCCACTTAGAATATTTCGTCCTCGAAATTCACCTGTCAACGCCAACACTCTCCCTCTAAGGCCACCTAGACAACTAGTTCTATCATTCATGCTGATTACTATTGCTCTGATTACCGGCGGTAAGTGCTTGGGCGGCCGTCCCTCCTACTTGTTCAGCCAGGTAACTTCAAGCAGTAAAAATCAGACTCACTCTCTACTCCGCTGCGCTACTCTGATAAACTAGCTCGCATCCTACCCCACTCATCTACCCATAAGGATAACAAAATACTTCAATCATCAATAGCATCACAACGAAATTCACAGGGTGCATAACAGTCGTACAACAAGTCTCATAATTTTAGTAACACGACAACAGTCATCCACAAACAACTTTGCCACCCAGGCGACATCAACAATCACAATTGCCACTCAGGCGACATCAACAACTACAATTGCCACTCAGGCGACATCAACAACTACAATTGCCACTCAGGCGACACCAACAACTAAAAACCAACAACAGAGCAACATCATCAACAACACAATATTAACAACTCAGTCACACAATCGGGCACTAAGGCACCGGCAACGGTTAACAATCGAATTAGGCACAACTCATAAAAATAGGGGAAGCGCATAAGTTAGGAACAGTAACAGCACTTTTCAGAAAACAGTAACATTTATTCTCCTGAAAAACAGCCAATATAGTTTCCGGAAAAGCAGTAGCAATATTTTTCAGAAAACAGCCTCAATAATTTCCAGAAAAACCGCAACAAAAGCAAAACAACGACAACAATAGCGTCAGCAACATCACGAGAAAGTTTACCAAATGCGTAAATATAGCAACAACAAGGCACACGGCACGGAAACAATGGCGTAATGTAACATGGCAACAACAGCAATAGTTTTTCAGGAAGTAACAACAATAATTTTCACAAAAACAGTAACAGTAGTTTTCAGAAAAACTGCAACAATAATTCTCAATAACACAACATTTACATATAACATAAAATCATATCACAAGGTGTTCAAGATCAAAGGATTAAGGAATATGGCACTAAGAAAATTTTATGACTAAGAATCAGTGAACACCCAATGCACAAAAATTCAAACAGCACAACAGTCGTACATTCGACATATCACTAAAGACGGTACTCCTTTTACCTCAAAAATATTTGTAAGCGGGAGTGCGAAAATGTAATATTTGAACTTACAGTCCAGAAGGTAGGGACAGTAACAGTTATTTTTGAAAGCACTGACAGCGGCCTTAGGAAGCAGCAACAACAACTTTTAAAAAGGTAGCGACAATCATTTCCAGCAATAGTCATTTCGCAGAAAACCATAACAATTATCCGAATAAAACAGCAACATTATTTTCTGAAAACAGCAATGATCATTTTTCAGAAACAGCAACAATTATTTAAATAAAACTGCAACAGCAGTTTAAACAAAACAGCAGTAGCATTCGACTTTTTAAAACAGCATGGCATTTATCATTCAAACAGCAATAGCAAATAGCTCAGGATGATCCACGAAACATTATCAACTAAGTACACAGGAACACGGTTAACATTTAAAACCTTATTGCAACTAGTCAGCCCAAAAGAATAGTTCCATTAATATTTACAGTAATTAGTTAATTCGGCCCAAGTGCACAAGCGTCCAAAATGCACGTTTTTAATTCTTAAGATTTTTAAAACCACGTAACGCATATCGCAAGAGTTCAACTGCTAAAACAAAATCCGAATCGTTTATAAAAGTGATTTTCAATGCTAATCTCGGTATCCAGCCGTAAAAGTGTTTAATGGATGTTCAAAAACAATTTCGGAACTTCCATTATTTTTCGGATCATAAAACTCTATAGCGCAATTCAATAAGTAACGACCAAAAAGATTTTGTCATAAAACTCAAGCATACAAGACTCCACCTTGAGGAAAATTAGGCAAGTCAAAATAGCAATCACATGAGACGGTAGTCCTCAGCTAAAATTGTTACACCAAATTGCGGTATTTTCCAAAAAGAGTTGCGGTCAAAATTATAGCACTCAATGAAGATATTTTTCGTTTGTATTGATTAAAACGCTACGATAGTTATTAGTGCAGCAATAACTTGAAATAGTCCACAAAATAATTTTACAACGCATTCAGTTTTCAAACGTCAAAACACATTGCAGAGTAACAGGCAACAAGGCAAATCATTTTATAAACACGCAGCAAGGGAAGTCAACAACAAAGACCACAACAAACAGACACAATTCACACACCGAAAACACAATAAGGCACACAGCGCTAGTAGGGACATCTCCCCCACTAGTTCACTTACCAATGGAAACTTTTGGCGTACCTGCAACATAAACAACGGTCAGCACTGAAAGAAAACAGTTGGTCACTATCTGACACAACGACTCGACGACTCGGCCGGACAGACCAACCATTGCTCTGATACCACTAATGTAACACCCCTTTTCTACCCGGTAATTTGTTTAATAAAAATATCCGAGTTTTCAAAATTTATTTACACCACAAGGGATGTCACACTTACTTCGCTAAACGTCACTCTTCAAATAACTCGCTTTTCGAAAACAGTCTTATAATAACTTCAAAACGTCATTATCAATTAAAATACAACTTCACATCGAAAATTCAATAGTTTAGTCATAAAAGGCATTACACTATGCCAGGCTTGCAATACTAAAATCCAATAACCACAACAGTCATAAATGACTTAAACAACATTCATCCCCCGCCCTAGTGTTACATATCAGAGCATGACGACTCGACTCAAGAAGTGAAGCTAAAGGCCTTCACTAAGAATCACCTGCACGTTACCAACATGGGGGCAACATTCAAACAGGAAAGGGTGAGCATCATTTCAATCCATATAATAGAAAATATGATAAGTACTACGCTAGAGCCAAGACACTATATCAACCACATCACGAACATCAAGTCAATCATCAAGGATAAACAGTCAATTACATCATCAAGGGTAAAACAGTCAATTACATCATCAAGTTACTCGGCACAACGAGTCGTCACAATGTCATGCAGGAGTATGAAATGCAACCCACTCGCGGGCTTATGCATGAGGTACCTTTTCACAAACGTCGCTTAGCCCTTAAGGCCTCATCGTCACTTAGCCACTCAGGCCTCAAAAACGTCACTGGGTTTATGCATATGGGCATGAGACACTATGACATGCACCACTCACAACACGCAATTACACAAGTACACAAATCACAGTCAACTAAGTGACTCGTCACTTACCGGTTTACTCACAAGGAGCACAGCACCTGTCAAATCCACAATCAACACACAACGTCACTTGGCCATTTAGACCTTAACATCACTTGGCCTTTCGGGCCTCAAACGTCACTGGGTTTTCATCGTCACTTATACAATAAATATCATCCACTCAAACAATAGCCACTGAGGGCAAAACGTCATTTACACGTCACTATAAATAATAATAGCCACTAAGGGCAAATTAGTCATTTACACATCACTATAATTAACAATAGCCACTAAGGGCAAAACGGTCATTTACACGTCACTATAAATAATGATAGCCACTAAGGGCAAAACAGTCATTTGACTAACCACCAAGGGCATCCTCGTCATTTACAAACCATTATCTACAACCTTGGCCACTAGGGGCAAAACAGTCATTTGACTAGCCACCAAGGGCATCCTCATCAAAATCATCATTTTGACACTACCACGTTAAAACTGTTGTTTATACACCAAAAAGGAATTTTAAAGAGCTTCATATAATTTTTCAATGTCACTGGGACGATCACCGGGGATGGCCACTTGCGCGCCCACAAACAATCAGAAAATAACAATTTTTCATTTTAAAAATTGGACCCATAGATAGACAACGTAAAAAGCTTCACGACACTTTTCGAATCGTTCAAAACGGACGTCTGAGTCAAAAGTTATGCTAAAAATAAATTTGGGAAAAATCAAGCAACTTTCTGAAAATAGGCGCCTTAGGCGCCCAGGCAACCAGGCAACACGCGCACTGGCGCCCAGCGCCCAGGCGCGCAACACACACGCAACACAACACGCCACAGGCGCCCAGCGCCCAGGCGCGCACACACGCACACAACGCAACACATACGGGCGCTCAGCGCCCAGCGCCTTGGCGCAGCACACACACACACGCTTGGGCGCTCAGCGCCCAGCGCTGGCACCCAGCGCCTAGCCACACAGGAATCTGGCAACGCACAGCAACACACACAAGCCACAGGCGCCCAGCACAAGCACTTGGCGCCGAGAAAAACAGCAGCAAAAATTCCAGAATTTTCCAACAACCTTTCAACACTAAAAATTGATTCTCAACAATTTTAAAGTGTAAAAATCCATATTTTTCCAGCAACCAAAAATGCATTTATTTTAATCAATTTCTCAAAATTCAATTGGGCATTATCTTCACTATCACCTTGGCACCCTAGGCACCTATGCACACATTCACACAAATTGCGAACAACACAATCAATCCAACATACCGAATTTCAGTTTCACGAATACTCAAATGTCACAATTCATCAAACAAACGCATAGGTTGCAATTACCTCCATGATTATAATTCCAACAATTCAATTCGCATACCCACACATAAAAACCCATAATTCAATTCGCATACATATATATATAACAAACCAACATCAACAACGCATCAATAACACATCAAGAATTCATCATATATATACAACCCAATAATTCAATTCGCATATATAACCCAACAATTCAATTTCGCATATATATATATATATATATAAAAAAATATATCAACAACAACAATATATTAAGAAAACATCAAGAAAATCTAGTCTAACCCTAGATCTAGAACCCATCATATGATTTATTAGATAGAATGATAGAGCTCCCCTAACCTTTTCAAGAAGGAGAATTCGATGCCCTAGGAGAAGTCACCTACAGAGCCACAGCAACAACGGAGATCCCTTCCTCTTGATCTTCGAATCCTCTCCTCCTTCTCCTCTTGGCCGCCCCCTTGTTCTCTCTCTCTTTCTCACGCTCCTCTCTTCCTTTCTCTCTTTCTCAACTTTCGCAAATGATAGCTAGGGAACCCTAACCCCTTGTGCCTTGCTACTTCGCATATGACTTAATTCATGGGCTTGGGCTTCTCAGTTAAGCCCAAGTCCATCTAATTTGGCACCTCCATCTTCTAATACCCCCTACACCTTTTAATATAATTTTCTGATAATTAAATTATATCCACTTAATTAATTTAAATTTCTAAATACTTCATTAAATAATTTAATTAAATATTTTAGGGTGTTACACTAATATGTCCCACCTCTCCGTAGTTGTAGCAAACAACGTCATTCTTCTCACACTTAGCCGCTATGTGACCCTCTTTGCCACACTTGAAACACTTGTTAACCATGCAATCAGGACTCTTATGTCCGGCCTTACCACACTTGTGACACACAATGTTCGCAGGGGCATCTCCCCCACTTGGCTTCTTGCCTGAATCACCAGCTTTCCACTTGCCCTTACCACCAGAAACATCATAGGGCTTCTCACGATACTGAGAACCCCTCTTCTCCTTCACAATCTTGTAGGAAGCATTACTATCTTCTTCAAAGATCCTACAGCTATCTACCAAATCAGCAAACACCCGAATCTTTTGGTAACCAATCGCCTTCTTGATGTCATGCCTCAGACCATTTTCAAATTTGATGCATTTGGAAAATTCAGCAGTAGCTCCAGTGTAATGAGGATAGAACATTGATAATTCCACAAACTTGGCCGCATACTCAGATACGGACATATCCCCTTGTTTCAGTTCCAAAAACTCAATCTCCTTCTTCCCTCGGACATCCTCCGGATAATACTTACGGTTGAACTCCCTTCGGAAAGCATCCCAAGTAATCTCCTCGCCATCCGTCTCCAACCTCTGTCTAGCTTCCAGCCACCAATCGTCGGCTTCCTCAGCTAGCATATGCGTACCATACCTGACTTTCTGCGCCACCGTGCAGTCCTTCACTCGAAATATGCGCTCCATTTCTTTCAACCATGCCAGCGCTCCATAGGGATCATACTTGCCCTTGAACACCGGCGGGTTCTCCCTCTGAAACGTCGCCAAACTCCTAGTCCCTGCATTCTCACCACCACTTTGTTCCTCTGCACAAGTAAGGGTTTTCCTAAGACCCTAAGGCTTTTTACTAATTCAATTGTGCTACTTAACAACAACGGGCCTTATTTACACTCCCTTAATCACTTCCACTACTCCCTAACATAATTAACACACCACTCCTTTATTTACTAAAAACCACCTATTAGTTAAATTAAATACCCTATTATTATTTTAATATAACCAACCACTATAGCACCTAATTAAATTAATTAAATAAATAAATACTTGAATTATTTTGGGGTGTTACACAACTCATCTCTTGAGGCTTCTACTTCCAAGGATGTTGAAATAACCATTAATGATTGTTTAGGTCTAATTAAAATTAATTTTCTCTCAGCTATTATTAAAAATCAAATTTTCAAAATTTATACATCCTTTTCCCCTTTTCAAAAAACAAAGGGTGGTTTAATAGCTCATTATCTAGGGCAACCCATTGTCTTTAGAAACTAAAACCCTATCTCTCCTGAGATCAAATGCCTCTTGTAACACCCCAATTTTTTCATCTTATTAATTTCTAGATTTAACGTGTAGGTGTGTCATAGTATTTGATGTCATATTTTATTGTTTTTTTTATAAACAAATATATTGAAGGGGAGTACAAGGGGTACTCCAACCAACCCAAAATTTTTAGTGCATATTCGGTTTGACTATGATATAGGAGTAATTACATTAAATTACTTCTAACTACTTATCATTTTGATTATTTATATTATAAATAATTATCTCAAATAATTTTTCAATATTTTAGAATTGCTACTTTTTTTAGAAAAGTCTTAAAATTAGCTTTAGTAGTAATCAAATGCTTGGAAAATAATTTAAAGGAATTTTGGGCCTATATAAGTAAGCATCCTAGTTTCGGTTATAAATTTCTCTTCATTGGGCTCAATTTTTGCAACGTCACGGATCAAGCCCACCGTTTAGACTTTACCCTATTATTCCCTTCATGTCTTCCTCCTTTGTGAGAATAGCCGCAAATCCCTAACTCATTCCCTTTCTCCCTTTTGTCCTCTCTCATGGAAGAATTTACTCATATCATTCCTAATTCCTCTATATTTATAACTGTTCTGTACCTAGCAGTGTTTTGGTCGGCTGCTGTTGCTGGGTCTCTTGCTGCCCTGGCAGGAGGTCAGTGAGCGCCCGGGGGGGTACCTGCAAGCCACTCCGACGCTCAAGTCAGTATATCGAATATATGAATGAAGGTACTAAGGATTAGAGATTGAACCTTTCTTAGGGAAAAGTTTGCCTGTATTTATAGGAAATCGTGCCCTCTCGTGGATCGTTGGATGGGTACAGTCGATCTTGACCGTCCAAGCATGTAGGGCTCGTATGAGGTGGATATGAGCTGGATCGGTTGGGCTGATCCATATTATTTGCTAAGCGCACCTCCTTGTTTTGCTAATGGGACCCGTTGGTTGACTCCAAAACAGTTGCCCCCCAAGCCGAGATTATTCCGAAGGATGGTCTTGGCTTGAAGGACTTTCGTCGGTTTGCCGGATCTGTGAGGTTATGCGGGACACTGCCTTTGTAACGACCGTGTTCTGTCATTTTCATTCTCTAGAGTAAAAAGGAGAAATTTTTTTCTAAGCGTTGCTTTGTCTGTCTTGTCAGGTCGTATGAGATCACTTTGTTGCGATCGTGACAGACACCTCCTTCGGTGTAATCCTTGTGCCCGGTACCAAGCCAGGGTGGCGTATCTTGATGTTGGCGTCGCCTTGTGCCAAGTGTTCTGAGGTTGGCGCCCTCTTGGGCGCCTTGTGCCAAGGTGCTCTGAGATTGGCGCCCTCTTGGGCGCCCTGTGCCATGCCCCCCCCCCCCCCATGTTGGTGCCCTCTTGGGCGCCTTGGGCCATTGGCGCCCTCCTGGGAGCCTTGGGTGTTGTTACCGGCTTGCGTGTGCTGGATGGCTTATCGTGGAGCAGATTTCACGAAACAAGGTTCGGTGCTCTCGTGGGTGCCTTACTGGATAGTACTGACTACCCCGTTGCGAAGGATTTGCTTTCAGACTGCCCCCTGCCATGCGCCCCTCTGCTGGGCGCTGCTTGCTCCTGTCAGGCGCCCTCATGGGAGCTGGTTGCTTCTGCCAGGCGCCCCCATGGGCGCCCTCCTGGTCCTGCCAAGCGCCTTCATGGGCGCTGGTTGCTTCTACCAGGCGCCCTCATGGGCGCTGGTTGCTTCTGCCAGGCACTTTCATGGGCGCCCTCCTGGTCCTTCCAGGCGTCGTCATGGGCGCTGGTTGCTTCTGCCAGGCGCCCTCATGGGCGCTGGTTGCTTCTGTCAGCCTCCTCATGGGTGCCTTCCTGGTCCTGCCAGGCGCCTTCATGGGCGCTGGTTGCTTGTGCCAGGCTCTCTCATGGGCGCTGGTTGCTTCTGCCAGGCACCCTCATGGGCGCCCTCCTGGTCCTGCCAGGCGCCTTCATGGGTGCTGGTTGCTACGTTGCAGGCGTCCTCATGGGCGCCCTCCATGCCAGGCACCCTCTTGGGTGCCGACTTGTATAGACGTGTGCTTGGCACTTTACATTATTTTTTACTGCTCATCTTGTCTTTTAACCTGCTTTTCTATCTTTTTCGTGTTTGAGCATGTCCTAAGGTGACAGGCGTATTGGGCTTGTACATAGTGGATATGGGCCAAGTTAATCTGCCAAATCCGTGGTGTTGCGCGAAATGCTAACTCCTATAAATAGGCGGGTATTTGTGGAGGAGTAGGGACCAATCCATTATTGGAGCGCTTTCTTGGAAGGTGGAAAGGAGTAGGGGCCAAGTAACTGTTAACCCTAGCGCCTACTTCAAGGAGGAGGAAGGAGTTGGGACCAAGTCACCAACCTAATGCCTCCTTAAAAAGAAGAGGAGGGAGTAGAGTCCACTTGTTTCAACGTCTTTTCTTCCTGGTAAGTATTTGTTGTTCGTTACCGTTTATTTACGTTGTTGACAGTGCCCTCCTGCCAGGCACCCTCATGGGTGCTGGTTGCTTCATATTAGCGCCCTGCCAGGAGCCCCCTGGGCGCTGGCTGCTCCTGACTGGCGCCCTGCCAGGCGCCCTCATGGGCGCTGGCTGCCTTGTCTGGCGCCCTGCCAGGCGCCCTCATGGGCGCTGGCTGCCTCATTGGCGCCCAGCCAGGCGCTGGCTGTCTTCTTTGGCGCCCTGGCAGGCGCCCTCATGGGCGCTGGTTTTGTGTGGACGTGTGCTTGGCACTCCGTTTTATTTTTGTCGTTCCTCCTGACTCTTAACCTTCCTTCTTACCTATGAATTTTCAGGGCTTGCTTGGTGCCGAGGGGAGTTGCTCTTACCATCATCCATTGACGTTCCAGCGAGTCTTTGCGGCTTCTAATTTACTGAGGTAACTCCCGGGCGGACTTTCCGTTTATCTTTCTAGCTTCTTTGTTCTTTTGAGCATGTCTTGTCTTGCAAAGTCTCCAGCCTCGGGGGAGGGGGATTGTCTCTAAGTTTTCCTGTCTGTCTCGTGACTGCTTGTTCTGCCCCCTGTCCCGTAGGTTGAGAGATGGCAAGGATGAAGAAGACGGCTCGGATGCACCCTACCGCTCACCTTGCTAAGAGTCAAGCTGACGACTTTGAAGGGGGGACTGGTGATACTGTGCCTTCGGAGGGGGCTGGCGCCCTTGTCTTTGTTGATACTTATTCTAATGATGATCCGCCGCTTGAGCATGAAGTGGTGGAGATTGGTGGTTTTAGTTATGACTGGGTTGCTCGTGTTGTTTGTTCCGCCAGGAGCGTCTACCTTCCAGGAAAAGAGCCTCCCCGCTCTCTGCAATATGCGTTGGGAGGCGACTGGCGGGTTGAGGTGGTTGACCCCCAAGATAGGGTGTGCAGAGTCCCCGACGGTAGAAAATTCATGATGTTTCACAGTGTGGTTTACAAGGTGCGGGTTTCCCCATTCTTTACACCCTTTCAACTGGAGGTTATGAGTCATCTTAAGATAGCTCCCTCTCAGCTCAACCCAAATTCGTGGTGTTTTGTGAAGTGTTTCAAGCTGGTGATTAGAGTTCTTCAAAGAAGATGCAGCTTGAGGGTTTTTATGGTTATCTTCGAGGTGCAGCGTCGTCGAGATACTTCGGATGGCGTCATTCGTTATGAGTTTGTGCATTTGAAATGTCGGACAAACTATGCTTTCTTTCAAGTGTACTCAGATAACCAGCATGATTGGAGGTTCAAGTATTTTTACCTCGTTCCCTCTAGTGAGAAGGTCGTTGACAGCATGGGCTTCTTTGATGAACAAGGGCGTTTGGTTCGGGATAAGTTTTGCCATGGGTGGTGTAATGTCGATGCTGACCGCACCTCTCGGTCTTATCGCGTCCTCCCATCTGCGTTATCTGATCCTGAGCAGAGGACTTTGAGCATGCTGAGGAAGATCGTCGGTGGCTTGTCCACTGTGCCACAAAAGTTTTTGTGTGGTGAGCTGTCTAAGGCTTCCACGGTTCCCGAAGCTGCCAAGCTCTTAGGTTGCTTGTTAGGTTTTTATGTATCTTTGCTTTCTCTTTTGATAAATTATTTACTTATGTTGCTGATTCGCTACTTTGTTGTTTTGCAGATAAGATGGCTGCTCCACTCTTTTTTAATGAATTGGACTCTTTGGCCGGACGAAGGAGACCTTTGGATGCCGAACCTACCGAGGTCAAGAGCCTGGTTCCTGCTATATCTGCCCCTACGCGTCCCTCTCTGGGACCTCGCCTCAGCTTAGGAGCGCCAAGCCATGTTGGAAGGGACATCTCCGGGGTGCCGAAGGTTCCAGTCGACTCCAGCACCCAGGGGACTCAAAGTAAGTCCAAGCGCCAGAGAAGTTGTGCTCAGGGACCTCCTTCTGCTAATTGTCCCTCCCCGGTTGGGCTTCCTCCCCCTGCTGACGAAGAGGGTGAAATTATCTTCTCCCCCGAAGAGCGTGATCATTTCTGTGAACATCCTTTCGCACTTGCCGCGCACATGGTTAAAATTGGGGAAGGCCTGCATGCGATGTGGGAAACTGAAAAGAAGTGTGGATCTCGTTCAGGTAATCCTCTTGATTCATTTCTTACGGTATTCATTAAGCCTGCACGGGCCACCACCCCCTATGGGCGCCCTCATGGGCGCCGCCTGTTTTGACCTTGGCGCCCTGTCTGGCGCCCTCATGGGCGCTGGCTGCTTTCTTAGAGGTGCTTTTCCAGGTGCCCTCATGGGCGCTGGTGGTGTGGATTTTAAACTTTGTCGTGTTTGTTTCTCTCTTTGCGCAGGGGTGATCGAGGAAAGGGATCGACTTCTCTTGGATATAATCCAGCTTCAGGTGGATTTACACGAAGCGCTGGAATCTGCTCGTTGGGCAAGAGACGATGCTGGCCATTATCAGAAGCAAATGGAGGAGCTCCAATCTGAGTTGGACAGTATGAAGGAAAGGGTGCGGGAGATGGCCGGGGAAGCCATGGACTTCTCCTATGCTGCCTATGATAAAGCGATAGGTCATGTTTAGTGCATGTACCCGGATGCAGTTCTTGAGTCGAGCATCTTCCGGTTTGACCATGAGGCTGTAGATGGGAGAATTGTTAGATATCGTTCCAACATGGTTAATTTCGACGTCATTGCCCCCTGATTATTTCTTCTAGAAGTTTAGTTGTTCTTGACTTGTAATTTCTTTTTGTCCTGTTGGATTTCGTTGTACATTTGCTTTATGGAGCTTGACTGATGATTTTATGTTATATCCACGTTTCCTTTGTCTTGCTTATTTTTCACGCTTCTGAACGTATCACCTCCTATCGTCTCGTGGCAATGTTATCTCTGTCGGGAGTTTATCAGAATCGATCCAATTTAATTTCCCCACTAGAGGTTGCGACATTTGCGATGCCGCTTCGCCCATCTAGGGACTCTGACAGGAGTTTATCAGAATCGATCCGAACTTAACTCACCCATCAGAGGTTGCGACCTTTTCGATATGCCGCTTCGCGCCTTAGGTCTCTAACAGGAGATTATCAGAATCTATCCGAATTTAACTCACCTATTAGAGATTGCGACATTTGTGATGCCGCTTCGCCCATTGTTGCACCCCGAAAAATCCCGCTTTGGGGTTTCTCAATGTACAACGTGGAAAAATTTTGGAGCCGCCACAAATATTTTAATTTTAAGACCAAAACATTGAAAAAAGGTCTTTTGGACAAGGCGGATGGTCTTTGAAAACTAGAGATATAGGTTCGGGGGTCGATTACGTGCGAGGAAGGTGTTAGCACCGCGCACGTCCTTTCTACCGAAAGGGAACCTCTAATTAAATGTGTGGTTTTAACGTTTGATTTGAAAAATACCTAGATTTGCCTATTTATTTCTCGTTTGAATGGGAAAACTTAATAACATTTATTTTTAGTGAGAAAGGGGGAAAAAAGGATTTTTAGAAAAAAGTGCTTGACGGGTCATGGCCCGCTCCTACGTATCTCCCGGTGCGATGGAGAATTCAAAGCTACGTAGTTCTTGGGTAGAAAATGTTTGTGTGTTGGTGTTTTTTAATATAGGGGTCTTAGGATTGTGTGATCTGTGTTGAGGGACCACTGGGGGTCTGAAGGGCCGCTGGGGGCTGAAGGAGCGCTGGGGCTCTGAAGGACCACAGTTCACTTATCCTAAAACGATGATTAACCCGGCCGGACGACCGACTTAATCCCCTACTTTGAAAATAAGATTTTTGATTTTTGTTTTATGAAAGAGATGTGTTTGTATTTTTTTTAATTTAGAAATTGTTTATTTTTGCCCTTGACAGGGGCGTGGCCCTGCTCCTACGTATCTCCGGGTGGAGAATCAAAGGCGACGTAGTTCTAGGGTGTCTTTTTGAAAAGCTTTTGTTTTTTTATCTTTTTTTTTGGTGAGTTTTTGAAATAGGACGAGCATTAGTGAATGATTAAACTAGCAGAGGCTATGATGAATCACTTACTGAATACTCAAAAGAGAGAGTTGTACCGCTAGTCAAACGAACGAAGGTTCTGATGGACTATTGATAACAACTCGTTTTTTATTATCTTTTTTTTTTAAAATGATTTTCGAAAGAGGTTGATTCGCACGATGATCAAACTAACAAAGGTTATGATGGATCATCGTTTATTATTTTTAGGAGAAAAGGACATTGTCACTAATAACTAAACGAACAGAGGCTCTGATGAGCTACTAGCAACAATGGGTTTGAAAAATGATTTTTTGGTTTGTTTTGTGAAAATGATTGGTTTAGGGTGAAAAAGATTTTTATTTGTTGCGCTTGACGAGAACGTGGCTCGCTCCTACGTATCCCAAATGGGAATCAAAGCGACGTAGTTCTAATGAAATTGTTTTTTTTAAAAGGGTTTGAAAGATTTTTGGAAAAAGGGTGAAGGCACTATCAATGATTGATTACAAAAGTTCAAGCACATTCACTAATCATGAAATCATGCATATGTTGAACATTTAATCAAGACTAAACATGCCAATATGATCAAAAGACCCACTTATCAGGGATGCAAGGTAAAGTTCTCAAAGCATGTGTGTGTGTAGGAAGGAGTGTATTTACCCTAATGACTCTATGCTACAACAGGCATGTAGACTTACGTGTTCATTAGGAGGTCATACAACGCAAGTGTGTGTGTAGGAAGGAGTGTATTTACCCTAATGACTCTATGCTACAACAGGCATGTAGACTTACGTCTTCATTAGGAGGTCATACACATGGATGGAATGGCATATTGAATTGAGACATTTAAAATGCATAAAAAACAAGCAAGCAATTGATCATAGGCATAGAATGGTCTTAATTAAACTGAGGAACATATGAGCACGATTTCTCAATAATATGAACAAAAAGGGGAAATTGCATCAAGGCTAAGGTAAGCCTATCCTTTGCATTCATGAATAAGTGCCCAAAGGCTAATAACACAATCAAAGATGAGGGAGCATCAAGGTTTTGAATAACCTATCCTTTGCAATACCCCATGGACCTTAAACCATAAACCTAACTATCTTTTATTCATTAAGAAGTTAAAAAGGGGGAGGTTGAATCATCTGAAACCATCTTCACCACTTAGAAAATGATGCACTAGGCATAAATGGGAATCATGTGGTTCATCATCAACAATGACACTAGAGCTAAATTAAATCACATGGATCACAATAACTAAATATTAACAAATGAAAAGACTGAAATACCTCTGATGAAGACAGATATTACAACTCTGAAGAACGCAAACCCCGACTAACCCTTGCAGGAGATCAGCTCAGACGGACCAACGACGCGAATAGAGCAAAAATGAAGCGTAGAACTGGAAAATGAGATTTGCGAGAGTTGTCTTCTCAGATCTCGTGAATTGTGTCTGGAGCAACTCTTCTCTGATCTTGTGAGATGTATGTTTTCTGACTTCGTGAAATCTCCTCCCTCTTGTGAGATGTGTGTGTGTGTTTTCTGATTTTGTGAAATCTCCTCCCTCTTGTGAGATGTGTGTGTGTGTTTTCTGATTTTGTGAAATCTCCTCCCTCTTGTGAGATGTGTGTGTGTAAAATGAAAATCACACCTACGTATTTATAGGCTTAGGCAACAGTAGAATTTTTGAAAAACATTTATTGCAAGGATGAATCGATTGTTTGATGAAGTGTAACAAGTGCATAATCGATTCCTTGCCTTTGAAAAGTCACATGAATCGATTCCAAGCTTAGTTAAAATAGTGGGAATCGATTCTTGAGCCTTTGGAAATAATAAAGAATCGATTCTTGGTTCCTTTGAAAACAAGAGGAATCGATTTTCAGGACCTTTTGCATAGGTGAGAATCGATTCTTGCTTTAGTTAACACAATGAGGAATCGATTCATAGCCTAACGAAGAGCTTGAAAATCGATTTCAAGGCCTATGCAAGAAGAGGGAAATCGATTTTCAGGACATCCTAAATAGGTGAAAATCGATTCTTCACTTAGTTAAAACAATTAGGAATCGATTCATGGCCTATGGAAGAGCCTGAAAATCGATTTCAAGGCCTATGCAATATACTATAAATCGATTCTTGGCCTTTGGAACAAAATAGAAATCAATTCTTGCTTTCCACAAAAATGCTTTTAGGTCTTTGCCATGCTTGCATAAAATATTTTCCAAAGCTTGCCATGCATGCACAACATATCTTTCAAAACCCTAATTTCTTAAAAAGTGCATTCTGACCCTAAAAATGATTTCAAAAACTTTGGAGCGGTTTCTAGGACCCAAAATGCATAGTTTATTTTTGTGTGGAAAATTAAGGTTTGGACCTAAGCCGGACAAAATTGGGGTATGACACCCATCAAGGGACTCTGACGTGAGTTTATCAGAATCTATCCAAACTTAACTCACCCATCAGAGGTTGCGACCTATTCAATATGTCGCTTCGCGCCTTAGGTCTCTAACAGGAGTTTATCAGAATCTATCCGAATTTAACTCACTCATTAGAGGTTGCGACATTTGCGATGCCGCTTCACCCATCTAGGGACTCTGACAGGAGTTTATCAGAATCTATCCGAACTTAACTCACCCATCAGAGGTTGCAACGTCTCTTGATAGCCGCTTCGTGAACCGAGTAGGTCGACTCGAGCCTTGGTTCTGCCTGGTTGCCTGGTCCCCTGTTGTTTGAGTCGGGACTTGGCTTTCAGACAACCTCTTGCCAGGCGCCGTCCTGGGCGCTGGCTGCTCCTTATAGGCGCCCTGCCAGGCGCCCTCCTGGGCGCTGGTTGCTTCTGTGTTGGGCGCCCATTTTTCTTGGTTTTTTCTAAGGTTCTAGAGCAAAAACAATGATTTGCGAAACAATATCTTGAACCGTAAATAGTAAGGTTTAATTCATTCGCACGCGTGTTGTAAATTGTTTTGACGTGTTAAACCTAAACAACCAACTTCTTAAAGTAGACGTGTTAAACTTAAAAACAACCAACTGCTTTAAACAAAAACGTTTTAAGTATTGGAACTATGAGCCAGATGCCGAATAGAGGAATAGGTCCCCGTTCTCCCTCGGGTGGATGGTGAGCTTCTTTTTAACCTCCTCAAGGAGGTGAGGACATTCTCCATCCGGCTTGAACTTCTTCACATCCTTTTTCGTCCCCTTGGTTTTGGGTTGGCTTTCCGCTTCTTCTTCACTACTTGAGTCACTTTTGGCATCCCAGTCTGTCAGATTCACCTCAGCTTCTTCTCTGAACCCCTTACCCGAGCTTCTTAGCTTGGCGGTCTCCTTCTCATCTTTAAAGCTCATGTAGAAACATCTGCGTGCTGCTCCCAGGTCCGCCTGGAGGGTCACCACCTCACTCTCCAGAGTGTAGAACTTCGTTTTCAGATGGACCGTTGAGGTGACTGCTTCCAACTTCCCCAACTTGGGTCTCCCAATGATGCACTGACGGACCGACTTGGATGGGAGGACCAGGAAGGGTGTTTTCACAGTTTTGAACAACGGCGGTTTACCGTCGGGGTTTCCGTAGGTGACCATTAGCTCTAGGTAGCCGAGTGGCTTAGTCTTCGATTCATTAAACCCGGTCAGGTCCCCTCCTCGGTATGGAGTCAGGTCATCGGGGGAGATATTCAGCACTTGCAGCAGGTCTTCGAAGATGATATCTACTGCACTTCCCTGGTCAACCAGGATCCTTCTTACCTCGACGTTGGCGATAATGGCAGTGATGATCAGTGGGATGTGTTTGTTCGGTTTCCCATCGAGCAGATGATTGTCGTCGAAGGATAGGGGCGGTGTGGTTGGCCCCTTCCTGGCGACTGAGGTTGACACAATGCTGAGGATCTCCTTCCAATTCCTCTTCATTGATTTGTTTGACCCCCAGTCATCATGGGGGTTTTTCCCGTGGATCACCATGGCCACTGGTCTTCCTTTGGGCCTCCGGGTGTCCTCTTTATCAGTTGATTCATCATTGCCATTTTCGACCCCCTCGCCGACTGGGGCCTTCCCCTTCCTAGGGGACCTGTATCAACCTTCGGGGGATCGGGCTCTTTTGCGCGAGCCACTTGGTTCCCCCTCCTTCTTCACGTACTGTAACAACTTTCCTTTCTGGATCAGCTCCTCAATATCTTCCTTCATCCCTCGGCAGCCATTGGTGTTGTGGCCTCCGCTTTGATGGTAGCGGCACCATTTCTTCGAGGGGTTTTGGCCCTCTTTCAACACCAAAGGCTCCGGCCTCTTGATGTCTTTGAATTCAGCGTTGGCACATTCAGTCAGGATTTGCGCCCTTGAGGTGACGAGGGGAGTAAGACCTGAGAGTCTTGGGGGGCGTCCCTCACGGTGTACGCCTCTTGTTACCTTTTGCCGGCGTACCTCCTGGGTGACTTCCTTGTCACCCCCAGCCTTGGCTGCCTTGCGGTAAGCCATATCATCCTCCTCATAGTTCATGTATTTCTGGGATCTTCGAAGGAATTCGCCCAAGTTCCTAGGCTTGTTGATGCCTACATCGATCTGGAACAAACTTCCCTTTCTCAACCCGTCTTTCATCCAGAACAACCTTTGCCTGTCCTCCAAACTTCGAACGCCCGAAGCTTCCTTATTGAAGCGCTCAATATAGTCCCTCAGTGTCTCGTGGTTACGGTGCGTGACGGCTCTCAGTACTTATTCAGATTTGGGCTTTAGCCGGGAGGCAGTGAAACGAGCCGTGAACATTCTCGCCAGCTGCCCCCATGAGGATATGGAGTTCGGCCTCAGCTGTTGGAACCACCCTAATGCGGAACCCTCGAGAGTGAGGGGGAAGATTTTGCAATGGACGGGTTCCCTGGCGCCCCTGTAGCGCATCATTAGGGAGAAGTGTCCCAGATGACCGTCTGGATCTTCAGTCCCGTCGTACATCTTGAGATTTGACAGCTTTTTCAAGGCCCTTGGGATTTGGCATTTGTCTACCCTTCTCGTAAACGTTGTAACACCCCATTTCTACCCGATAAAATAATACGAATATCAGGGTTTATAAAAATTTCCAACATACAATGGAGTGCCACACTTGCTTCATAAAAACAACAAACAGGTTAATTTGCCTGTGAAAACGGATACATAACACTTACTTTTGGATGAACCGATAAACAACCTTTTTGTCTTTAAAAAAAAATCATCTTCATTACTACGCAGTGGATTCGCAAGAAAATCAATTCAAATAAACGTGGCGTCTTTAACCAACTTAAGACGGCTCAAAAACGGCAAAGTAACAACTTAAAGTTCCAACAACAAAATAACATAGCAACGACACCGACTCGATCAAACGAAGGTAAGCGGCCTTCATTCGTGATTACCTGCACGTTACCGACAGGGGGGCAACATTCAAATAGAAGGGGTGAGATGTCAAACCATATAATAGGACATATGAAAAACAATATATTAGAATCAGAGGATCTAAATTAACCACTTCTCAGCCAACAATCAACTTCGATCAATCACAAGTTATCAAGATAGTCACTTAAGGGTGCAATATGAATGGGACTCAATACTATGCACATGCATGTGGTACCATCGGAGCAGAACTCCCAACGTAAAAATCTGCCAATAAATAGAGGCATCAACAAGGCATAAGCCTTCAACGTAAATTCAACATAATTTGCCAGACCAGGCCAATGTGTTTTGAGCATAGCTCCAACATAAAAATGCTATGTATGCGACGCGATGTGAATGCACAAACAATCATCAATGGTTACATAGCACCACAACAACAACAATGGGATCTCAACGTTGGCCATAGGCCTACAACATAACACCTGCCAATAAATAGAAGCAAATCCAACTAGGTGCAACATTATAAACAGTTCAACCAACGGTTAACAACTTATCAACAACAATTCAACAACTTAGCAACATATCAACAATTTAGCAATTTATCAATAATTTAGCAACTTATCAACAATTTAGCAACTTATCAACAATTTAGCATCTTATCAACAATTCGTTTCAAGCAACAACCATAGGATTCACCCTTGGGCAGCCACACTTTGCGCCCTTGGCGCCCACTGCGCCCAGCACAACACAGGGCAGCCACAACATTGGTGCCCTTGGCGCCCAGTGCGCCAGAACATCACAGGGCAGCCACAACACTGGCGCCCTTGGCGCCCAAGGCACCCAGCAACAAAACAGGCAGGCCAACATGGTGCCCTGTGCGCCAGAACATCAGCAACAGGGCAGCCAGACTTGGCGCCCATGGCGCCCAGTGCGCCAGAAACAGCAGCGGGCAGCCAGACGTTGGCGCCCTTGGCCCCCAGTGCGCCAGAACAACACAGGGCAACCACAACATTGGCGCCTTTGGCGCCCAGTGCGCCAGAACAACACCGGGCAGTAACAACATTGGCACCCTTGGCGCCCAGTGCGTCAGAACAACACAGGGCAGCCACAACATTGTCGCCCTTGGCGCCCAGTGCGCCAGAAAAACACTGGGCAGCCACAACATTGGCGCCCAGTGCGCCCAGCAACCTACGAACAACAACATGGCGCCCAGGAGGGCGCCCAGGACAGATTTTTGGTTCCCAATCATCAACAAACATGTTCACACATCATCAATAGGTAACAAACATCATCAATAGGATTCAATATCAACATTTAGGGTTCAATATCTACAACTAGGGTTTTCAAGAATTAACAACACCTAGGGTTCCTTAACCTTCCTACATCAAGCCCTTCATATACCCGATTATAGAGTTAGAACCCCACCCTTACCTTGGATTGAAGTTGAAACTCTCCTTGGTCCTTGCCCTAGCTCTCTCTTCCCCGCCCCCTCGTTGCTCTTCTCTCCAAATTCTTATTTTTTTTTCTTCTCAAAATGAGCAAAACCTAAAATAACACCTACTTATAATTTATTTAGTCTTACGGGCTTTCTCGTACACTTATGCGACTTTAGCTTTATGGGCCTTCTTTACACCCCCTTATTTTACTACTCCTAACACCAACAATAGGCCCACATACGAAAATATATTTTTACTCTAATATTTTCTTACAACTTAATTTCCTAAATAATTCAATTAAATAATTAATTAAACATTCGGGGCGTTACAACTCTCCCCCACTTAGAATATTTTCGTCCTCGAAAATTTACCTGATTCGAACAACTCGGGATAAGATTCCCGCATCTTGCTTTCCAGCTCCCACGTCATGCTTTCTCCGGCAGCTCCCAACCAGACTACTTTCACCAAAGCGATCTCCTTGCCTCTTAGAGTCTTCACCTCATGATCCTCGATTAGTACAGGCATCGTCTCCACAGTGAGATTATCCCGTACTTGCACGTCATCCATATGAATTACATGAGATGGATCTGAAATATAATTTCGAAGTTGCGACACATGAAACGCATCAAGTAAATTCGAAAGATTAGGCGGTAAGGCCACCCTATAAGCAACATCTCCAACTCTTTCCAAAATCTGATACGGGCCAATAAAATGAGGCGTGAGCTTCTTAGACTTCAAAGCGCGTCCAACACCGGTCACCGGAGTGACCCTCAAAAACACATGCTCACCCGCTTGAAATTCTAAATCCTTTCTTCGCTTATCATGATAACTCTTCTGTCCACTTTGCGAAGCTTTCATCTTCTCCCGAATCAACCTTGTAACACCCCTTTTCTACCCGTTAATTTAATTGGAAAATCAGAGTTTTCAAAAATTTATTTCGCACGAGGAATGTTACACATACTTCAATAAAACAACGCTTCTCAATAAAACAGCTCAAACACAACAATCATGTATCACGTAGCACGTCACTAAAAGGAGAGCCTCAAAACCACAGTTATCATCGCAAATAAAACTTAACGTCAATAAAACCAACGACGCAGCGGAATAACAAAATAAAACAGAATCGTCAACAAAGACATAACAACCGAAATCATTCATAAACATCAAGTTCATCCCCCCCTGAGTGCTACGTATCAGAGCGTGACGACTCGACTCGAAGTAGTGAAGGTACCTAGTCCTTCACTCGCGATCACCTGCACGTTACCGCATAGGGGTAACATTCAAACAGAAGGGTGAGTCCAATTCAATTCACATAAAAAATCATATGATAAATAATAAGTCAGAGTCACATCACTAGAGTAACCACATCACGATCATCAATTACATCACTACAATAACTCATCACTATGTCATGTAGGTATATGAAATGCAACCCACTCGCGGGCATATGCATGAGGTACCTTTTCACAAACGTCGCTTAGCCTTTTTGGCCTCATCGTCACTTAGCCTTTTGGGCCTCAAACGTCACTGGGTTTATGCATATGGGAGGCATGAGACACTATGACATGCACCACGCACAAACACACAATCACGGTCAACTATGGACCCGTCACTTACCAATGTGCCAAACAAGAGGCACAGCACCTGTCAATTCATAATTACACACATCAACGTCACTTAGCCTTTTGGGCCTCATCGTCACTTAGCCTTTTTGGCCTCAACATCACTTATTTTCATCGTCACTTATTCATAAACATCATCAATTCAAACAATAGCCACTGAGGCAAAAACGTCATTTACTAGCCACCAAGGGCATCATCGTCATTTACACATCATTATCAACAACATTGGCCACTAAGGGCAAAAAGGTCATTTAACTAGCCACTAAGGGCATCATCGTCATTTTAGAGGCCACCAGAAAATAATAAGTTTTTATTTTTAGAAATAAAACACACAGGTAGACAACTGGAAAAGCTTCCCAACACTTTTGAAACGTTTAAAACGGATGTCCGAGTCAAAAGATATAGCGAAAACTGTTTTCATAAAAATTTGGGAACATCCTGAAAAATGGCGCCCTGGGCGCCCAGCGCCTGGCACCTGGCGCCCAGCAACACAACACACGCGCAACACAGCACACATGCACACTGGCGCCCATGGCGCCCAGCGCCTGGCAACACGCAAGCGCACACACCCACCGAGACAACTCCAAAATTGACGCGTGCAAAAACAAAACCACTCGAGCCAAAAAGCTTAAAATTGAATTTGGTCACGTGAATACAAAATTTGGCACGGTAAAATGTTCCTAGAAATTGAAATTGCACCCAAAATCCCATTTACGCACACATAAGCAACACCTAGTGGGACAACTCCAGAATTACAAGTGCAAAGATAAAACCACTCGAGCCAAAAAGCTTAAAATTGAATTTGGTCACGTGAATACAAAATTTGGCACGGTAAAATGTGCCCAGAAATTGAATTGCACCCAAAAATCCCATTTACGCACACATAAGCAACACCTAGTGGGACAACTCCAGAATTACAAGTGCAAAGATAAAACCACTCGAGCCAAAAAGCTTAAAATTGAATTTGGTCACGTGAATACAAAATTTGGCACGGTAAAATGTGCCCAGAAATTGAATTGCACCCAAAAATCCCATTTTACGCAGACACAACACACACAAATACGGAACACAGCAGCAGGCGCACTGGGCGCGCAACACAGTTTTTCAGCCAAAACACAACAACTTGGCGCGGGGCGCCCAATCACGAGGGCGCCTAATTCCGTGGCCAAATTTCCAGCAACAACAATGCTTGGCACAGGGCGCCCCACTCAAGGGTGTAACACCCCTTTTCTACCCGGTAATTTGTTTAAATAAAAATATCAGAGTTTTCAAAATTTATTTACACCTCCAGGGATGTCACACTTACTTCGTCAAACGTCACACTTCAAATAACTCGCTTTTCGAAAACAGTCTTATAATAACTTCAAAACATCGTTATCAATTAAATTACAACTTCGCATCCAAAATCCAACAGTTTAATCAGAAAAGGCATTACAACTATGCCAGGCTTGCAACACTAAAATCCAATAACCACAACAGTCGTAATGACTTACACAACATTCATTCCCCTCCCTAGTGTTACATATCAGAGCATGACGACTCTACTCAAGGAGTGAAGCTAAAGGCCTTCACTAAGAATCACCTGCACGTTACCAACATGGGGGCAACATTCAAACAGGAAAGGGTGAGCATCATTTCAATCCATATAATAGAAAATATGATAAGTACTAATCCTGGGCCACGCACTAGAACAATCAGCATCCAAAAACACCAAATATCAAATCACAGTCATCATTCGCATCGCTTACAATAACTCATCTCATGTCATGTAGATTTATGAAATGCAACCCACTCGCGGGTATATGCATGAAGGTATCTTTTCACAAAACGTCGCTTAGCCCTTAAGGCCTCATCGTCACTTAGCCACTCAGGCCCCAAAACGTCACTAGGTTTATGCATATGGGCATGAGACACTATGATATACACCACTCACAATACACAAACACACAATTATTCAATTCATGGTCAACTATGTGACCCGTCACTTACCGGTTTGCTCGCAAAGAGCACAGCACCTGTCAAATTCACAATCAGCACACAACGTCACTAGGCCATTTAGACCTTAACATCACTTAGCCCTTCGGGCCTCAAAACGTCACTGGGTTTTCATCGTCACTTACACATAATTATCAATCAACTCAAATAATAGCCACTGAGGGCAAAACGTCATTTTCACGTCACTATAATAATAATAACCACAAAGGGCAGAACAGTCATTTACACATCACTATAATTAACAACAGCCACTAAGGGCGGAACAGTCATTTACACATTACTATAATTAACAACAGCCACTAAGGGCGGAACAGTCATTTACACATCATTATATATAATAATCACCACAAAGGGCAGAACAGGCTTTTACACGTCATAACTAATAATAAATAGCCACTAAGGGCGAAACAGTCATTTAACTAGCCACCAAGGGCATCCTCGTCATTTACACATCATTATCATTAACTTTAGCCACTAGGGGCAAAACAGTCATTTTGACACTACCACGTTAAAACTGTTGTTTATACACCAAAAGGGGTTTTTAAGGAACTCCATGTCAATTTTCAATGTCACTGGGACGATCACCGGGGACAGCCACTTGGGCGCCCACAAACAGTCAGAAAATAACAATTTTTCATTTCAAAAATTGGACCCATAGATAGACAACGTAAAAAGCTTCACGACACTTTTCGAATCGCTCAAAACGGACGTTTGAGTCAAAAGTTATGCTAAAAATAAGTTTGGGAAAAATCAAGCAACATCCTGGAAATAGGCGCCTTAGGCGCCCAGGCAACCAGGCAACACGCGCACTGGCGCCCAGCGCCCAGGCGCGCAACACAACGCACACACACAACACAACGGGCGCTCAGCGCCCAGCGCCTGGCGCCCAGCGCCTTGGCGCAACACGCAGCAACACACACGGGCGCTCAGCGCCCAGCGCCTGGCGCCCTGCGCCTTGGCGCAACACACACACACACGCTTGGGCGCTCAGCGCCCAGCGCTGGCACCCAGCGCCCAGCGCCCAGCCACACAGGAAAATTTGGCAACACACAGCAACCCACACAAGCCACAGGCGCCCAGCACAGGCACTTGGCGCCCAGAAAACAGCAACAACAAACCCAGAATTTTTCCAACAACTCTTCAACACTAAAAACCAAAAATCACCATTTTTCCAACAATTTTCCAAAACACTAAAAACTGATTTTTAACAATTTAACTCATCAAAATCTTATATTTTTCAACACTCAAAATAACACTTAGTTTAGTCAATTAACAAAATTCCTTTGAGCACCATTATCACATCACCTTGGCACCTAGGCGCCTATGCACACATTCATCCAATGTTGCGAACAACACAAACAATCCATCATACCAAATTTCAGTTTCATGAATACTCAAATGCCACAAGTCATCAAACGACGCATAGGTCGCAATTACCTTAATGATTATAATTCCAACAATTCAATTCGCATCCATATATAAAACGCAACAAATCAATTCGCATACACATACACCAAAACTCAACCATTCGATTCGCATACATATATATATATATAGAGCCCAACATCAACAATGCATCAAGAACACATCAAGAATTCACGCATGCATCAATTCGCATATACTCATAACAAACATATATGAAAGTTATCATCAAGAACATCAAGAAACGCAAAAGAACATCAAGAACATCATGGATCTAGTAGAAACCTTAGATCTAGGACCTATCATATGATTTATTAGATAGAATGATAGAGCTCCCCTAACCTTTTCAAGAAGAAGAATTCGATGCCCTAGAGAAGTCACCTACAGAGCCACAGCAACAACGGAGATCCTTTCCTCTTGATCTTCGAATCCTCTTCTCCTTCTCCTCTTGGCCGCCCCCTTGCTCTCTCTCTCTTTCTCACGCTCCTCTCTTTCTCTCTTCCTTTCTCTTTCAATTTCGAAACAATAGCCAAAACCCTAACCCTCAATTGGCTTGCCCCCCTTCGCATATGATCTTGGATCATGGGCTTGGGCTTTCCACTTAAGCCCAAGTCTAACTAATTGGCGCCCTACTCCCTTAATACCACCTACACCATTTAAATATAATTTTTAATTAATTAAATTATACCCAATAAATTAAATACATTCCTAAATACTTAATTAAATAAATTAATTAGATAATTTAGGGTGTTACAAAGGGCGCCTAATTCTGCACCTAGACAACAAAATCCAGCAACATCATAAACACAAAAATGGGGCCCTATGCGCCTATGACACCAACAACCACGAATTCGAGCAACACAAATTCACCAAATCACTTACAACTCATACAAACAACTTCAAATCGCATATTGTCATACCCCAATTTTGTCCGGCTTAGGTCCAAACCCTAATTTTCCCCACAAAAAATAATAATAATAAAATGTATTGCATTTTGGACCCTAGAAACCATCCCAGAGTTTTTGAAATCATTTTTAGGGTTAGAATGCACGTTTTGGGAAGTTAGGGTCAAAAAGGGCATTTTTGGTCATTTCTCACAAAAGGGTCTATGAAAATGATTTTTGCAATAAGCCTCATGCATCAAATTAGGGTTTTTGAAAATGTGTTATGTATGCATGACAAGTTTTGAAAAAATATGTTATGCATGCATGGCAAGCTTTGCATGGCAAAAACCTAAAAAAACATTTTTGTGGAAAGCAAGAATTGATTTCCATTCTGTTCCAAGGGCCAAGAATCGATTTATACTATTTTGTAAAGGCCATGAAATCGATTCCTTAATCCAATATTAAACCATGAAATCGATTTTCAGGCCATGTTAAGAAGCCAAGAATCGATTCCTCCTTATGTTATCAAGGCATGAAATCGATTTTCAGGCCATTTTTAGGAACCAAGAATCGATTCTTCCCTATGCTATCAAGGCATGAAATCGATTTTCAGGCCACTTTAAAGAGCCAAGAATCGATTCCTCCTTATTTTGTCAAAGCATGAAATCGATTTTCAAGCCATTTCCAAGAGCCAAGAATCGATTCCCACTTATTTTAACTAAACATGGAATCGATTTTCACCTATTTAGGATGTCCAAGAATCGATTCTTTGCTATTTCCAAAGGCTCAAACAATCGATTCATCCTTGCAATAAGTGTTTTTTAAAAAATCCTACGCTTTCCTAAGCCTATAAATAGGCAGCCTCAAATCACATTTTCACACGGACACTTCACACGAGATCAGAGAGAAGAATTGCTACACACATGTTTCACGAGGTCTGAGACATTTACACGAGATCAGAGAGAAGAATTGCTACACACTTCACACGAGATCAGAGAGAAGAATTGCTACACACATCTTTTTCACAAGATCTGAGAAGAATTGCTCCAGAAACATTTTCACGAGATCTGGGAAGACAACTCTCGCAAATCTCATTTTCCAGTTCTCCACTTCATTTTTGTTCTTCAGATCTGTAATATCTGTCTTCATCAGAGGTATTTCGGTCTTTTCATTTGTTAATATTTAGTTATTGTGATCCATGTGATTTAACTTAGCTATAGCATTTATCTACTCGTTCTTGTATATTATCGTCCATCGCTGATGACGAACCATATGATTTCCACTTATGCCTAGTGCATCATGTTCTAAGTGGTGAAGATGGTCTCGGGTGATTCAGCTTGCCCCTTTCAAACCCTTTCAAAAACACTTTTCATTAGAACTACGTCGCTTTGATTCCCGTTTGGGATACGTAGGAGCGAGCCACGTTCTCGTCAAGCGCAACAAATAAAAATTCTTTTCATCCCCATAAACAAATTATTTTCATAAAAACAAACAAAAAGAATCATTTTCCAACCCATTGTTGCTAATAGCTCATCAGAGCCTCTGTTCATTTAGCTATTGGTGACAATGTCTTTTTCTCATAAGAATAATAAACGATGGTCCATCATAACCTTTGTTAGTTTGATCATTGTGCAAATCAATCTTTTTTCGAAAATCACTTTCAAAAAGATAATAAAAACGAGTTGTTATCAATAGTCCATCAGAACCTTTGTTCGTTTGACTAGCGGTACAACTCTCTCTTTTTTGAGTATTTAGTAGTGATTCATCATAGCCTCTGCTAGTTTAATCATTTGCTAATGCTCGTCCTATTTCAAAAAACTCACTAAAAAAGATTAAAAAACAAAAACTTTTCAAAAAGAACCAAGAACTACGTAGCTTTGAATTCTCCATCGCACCGGGAGATACGTAGGAGCGGGCCATGTCCCGTCAAACACTTCTTTCTAAAAACTCCTTTTTTTCCCCCCTTTCTCACCAAAAATAAAATTTCCAGTAAGTTTTCTCATTCGTCTTCAAACAAGAAATAAATAGGCAAATCTAGGTATTTTTCAAATCAAACGTTAAAACCACACATTTAATTAGAGGTTCCCTTTCGGTAGAAAGGACGTGCGCGGTGCTAACACCTTCCTCGCGCGTAATCGACCCCCGAACCTATATCTCTAGTTTTCGAAAGACCATCCGCCTTGCCCAAAAGACCTTTTTTCAATGTTTTGGTCTGAAAATTAAAATATTGGTGGCGGCTCCAAAATTTTTCCACGTTGTACATTGGGAAACCCAACCGGGATTTTTCGGGGTGCAACAGCTGGCGACTCCACTGGGGACACTTTTTTAAAAAAAGACGAGGGTCAAGCCTAACTAATTTAAATGTGTGGTTTAATGTATTGTTGATTTGATTAAAACCCTGTTTGCCTTTCTTTCTTATCTTTTATTCCCTTTCTTTTATCGCTTATGCCCTTGCATTTTTTTTCAATCCCCATGATCCCCTCTTCTTGGCTCCTTTTCCTAAGGTGAGCAATATCCTTGTTTATAGATATTCTAGGTATGGAACCCTAGGGTAGATAACTTGTTATTGCTTGCTTTTGTCTGGACTGCTCTGGTTTATATTTCAGGTGGGGGTAGTACTAGGGAAAATACCCTTGACACACACTACACTTATACCCTGTGACTATGTGCTTTGAGTGGGACCATAACCCAGGTCTGCAAAAACTTAGGAGAGTGGATTCGAGTAGTGAGAGCCCATCAGGACCTTTGTCCGTTTGGCTACTTGCGAAAGTTTCAACCAGAGTTGTGCTCTTTCATGATGCCTCACACCTAGCAGTTTGCTGCATTTGTGGGGAATTTTGTGAAAGGGACGGTAGCTCTGGTGGCCTTGTGAGGGAGTGAATAGAGCTACATGGAAGGATTACCCTTTTAATTGCCCTAGATCGTAGGTCTCACCTCTTTTTAGGTCACAAGGGCTTTTCCAAATTGTGTGTTGCATTATCACATCTAGCTAAGTTCTTTTCTTTCAATGATTTTCGAAAAAAAACAACAAAATATTTTTCCTCTCTTTCATAAATACCTATATGAGGTGGCATATAGGGTATATTTCCAAACCACCACTTGTAAATATTTTTCTTTATGTAAATAATATGAAAAAGCATCCTCATCATCCGCACTTTGCATCATAACATCATGCATCACATAAACAAAATTCTAAAAAAAGTAGGGCTTCATGTAGCATTCTTCATGCATTTAATTCGTTTGCTGGTAATCTTGGAATAACTTGGATCTTGTCATAGGCGTGAAAAACATGGGATCAAGGGGAGAAGGTATACTGAACTTGAGGTTCCCAGTGGTGAAGAAAGCGAATGTGGCTAATCTGATAGAGTGCGCCTCTTTAATGGGACCGGAGGAGCGTGGGTTATTTGAAAGGGACTATGGAAACATTCTCCAGTTGCTCCAGTTAGACATTCAAGAAGACGCTGTGAAGGCCCTCAGCCAGTTCTACGACCCAGATATCCGTTGCTTTATCTTCGAGGATTTCCAGCTTTCTCCAACCTTAGAGGAGTATGAGCAAATCTTAGGCTTCTCTAGGTCAGAATCAGTGCCATATCAGTGCCGGGGACGTTACTACTCAGATCAAAGGTTATCTTTGTTACTGCAAGTGGGTGTTGGGGACTTAAAATTTCAAAAAGAAAGAAAAAACCGCATAATGGGGTTTCCGCTGAGCTACTTTGAAGCCTTGATGAAGTCCTATGCTCAAGCTGATAGATGGGGTCCTTTCAAACAGTTGTTAGCTCTAACCGTCTTCGGGATTGTCCTGTTCCCGCAAGTTGAGAATTTTATTGATGAGACTGCCATCGGAGTATTCTTGGCCTTTATCAGCAAGGATAATCCAATCAATCCAGTACCAGCCGTCCTCGCGGACACTTACTACTCCTTCACTCATCACCGGGTATTGGGGAAAAAGAAAATTGCTTGTTCCCTTCATGTGTTGTATGCCTGGTTTCTCAACCACTTCATCGCCCACAAAAATCAAGCTACAAATCTGTTGGAGTATGCCATGGGTTGCGAAGTGGAGGTCAAGAGTGCTCAAGAATGGGTGCATACTCTAGGGAGTTTCAATGCCCTCAAGGTCCGTTGGTACACCCATTCATGTTGGAAGGACAGGCCCTCCATTGTGTTTCAGTGCGGGGATTTTCAGAATGTTCCCCTAATGGGTACTCAAGGTTGTGTTAATTATAACCCCTCTTTGACTATCCGACAGCTTGGGTACCCCATGAGAAATATGCCTACCAAGGACATGTTGGCTACCATCTTCCTCAGCAAAGAAGATCCAAAGAATGAGGGTGTGCTTCGAAAGATCTCGAAGGCTTGGGAAAATGTGGTCCGGAAGGATAAGGATGAGCTCATGAAGAAGATTGGTAATGTTACTTTCTATCACTGGTTGCATGAAAGGATCCAGAGTACCCGTCCATCGTCCCAAGAGGCAAGGCCAGTTGAGAGAGAGATGCCAGAGATCCGCCTTCCTACTACGGAGGAATTGAACAAGGCTAAGTCTGCTTTAGTTAAAGCAGAGGAAGAGAAAAGGGCATTGCAAGCGGAATTGGAAAAGGTAATTCTCCAAAAGAAGAAGTTAGAAGAGGAGAATGAGATTAAGACAACGGCTATCGAGGAGAGTGTTCAGCAATTCAAGGCAGAAAAGAAGAGTAAGCAAGAAACTCAAAAACATCTGCAGGGAGCTAGAGATGAACTTCAGAAATACAAGCAAAGAACGAGGAAAGCCCTTGAGGAAGCCAGAGAGTGGAAGATGGCGGCAGGTGAGCCCAAACAAGAATCTCGCTTAGTGGTGGAGTTGAAGAATCAGCTAAAGAGCCTTGAACACGAAAGAAACTCCATTGGGTATGCTCTTAAAGAATATCAAGAAATGCAGGGATATGAGCAAGAACGATCTGACGAGCTGAAAAGGCACTGCCTGTACTTAGAAGAGTCCTATAGGCGGATACAAGTTGAGAGTCGGCATTGGGAGCAGCGTTTCTTAGCATTAATCTGCAAAATAGAAGGACAAGAGATTGTTAGAGAGCTAAGAGACGAGATTCAGCTGTGGAAGGGTAAGTTCTCAAGATTGGCATGGCTAACTAATCAGGTTGTAAAAGATGTCCCCAGAAGACTAAGAAGGGCTGAAGCCGAGATGTTTCCCTTCAACACCCCAGTGCATGTGTATGAATTTGTTAATTTCTGCAAAACCCTGACTGAGGAGCTCAGGGAGAAGGCTGAAGGAGCTGCCGCTGCAAGCAAGGAAAGAAGGAAGAAAAGGAAGTTGGAGGCCATTTGTTACTAAATTTCAGTGCTTTGTAATTTTTTCTTGTTAGAATGTTCTCCAGGAAGTTGTAATTTTTCTTTGGGAATATTGTAATTTTCTAAGAACATCGTACTTTTCTTTGAAAGATATTGCATTACACCCTTGATGGTATTGTACTCTCTTTTCTCTCTTATGGATGATTTATAATCCGAAGGAAGTATGCCCTATCGCTTGTTGGTCCCAATCTTCGTCATGTTCTTAAAACGTTTCGATATTTGCTTATGACAAGAGCGAGTTATTTCACGATTCCCGGCGCTAAAACAAAATAATGCAAAGTCATATGCATATGCATTGCATTCATTTATGCATTTCATATTTGTACTCATGAAAACGTTCTACAGAAGGCAAGCTGGTTAATCATCGTTACTGGACGCGCCTGCAAGCTAGAAACATGGAGAACAATGAAGGCAACGCCGGTCAGGGCGATCTACCGCCCCCTCAGAATAACGAAGTTCCAGTTGTTCAAAATCTTAACGGTTAGGGTCCGCAGGGGGAGAATCAAGCGAATCAAGCTGTTCAGGCTGAGTTGGAAGTCTTGAAAGCCCAGATGGCTGAAATTATAAGAGTGATTAGTGCCTTGAGGGATGTTGGCACCGCTGAAGCTACTACTGCCGGGATGAGCAATCCCCCTCCACCTCCTGGGTCCGGGGTCTCCCAGGCCCTTCAGTTGTGCCTCCAGTTGTTGATGCGAATACCGGAGGAGGTCCTTCAGGGACTGCGGAACAGGCTCAGCCCGACGCTGTCGTGAATGAAGGGGGAACAGGGACTCCTCAAACTCCGTTTCAGATCCCAATCCCTGCAACTGCTTCAGGAACCCCAGTGGGTTTCAATTCACTGATGACTGTTCACCCGCAAATGCAGGGCTCTATCCCTCAGAATGCTGTTCGTCCGCATATGACTCCGGCTGTGGTATCAGTGACTAATCCTCAGTACGGTGCTGTTGGTTTCCCGCAAAATTACCCAGTTGAAACTAAAAGCCAGTATCAGATGTTGGAGGAAAGGTTAAGGGCTGTTGAAGGAGTGGGTTTCCGGGCCAGAAATGCCCATGAGCTGTGCTTGGTTCCCGATCTGGTCGTCCCCCCCAAATTTAAGGCACCCACCTTCGATAAGTACAGAGGAACAACTTGTCCCGTTAGTCATGTAACAATGTATTGCCGAAAAATGACTGCTCATGCTCGCAATGATGACTTGATGGTGCACTGCTTCCAGGAAAGCCTAGCTGGGGCACCTTTAGATTGGTACATGCAATTGGAACCGACTCATGTCCGATGCTGGAAAGATCTGGCGGATGCTTTCATTCGTCAATATCAATATAACAATGATCTGGCTCCAGATAGAACTCAGCTGCAATGCATGACCAAGAAAGATAACGAGTCGTTCAAAGAGTATGCCCAGAGATGGAGAAATCTTGCTGCTCAGGTAAAACCCCCTTTGCTGGACAAGGAAATGGTTCACATGTTCATGGAAACTCTTCCTCCGGCGTACTATGATAGGTTGGTCGGTAGTGTGGCCTCGAATTTCTCTGAGATGGTCGTCACGGGAGAAAGAGTAGAGAATGGTATGCGCAGTGGAAGGATAGCTCATGGTTCAACACCTTCCCCCAGTCAGAAAAAGCCTTTTTCTGGATTCAACAAGAAGAAGGAAGGAGAGACTAATGCAATCATCGGAGCCAGTGGTCCATCCCACAACAACTCTCCGCAAGCTGTTACTGTCCCCTCTCAGGCACCACCTGCACAGCATTTCCAATCCAACTATCAGTACCGGAATTACAATGAAAGAAAACCTGTTGTTTTTGATCCCATTCCTATGTCCTATACGGACCTGTTTAATTATCTCATCACTAATAAGATAATTAACACTCGTCAAATGAAGCCGTACCAGCCTCCTTACCCAAGAGGGTATAATGCAAATGCTACCTGCGCCTTTCATTCTGGGGCAGTGGGTCATGTGGTAGAAGATTGTAAAGCATTCAAGTACGTGGTGCAGGAATTGCTTGACGCAAGGACCATATCATTTCAGCAACCCAATGTGACCACAAATCCATTATCGGGACATGGAGGGCCTTCTGTTAATGCTGTTGAGGATTTGGGTGGCCAGTGTTTGGTTAGAAAGGTTGATCGCATCAAAATGCCTTTGGACTTTATCCATGCTGAATTATGCCGTCTCGGCGTCATCAAAGAAGGGTGTGCTAGGAAAGACACCTGTGGTAATCTTCGTTGCATTGGGGCGTGTGAGGGTTTTAAGCCAGTCCTCCAGAATCTTTTAGACAGACACCTGGTCCAAGTAGGGGCCCAGGAGAAAGAAGAAAATGTATCTACCTTGCAGTCTGGTAATAGAGGCTCCAGAAGACCGTTTGAGATTCCTTGCCATCTGAATTCCAGCCCAGCTGCGACAAGGCCTTCAACTATCATTATTCCAGTGCCCGCTGCCACCCCTAGTGGAGAGGCTAGGTTGGTCCCAGGGAGTTGCAATGTACGAATGCAGGCGGAGGTCCCCAAGAGCACTGTGGACGTAGCCAACATTGCTGGGAATAGCGGTATTACAAGGAGCGGAAGGTTGTATGCTCCTGAAAACCTCAGGGGAGAGCCACCCAAATCAGGAGAAGAAGGAGCCTGTAAAGGAAAAGGCAAAGAAACTGCAGAAGTTAGAAAGGTATCAGATAAGGAGGCTCAAGAATTCTTGAAGGTGATGAGGCAGAGTGAATATCAGGTGATAGACCAGCTGAGTCAAACCCCATCTAAAATTTCAATGCTTTCTTTGTTACTCAGTTCGGAGGCACATCGTGCAACACTGCTAAAGATTCTGAATGAAGCTCATGTCTCCCAGGACATTACAGTCGGTCAGCTTGATGGGATTGTCGGCAATATTGTGGCATCCAATTATTTGACCTTTTCAGACACTGAACTTCCTCCGGCAGGGAAAAATCATAATCAAGCTCTCCACATCTCAGTCAAGTGTGGAGATTATATACTTGCCAGGGTGCTCGTCGATAATGGTTCATCCTTGAATGTGCTGCCTAAGTCTACCATGGATAAGTTGAATGTAGATTGTTCATACCTGAAACCGAGTTCTACTCTGGTCAGAGCATTTGACGGGTCGGTTAAGGAAGTTTATGGAGAAGTAGAAGTGCCGTTGCAAGTGGGTCCCGAAGTGTTTCATGTTGTCTTCCAAGTGATGGACATCAGGTCCTCCTACAGTTGCCTACGGGGACGACCTTGGATACATGCTGCTGGGGCAGTGCCATCTTCGCTCCACCAGAAGCTCAAGTTTGTGGCTGAGGGGAAGCTGATAGTGATCCATGGGGAAGAGGAAACATTGATAAACAGATCACCACCTGAATACTATGTGGAAGCAGCAGAAGAATCCTTTGAGACCGCCTTCCAAGGATTGGAAATTTCCAACGCTGTTTTTGTTGAAAGTAAGCCTCCGTGGGAGCCCAGGTGGTCCAGAGCTGATATGATGGTAGCGAAGGTGATGCTAGGACAGGGATATCAGGTGGGTAAAGGCCTAGGAAAATCTTCTCAGGGAATTTTGAGACCCGTCCAGTTAAGGGGAAATATTGAAAGATTCGGTGTTGGGTATGTCCCAAGTTTTGCTGATAGGGAGAGGCTGGCCAAGCTCAAAGGAAGGGTACCCAATCAGGGGAAGATGGTCATCACTAACCTCGAGAACAATTTCCAGAGTGCCGGTATGCTAAACCCTGACCAGGTCAATGTGATTGAAGAAGGATCAAGCTCGAGTGGCCGTGCTGTCGGCGTGGTGCGCTGCTGTGCTGCTGGAGAGAAGCTGCAAAACTGGGAGATCATGGATTTCCCCGTGTTTTTCAATTTAAAGTAATTATCGTTGTAATGAAAAACCCTCGGCTCTGCCCAAGGCCCTGGGATATTTCATTCGGGCACATATGTTTTATCAAAACTCATCAATCAATAAAATGTTATTTTGAATAAAATTTTTGTCTTCATCTTTTATTTGTGTGTCTTTTCTTCGTTTTTATTTTCTGTTCCACTTTAATGCAGATCGAAAATAATCTCTGAAAATAATAATGCCCATAATTCATACTGTGATTTTGATTACCCGGTTAACCAAGCCGAGGAAGATGCTGAGAATGATTGGGATGCTTCTCCGGAAATCATGAGAATGGTAGAACAAGAAGAAAAAGTCATTGAGCCCCATGAGGAGTCTACAGAAATGATCAATTTGGGTACTGGAGAGAATAAGAAAGAAGTCAAGGTCGGTGCTGCAATGAATAAAAATAATCGCACAAAGTTGATTCAGCTTTTGCGTGATTATGTTGATATCTTCGCATGGTCGTATCAAGATATGCCTGGCTTGGATACTAACATTGTAGTACACAAGTTGCCCATCAAACCGGAATGTCCGCCAGTCAAGCAGAAGTTAAGGCGTATGAAGCCTGAAATGTCTCTAAAGATTAGAGATGAGGTCAAGAAGCAGTTCGATGCAGGATTCTTAGCTGTGACAAAATATCCTGAGTGGGTAGCCAATATTGTCCCGGTTCCTAAGAAAGATGGGAAGGTTCGAATGTGTGTTGATTACCGTGACTTGAATAGGGCGAGCCCTAAAGATGATTTCCCTCTACCGCATATCGATGTCTTGGTGGACAGTACTGCTCGGCATTCAATGTTCTCCTTCATGGATGGATATTCAGGCTATAACCAAATCAAAACGGCTCCAGAGGATATGGAGAAGACCACTTTTATAACTCCTTGGGGAACTTTCTGTTACAAGGTTATGCCTTTCGGGTTGAAGAACGCCGGGGCAACCTACCAAAGAGCAATGGTAGCCTTATTCCATGACATGATGCATAAGGAGATTGAGGTCTATGTGGATGATATGATTGCCAAATCAAAGACTGATGAAGAGCATGTGGTTAACCTACAGAAGCTATTCGAACGTCTCAGAAAATACAAACTCAGGTTGAATCCAACCAAGTGCACCTTCGGGGTTAGGTCAGGAAAGTTGTTGGGTTTCATCGTTAGCCAGAAAGGAATTGAGGTAGACCCGGGCAAAGTGCGAGCAATTCTGGAGATGCCGGTTCCTAAGACAGAAAAAGAAGTCCGTGGTTTCTTGGGAAGACTGAATTACATCTCTCGATTCATCTTCCAGTTGACTGCAACTTGCGAACCAATTTTCAAGCTACTGTGCAAAGACCAAGAGGTAAAGTGGAATGATAAATGTCAAGAAGCATTTGAGAAAATCAAAGTGTACCTGCAAAATCCACCAGTCCTGATGCCACCTATGCCTGGAAGGCCTCTCATTCTATACCTCACTGTATTAGATAGTTCTATGGGTTGCGTGCTGGGGCAACAGGATGAGTCAGGAAAGAAAGAGCATGCGATCTACTACTTGAGCAAGAAATTCACAGACTGTGAGACAAGGTATTCACCAGTGGAGAAAACTTGTTGTGCTTTAGCTTGGGCTGCGCATCGGTTGAGACAATATATGCTGAGTCACACTACCTGGTTGGTATCCAAAATGGATCCGATCAAGTACATATTCGAGAAACCTGCGCTTACCGGTAGAATTGCTCGTTGGCAGATGCTTCTGTCGGAGTATGACCTTGTATATGTAACACAGAAGGCAATCAAAGGTAGTACACTAGCAGACTACTTGGCACACCAACCGGTTGATGATTACCAATCAATGCAATGTGAATTCCCAGATGAGGACATTATGGCATTATTTGACGAAGGAAAATCTCAAGATGATGAAAGGTGGAGAGTGTTGTTCGATGGTGCCTCTAACATGTGGGGGCACGGGGTCGGAGCAGTACTGATCTCTCCAGACAACCGCTTCATACCGTTTACTGCCAGACTAAGCTTCTACGTCACAAATAATATTGCAGAATATGAGGCGTGTATCCTAGGTATTCAAGCAGCCCTCGATTGGAAAGTCAAAAGGCTCGACGTGTATGGAGATTCAGCTCTGGTTGTCCACCAGGTGAAAGGAGATTGGGAAACAAGAAATCCTGATTTGATTCCTTACCGCGACTATATTCAAGAATTAATCAAGCCTTTTGAGGAAATCACTTTCCAGCACATACCTCGCAGTGAGAATCAGTTGGCAGATGCTTTGGCAACCTTATCATCAATGTTCAACGTCAGCTGTGACAAAAGCCTGACGACTGTTAGAATTCAGCACAGAGGTCTACCGGCATATCATTACTGTATGGCGGTCGAAGAGGAATCAGATAATAAGCCTTGGTACCATGACATCAAGTAGTACATCACAAACAGAGAGTACCCTCCCGGAATTACAGAAAATGACAAGAGAACACTTAGGAGGCTGTCAGCAGGTTTCTTCTTGAGTGGAGACGTCCTTTACAAGAGAAATCATGACTTGGTACTCCTCAGATGTGCGACAGCAGAAGAGTCTGTAAAGATTATGAGGGAGGTACATGAAGGCTCATTCGGAACTCATTCAAATGCGCCTACCATGGCTAGAAAAATCTTGAGAGCTGGCTATTACTGGTTGCAGATGGAAGGTGATTGCTACAGTTTTGTTCGAAAGTGCCATAAATGCCAAATTTATGCTGATCATGTCCATGTGCCGCCTACCAAGTTGAATGTTATGACTGCGTCTTGGCCATTTTCAATGTGGGGAATGGATGTCATTGGTCCCATTGAACCCAAAGCGTCAAACGGGCATCGCTTTATCTTGGTCGCCATTGACTATTTCACGAAGTGGGTTGAAGCTGCCTCATATTCTAGTGTAACTAGCGCAGTGATTGCCAAGTTTGTGAAGAGAGATCTGATTTGCCGTTATGGTCTCCCTAACAAGATCATCACTGATAACGGCAGCAACCTGAACAGCAAGATGATGAAAAATCTGTGCGTAGAGTTCAAAATCCAGCATCATAATTCTTCCCCCTACAGGCCCAAGATGAATGGGGCAGTCGAAGCAGCCAACAAGAACATCAAGAGGATTGTGCAGAAGATGGTGGTCACCTACAAGGATTGGCATGAGATGCTTCCTTTCGCTTTGCACGGTTACCGTACTTCAGTACGTACGTCGACCGGGGCAACTCCTTTCTCTTTGGTATACGGGTCAGAGGCAGTCCTCCCCATTGAAGTTGAGATCCCCTCTCTCCGAGTGATCATGGAAGCCAAGCTGGAAGAAGCAGAGTGGGCGCAAGTTCGCCTAGATCAGTTAAATCTCATTGAGGAAAAGAGAATCTCAGCTTTGTGTCATGGGCAGTTATATCAGCAAAGAATGAAGACCGCTTTTGACAAGAAGGTTCGTCCCCGTGAATTCAATGAGGGAGATCTGGTGCTCAAGAAGATCTTGCCGATCCAGACAGACCCCAGGGGTAAATGGGCTCCAAAGTATGAAGGACCTTACGTGGTGAAGAAGGCATTCTCAGGAGGAGCTTTGATTCTGGCAAATATGGATGGAGATGAGATCCCGAACCCAGTAAACTCAGATGCTGTCAAGAAGTATTATGCCTAAAGAAATAAATAAAAAAAGAGAGAAAGATGAGCCAAGCAAGAATTAGCTCGCTAGGTTGAAAACCCGCAAAGGGCGGCCTAGGCAAAATCAGAGCGACCCGATGGATTGAAAACCCGCAAAGGGCGATCCAGGCAAAACTTAGGGTCAGAAAAGTTGGACTTGAAAAAAGAAAAAAGGCAACCAGCACTCCCAAAGGTTTGGATAAGAGGTTGGTCAAAGTTATGAGTATGGGCGGTGGGCGCCGTTACTTCAAAGATGAAATTACAAGATCTGTTCCTTTTGCTTGTATTTTTTTAGTTTAAAAGAAAATCATAATGTACTTTCAATTGGCGTGACTTTCTGCGCGTCCAATTTCTATATCAATAAAAGTCCAACTTTTCTTCCATATATGTGCTTTTCGTGTCTTTGCTTTCTTCTATTCGGTTTCTTTCAAAATAATGATTTTTATGATTGATGAAATTGAATTGCAAAACATGTGTATATTCATAGCATTACAGGATCATTACGAAATCTTTGAAAATACAGAAAGAAATGATTTCCCAAATGAATAAAGCTGTAAACAAAGCAGTTGTGACAATTCGATGCGCAGTCCTTGTGTAATCGTTGTCCCGAGACAGCATTCGTCCAGTAGAGTGATTTAACCAGCAAAAGAGTGCCAAAAAAAAAAAAAATAAGTGGAAAACAGAAAGCTGCTCAAAGCAAACAGAATAAACAAAAATAAACAAGCAGAAAAAAGAAAGCTGCTTAAAGAAAACAAACAGCATAAACAAAGACAGAAGAATTGCAGAAAACGGAACATAAAAGAACACACCATCTTCATATCATTCATCATTCTCATACCATTCATACCATTCATTGCTTCATGGCATCAAACAGTAGTGCATTACACTTTCAATTTGTATCTCAAAAGAGCGAAGAAATAACAGAAAAAGCATTCCACCAAAGTCAATCATTGCATTCATATGCATTCAAGTGCATACACTTCATGTACCTGTCAAGATAGAAGTTACCTCAGACTAGATAGTCTCAACCCAGAGTTAGTAAACCCCATCAACCCAGAGTTAGTGAACTCCATCAATCCAGATCACAACATCGTGTTCGAGCACGCGATGGATCTATCCGACTTCGTCAAGTCCTTCGGATTAGTTATGTCAACCTAAGGCATAATGGACATCCTTTGATCAAATCAGTTCCGGACCTGATGTTGATCGGCCGCTCGAGAAGGCCATCCCAAAGCTCGGACTCAACAAGAGTCCGTTAGAAGGTTTTTAGGCAACCTCCGAATTCAGGACCCCAGCGTCCCTTCAGAACCCCAGTGTTCATTCAGGATCCAAGCATCCCTTCAGGACCCAAGTGTCCATCCAGGTTATTTTCTTTACTGCTTTCTTTATAGCTTTATTTCCTGCTTTTTGAGGGCGGGCATTTCATTTAAATATAGAAAAAGAAAAGAGGCAAATTCGGGTTTCCCCAAGTGGACAAAATCGGTATAATTTCTGAATTCTTTATCTTCATTTTGCCTTGGAATATGTTTCGGCCAATTCATATTCCTCGTTAAAATTCAGATAAAGAGGGGCAGCTGTCATACCCCAATTTTGTCCGGCTTAGGTCCAAACCCTAATTTTCCCCACAAAAAATAATAATAATAAAATGTATTGCATTTTGGACCCTAGAAACCATCCCAGAGTTTTTGAAATCATTTTTAGGGTTAGAATGCACGTTTTGGGAAGTTAGGGTCAAAAAGGGCATTTTTGGTCATTTCTCACAAAAGGGTCTATGAAAATGATTTTTGCAATAAGCCTCATGCATCAAATTAGGGTTTTTGAAAATGTGTTATGTATGCATGACAAGTTTTGAAAAAATATGTTATGCATGCATGGCAAGCTTTGCATGGCAAAAACCTAAAAAAACATTTTTGTGGAAAGCAAGAATTGATTTCCATTCTGTTCCAAGGGCCAAGAATCGATTTATACTATTTTGTAAAGGCCATGAAATCGATTCCTTAATCCAATATTAAACCATGAAATCGATTTTCAGGCCATGTTAAGAAGCCAAGAATCGGTTCCTCCTTATGTTATCAAGGCATGAAATCGATTTTCAGGCCATTTTTAGGAACCAAGAATCGATTCTTCCCTATGCTATCAAGGCATGAAATCGATTTTCAGGCCACTTTAAAGAGCCAAGAATCGATTCCTCCTTATTTTGTCAAAGCATGAAATCGATTTTCAAGCCATTTCCAAGAGCCAAGAATCGATTCCCACTTATTTTAACTAAACATGGAATCGATTTTCACCTATTTAGGATGTCCAAGAATCGATTCTTTGCTATTTCCAAAGGCTCAAACAATCGATTCATCCTTGCAATAAATGTTTTTTAAAAAATCCTACGCTTTCCTAAGCCTATAAATAGGCAGCCTCAAATCACATTTTCACACGGACACTTCACACGAGATCAGAGAGAAGAATTGCTACACACATGTTTCACGAGGTCTGAGACATTTACACGAGATCAGAGAGAAGAATTGCTACACACTTCACACGAGATCAGAGAGAAGAATTGCTACACACATCTTTTTCACAAGATCTGAGAAGAATTGCTCCAGAAACATTTTCACGAGATCTGGGAAGACAACTCTCGCAAATCTCATTTTCCAGTTCTCCACTTCATTTTTGTTCTTCAGATCTGTAATATCTGTCTTCAGCAGAGGTATTTCGGTCTTTTCATTTGTTAATATTTAGTTATTGTGATCCATGTGATTTAACTTAGCTATAGCATTTATCTACTCGTTCTTGTATATTATCGTCCATCGCTGATGACGAACCATATGATTTCCACTTATGCCTAGTGCATCATGTTCTAAGTGGTGAAGATGGTCTCGGGTGATTCAGCTTGCCCCTTTCAAACCCTTTCAAAAACACTTTTCATTAGAACTACGTCGCTTTGATTCCCGTTTGGGATACGTAGGAGCGAGCCACGTTCTCGTCAAGCGCAACAAATAAAAATTCTTTTCATCCCCATAAACAAATTATTTTCATAAAAACAAACAAAAAGAATCATTTTCCAACCCATTGTTGCTAATAGCTCATCAGAGCCTCTGTTCGTTTAGCTATTGGTGACAATGTCTTTTTCTCATAAGAATAATAAACGATGGTCCATCATAACCTTTGTTAGTTTGATCATTGTGCAAATCAATCTTTTTTCGAAAATCACTTTCAAAAAGATAATAAAAACGAGTTGTTATCAATAGTCCATCAGAACCTTTGTTCGTTTGACTAGCGGTACAACTCTCTCTTTTTTGAGTATTTAGTAGTGATTCATCATAGCCTCTGCTAGTTTAATCATTTGCTAATGCTCGTCCTATTTCAAAAAACTCACTAAAAAAGATTAAAAAACAAAAACTTTTCAAAAAGAACCAAGAACTACGTAGCTTTGAATTCTCCATCGCACCGGGAGATACGTAGGAGCGGGCCATGTCCCGTCAAGCACTTCTTTCTAAAAACTCCTTTTTTTCCCCCCTTTCTCACCAAAAATAAAATTTCCTGTAAGTTTTCTCATTCGTCTTCAAACAAGAAATAAATAGGCAAATCTAGGTATTTTTCAAATCAAACGTTAAAACCACACATTTAATTAGAGGTTCCCTTTCGGTAGAAAGGACGTGCGCGGTGCTAACACCTTCCTCGCGCGTAATCGACCCCCGAACCTATATCTCTAGTTTTCGAAAGACCATCCGCTTTGCCCAAAAGACCTTTTTTCAATGTTTTGGTCTCAAAATTAAAATATTGGTGGCGGCTCCAAAATTTTTCCACGTTGTACATTGGGAAACCCAACCGGGATTTTTCGGGGTGCAACACATATCAACCGTAAAAATAACATCACATCACAATTCAATCATGAATATGGGTAGATCTAGGCTAACCCTACCCTAAAACCTATCATACGACCTATTATATAAATTGATGGGACATCCCCTTACCTTGGATTCGAAGAGTAGAAGCCCTAGAGACAGTCACGAACAAAACCACGGCAACAGGTCACGTCCCTTCCTCCTCCTTGAGCTCGCGCCCTTCTCCCTTCTCTTCTCCTCTCTACGGCGCCTCTCCCCTCTCTATTCTCTCCAATTCGCAAAATGATTCACACAAACCCTAATCTCACAAGACCTTGTGTATTCGCATATCACTTGGATCATGGGCTTGGGCTTTTCACTTAAGCCCAAGTCTAGCTAATTGGCGCCTTCATCTCCTAATACCACCTACACCATTTTAATATAATTTCTAATAATTAAATTATATCCAATTAATTAAATTAAATTCCTAAATACTTAATTAAATAAATTAATTAAATATTTAGGGTGTTACAAACCTCACCTTCTCAGTAGGCTCTCGAACAATTTCAGGTCCAAGTACTACACTTTCTCAAGATTCATACCAACATAAAGGAGTCCTACATCTCCGACCATACAACGCTTCAAAAGGTGCCATCCCAATACTAGAATGGTAACTGTTATAAGTGAACTCTATCAACGAAAGGTAGGTATCCCACGAACCTCCTTGCTCCAGAACACAAGCTCTCAACAAATCCTTCAACGACTGAATAGTCCTCTCTGACTGACCATCCGTCTGATGGTGATACGCCGAACTCAATCTCAACTTAGAACCCAACTCCTTTTGCAGACTCTTCCAAAAATCAGACGTAAACCTCGGATCCCTATCCGAAATGACACATAGAGGGACACCATGCAGCTTTACAATCTCTCGAATATAAATCTCTGCCAACTTTGGTACTGAATATGTGATGTTAATAGGAACAAAATGAGCCGACTTCGTTAGCCTATCAACAATCACCCAAATTGCATCGTGACCTCTTGCGGTATTAGGTAATCCCGTCACAAAGTCCATCGAAATACTATCCCATTTCCATTCTGGAACCTCTAACGGTTGCATCAACCCTGCAGGCTTCTGATGTTCAACTTTCGACTTCTTACAAGTTAAACATGCATACACAAACCGCGCTACATCACGCTTCATCCCTTGCCACCAAAACAAATTCTTCAAGTCCTAATACATCTTAGTAGCCCCCGGATGAATACTCAACTTACTCCTATGACTTTCTTCAAGAATCGCTTTCTTCATCTCTGCGTCATCAGGAATACAAATTCTATTACGGAACCTCAACACACCTTGCGCATCCAGCTTGAAATCATTATTCTCAGACTGATCGATTCCGACCATCGAATCCACCAGTTTAACATCCAACTTCTGAGCTTCTCTGATACGGTCCAAAAAGTCATTATTAATCTTTAACATTCCCAACCTGACACTCTGCGGTGTCAGCTCACAGACCAAACTCATATCTCTGAACTGCTCAATTAATTCCAACTCCTTAACCATCATTGTTGACATGTGTAAGGTCTTTCGACTTAATGCATCAGCCACGACATTAGCTTTTCCTGGATGATAATTCAATCCGAAATCATCATCCTTTATTAACTCCAACCACCGTCGTTGCCTCATATTCAATTCCTTCTGATCAAATAAATACTTCAAACTCTTATGGTCACTAAATACTTCAAATCCAGAACCATAAAGATAATGCCTTCAAATCTTTAGCACAAAAACAACTGCAACAAGCTCTAAGTTATGCATAGGATAATTCTTTTCATGAGTCCGCAACTGCCTTGACGCATAAGCAACTACCTTTCCATTCTGCATGAGCACACCTCCTAAACCCATCTTGGAAGCATCACAATACACCACAAAAGACTCTCCCGGATTGGGCAACGTCAAGATAGGAGACGTCGTCAACCTCTTCTTCAATTCGGCGAAGCTCTCTTCACAATGAGCATCCCACACAAAGGCTTTACATTTGCAAGTCAGCTGAGTTAGCGGAAGTGCTAACTTAGAAAACCCCTCGATGAACCTTCTATAATAACCAGCTAACCCCAAAAAGCTTCTAATCTCGGTAGCCGACTTCGGGGCTTCCCACTGCAACACAGCAACTACTTTAAACGGATCCACCGCAATGCCACTACCTGAAATTACGTGACCATGGAAACTCACTTCCTTCAACCAGAATTCACATTTAGACAGTTTTGCATACAACTTCTTCTCTTTCAGGACCTCCAACACTAATCTCAAATGCTCTGCATGCTCTTCTTCTGACTTAGAGTAGACCAGAATATCATCAATGAATACCACCACAAACCGATCCAAGTAAGTATGGAAGATACGGTTCATGTATTCCATAAATACTCCCGGCGCGTTGGTAACACCAAAAGGCATCACCGAATACTCATAATGCCCTAACGTGTTTTAAAAGCCGTCTTCTGAATATCCTCATCTTTCACTTTAATCTGATGGTAACCCGATCGCAAATCAATCTTACTAAACACTCGAGCACCCACCAGCTGATCCATCAAATCATCTATCCTTGGAAGTGGATACTTGTTCTTAACCGTTACCTTATTCAACTGTCTATAATCAACACAGAGCCTCATACTTCCATCTTTCTTCTTTACTCGTTGTTAGACTATCTGATAACCTTAGAGGGGGGTGAATAAGGTTATGTGCAAACTTGAATTCTTTTTAATTTTAAGATAATGCTAGTTTAAATTAAATGCGGAATCTGAGATTTAAACTTATATGATGTATGAAAGCTGGCAGATCAGGTACAGTAAGATCTTACTATTTAATATTCACTGTAACCAATTATTTATAGCTAAACAGGCATATCATGCAAAGAGTACTATTACGCTATTTTCAGAGTTCAGGGTGGACAGATTTTATAAGCAGCGTAACAATAAATAGATCGGCGCAAGGATAGTATAATTATAACCAGACAGATCTAGATGCGGTGATGTATTATGCTAACTACGCTATGATTGGTTTTAACAATAATCGGATATTTATGTTTGGCGCAGTATAACAATAAACAAACACAAATGACAAATAAAGTAAAAGAGTAGGGATAGAGATACACCGGGATTTAGCGAGGTTCGGGATAAAAGCCCTACGTCCTCGGCCTCAGGCTTTGCAACCTTCGGATTTGCTGAAACCACTATATGAAGAATTGTTTACAAACAGGCAACTTTCAAATAGCAAATCTCAATTCCCCCGAACTGAGAACCCGAGCACACAACTAAGGATTTCAACACTGCTTCAATCTCTTGATTGAACGACCCAAGAGCGCCTCCCAGGATTTCACTACCACTTCAATCTTCCTTGATTGAAAGACCCAAGATCACCTCCCAGGATTTCAAACCAACTCAATCTCCTGATTGAGCGACCCAAGAACGCTTCCCAGGATTTCAAAATGACCCCACAAAAGTAGATTACAATATAGAAGCTATGATCTAATCACCTCAGGTAGTATGACAAAATAATAGATGTGAGAGATGAGTGGATCTATAAAAATGATATGAAAGTGATAGCTCTATTTTTCTCTTTCTCAGATCTAGAAATTTCGTATGAGAGGAAGACACAATTGTTGAGAAGTGTGGTGTGTGTTTGAGAAATGAAATCGCACTCCTATTTATAGTGTTAGGAGAGGTTTGAAGAAATGAAACTCATTTAATACATAGTATAATCGATTATGGTGAATATGTGAGGCAAGTGCATAATCGATTATTTGATAGATATGGAAACATTGAATAGCTTGATATTCGATTATGACATATAGTTATGGGATGGGATAATCGATTATTGTTGTCAAGGATGGCTTCATAATCGATTATATTACTTGGTTAAAAGATGATATAATCGATTATGCTCCTGAATTTATTTCAGAGGAGTAATCGATTATTGTTGTCAAGAAAGGAAGGAAGCCACTAATCGATTATGATATATGGTTATATGAAGCTATAATCGATTATGGTTGTAAAAAAGGAAAGTAAGGCAAGCCACTAATCGATTATGATATATAGTACAAAAGAGGCTCTAATCGATTTATTGTTGTAAAAAAGGAAAGAAAGGCAAGCCACTAATCGATTATTTGTTTTAGATAAAATAGGAGAGTAGTCGATTATGTGCTCTGAAAACATTCAGGCACCTAATCTATTACCATAATGTATTATCTTTGTAAAAGAATAGGATTTTGATTTCAGGCCTTCAACAAAACTATTTTTAGGGTTTTAATCTTTCAACAAAAAATAGTTTTAGGGTTTTTGTTGCCACCTTATGCATGCATGCAATTTTATAAAATATTTTTCAAAACTATTTTGATGCACCATGCATGTTTTGAAAAACTCATCTCTCAGCTACTAAAAGTCATAGACCTTCAGTGATAGGACCTTACACAGTGTCCTAAAGAAAGCGGATAAACAAATAGGTCTTGAGTTTGCTTTTTCTCCAAGCTACTCCACTTTAGTGTCTTCTCCTCTTTAATTTTTGTCCTGCACTTTATTCAACTTGAACCTGTACTTTCATACAGCTGCAACCATTAGTAGACAAGATGTAATTTGTTATCATACAAAACAAAGAGTGTTTGCCCTTGGTTCAACAAACTCCCCCTTTTTGATGATAACAAATTACATTATGCATAGGGGGTTTGATAGTAATGGAACTTTTTCAAAAAGCTCCCCCTAAGCATATGCATAATAAAATAAATAGTACATCAGTAGGATAGCAGCAAGTATTTTCTCCCCTCACATATACCATGCATATATTCTCTCCCACATATAACATGCATAATATTCTCTCCCCCTTTGTTTTCATCAAAAAGGAGGGGGGTGAGCACATAGCATATGAGATAATCACAAACAGACATAATCACTTTGTAAACTAGCAAAGGAGTACATAGCATATGAGATATCAGAAATAGTAGTTCATGCTATGCTCCCCCTTACTTGGTGATCCCCCTTATTAATTTTAGAATGCAAGGCTTTAGCAAAAAGAGGGTGGATCATCATGGTTTTAAAAATATGATACCCAAGATAATCATCCTTGGTTCAACAATATAGGATCATTTTTAACATAAAAAATATGTTGCATCAAAGATCTAGTATAACAGCACTTGAGAAAAAGCTTTGATGCATACAAACAATTACTTCACATAAGTGTTTAATACTTGATAAATATAGTTGTGTTTTCCTTACCCAAACAACCTTTACCTATTAAGCAGATTTATAGTTGGTATACACTACAGATTCACTAGCTTTGTTGCTCAAGTTCAAGAGTAGTGAAGCATTACCAGATTCATGAGCTTCGTGTCTCAGCTATCAAGGTACCAATCCCCTATACCTTGAAGCATACCTGCACAAAATAATCAAGTAGGAACTTTTGGTACCCATTTCTCTTTGGGTCCTTTGGGGTTGGTTATCAAGGGGGTTTTCACAATCCACCTTGGTTTCTTACAGGCAGGTATAAGGGTTCCTAGCTCACATAATTTACGAATAGGACATCTAAGAGAGCTATGGTTCCCTTTTTGACAATAGGTGCATGAGAAAACAGTAGGTGTATAACTTGAAGTAGCAGCTACAAAAGTTATTTTCTTGTTCAAAACAGAGGAGGTGGAATTACCTTTGTACCCAATACCTCTCCTATCAACATATTCATGTTGGGAGTGAAGTAGCTTGGTCAAGGTCTTTTCACCAACCTCAAACTTTTTCAAAGATTCTTTCAAAAATTCATTTTCAACCTTGACTTTTTCAAAATTTTGTTTAAGCTCAAGAAATTCAAGGTTGAAAGGTTTTGTTTTATGTAGCTCATTCTTCAATTTAACTACCTCATTTTCAAGAGTCTCGATTTGAGTGAGCATGCTTTTGTTTCTCTTTGTCAATTTCTTAGATTTTAACAAAAGAGTTTCATGTTCAAAATAAAGAGCTTCAAAAGCCTCACTTAAATTGTGACTACTACACGCATCATCAAATGAATCATCATGTATAGAAGAATCAGAAAGACTATAGGAATTAAGGCTTACCTTAGTTGCATCATTTGCCATATTGTAGACAACATTGTTAGTCTTCTCAGATTTCTTTTGCTGTTTGACACCCTTTTACCCTTCCATATTCTTCTTCACATAGAGATAAGTGAAGAATGTTCATTGCTTTGGCATTTTGAGAGATCTTGTCTAACTCGGACTTTCTCAGCTCACTCAGATCAATGGTGTAGATATCTTCAACAGGAACTTCTGCTTTCCCGGTAGCTTGAGTTTTTGTATTGTCTCCGTCAGCACCACCAGGTTTTGTAATTTTGATCTTCATAGGAATCAGTGGTCCATCAACAATAATTCTCCACAGAGTGAAGTATATAGCATGCACATGACATTTCATTCGACTACTCCAATAGTCATAGTTAGTCCCATCAAACAGGGGTGGCCTATTGAAGGACATCCCCTCTTTCATAAAAGAACCCATAATCACAGATAGATAAATAAAATTTAAATTGCAAGATGTAAAGCTCTATATGAAATTTCTTGCTACTGATACCACTTGTTAGACTATCTGATAACCTTAGAGGGGAGGGTGAATAAGGTTATGTGCAAAACTTGAATTCTTTTTAATTTTAAGATAATGCTAGTTTAAATTAAATACGGAATCTGAGATTTAAACTTATATGATGTATGAAAGCAGGCAGATCAGGCACAGTAAGATGTTACTATTTAATATTCACTGTAACCAATTATTTATAGCTAAACAGGCATATCATGCAAAGAGTACTATTACGCTATTTTCAGAGTTCAGGGTGGACAGATTTTATAAGCAGCGTAACAATAAATAGATCGGCGCAGTGATAGTATAATTATAACCAGATTATAACCAGACAGATCTAGATGCGGTGATGTATTATGCTAACTACGTTATGATTGGTTTTAACAATAATCAGATATTTATGTTTGGCGCAGTATAACAATAAACAAACACAAATGACAAATAAATTAAAAGAGTAGGGATAGAGATACACCGGGATTTAGCGAGGTTCGGGATAAAAGCCCTACGTCCTCGGCCTCAGGCTTTGCAACCTTCGGATTTGCTGAAACCACTATATGAAGAATTGTTTACAAACAGGCAACTTTCAAATAGCAAATCTCAATTCCCCCGAACTGAGAACCCGAGCACACAACTAAGGATTTCAACACTGCTTCAATCTCTTGATTGAACGACCCAAGAGCGCCTCCCAGGATTTCACTACCACTTCAATCTTCCTTGATTGAAAGACCCAAGATCACCTCCCAGGATTTCAAACCAACTCAATCTCCTGATTGAGCGACCCAAGAACGCTTCCCAGGATTTCAAAATGACCCCACAAAAGTAGATTACAATATAGAAGCTATGATCTAATCACCTCAGGTAGTATGACAAAATAATAGATGTGAGAGATGAGTGGATCTATAAAAATGATATGAAAGTGATAGCTCTATTTTTCTCTTTCTCAGATCTAGAAATTTCGTATGAGAGGAAGACACAATTGTTGAGAAGTGTGGTGTGTGTTTGAGAAATGAAATCGCACTCCTATTTATAGTGTTAGGAGAGGTTTGAAGAAATGAAACTCATTTAATACATAGTATAATCGATTATGGTGAATATGTGAGGCAAGTGCATAATCGATTATTTGATAGATATGGAAACATTGAATAGCTTGATATTCGATTATGACATATAGTTATGGGATGGGATAATCGATTATTGTTGTCAAGGATGGCTTCATAATCGATTATATTACTTGGTTAAAAGATGATATAATCGATTATGCTCCTGAATTTATTTCAGAGGAGTAATCGATTATTGTTGTCAAGAAAGGAAGGAAGCCACTAATCGATTATGATATATGGTTATATGAAGCTATAATCGATTATGGTTGTAAAAAAGGAAAGTAAGGCAAGCCACTAATCGATTATGATATATAGTACAAAAGAGGCTCTAATCGATTTATTGTTGTAAAAAAGGAAAGAAAGGCAAGCCACTAATCGATTATTTGTTTTAGATAAAATAGGAGAGTAGTCGATTATGTGCTCTGAAAACATTCAGGCACCTAATCTATTACCATAATGTATTATCTTTGTAAAAGACTAGGATTTTGATTTCAGGCCTTCAACAAAACTATTTTTAGGGTTTTAATCTTTCAACAAAAAATAGTTTTAGGGTTTTTGTTGCCACCTTATGCATGCATGCAATTTTATAAAATATTTTTCAAAACTATTTTGATGCACCATGCATGTTTTGAAAAACTCATCTCTCAGCTACTAAAAGTCATAGACCTTCAGTGATAGGACCTTACACAGTGTCCTAAAGAAAGCGGATAAACAAATAGGTCTTGAGTTTGCTTTTTCTCCAAGCTACTCCACTTTAGTGTCTTCTCCTCTTTAATTTTTGTCCTGCACTTTATTCAACTTGAACCTGTACTTTCATACAGCTGCAACCATTAGTAGACAAGATGTAATTTGTTATCATACAAAACAAAGAGTGTTTGCCCTTGGTTCAACAAACTCCCCCTTTTTGATGATAACAAATTACATTATGCATAGGGGGTTTGATAGTAATGGAACTTTTTCAAAAAGCTCCCCCTAAGCATATGCATAATAAAATAAATAGTACATCAGTAGGATAGCAGCAAGTATTTTCTCCCCTCACATATACCATGCATATATTCTCTCCCACATATAACATGCATAATATTCTCTCCCCCTTTGTTTTCATCAAAAAGGAGGGGGGTGAGCACATAGCATATGAGATAATCACAAACAGACATAATCACTTTGTAAACTAGCAAAGGAGTACATAGCATATGAGATATCAGAAATAGTAGTTCATGCTATGCTCCCCCTTACTTGGTGATCCCCCTTATTAATTTTAGAATGCAAGGCTTTAGCAAAAAGAGGGTGGATCATCATGGTTTTAAAAATATGATACCCAAGATAATCATCCTTGGTTCAACAATATAGGATCATTTTTAACATAAAAAATATGTTGCATCAAAGATCTAGTATAACAGCACTTGAGAAAAAGCTTTGATGCATACAAACAATTACTTCACATAAGTGTTTAATACTTGATAAATATAGTTGTGTTTTCCTTACCCAAACAACCTTTACCTATTAAGCAGATTTATAGTTGGTATACACTACAGATTCACTAGCTTTGTTGCTCAAGTTCAAGAGTAGTGAAGCATTACCAGATTCATGAGCTTCGTGTCTCAGCTATCAAGGTACCAATCCCCTATACCTTGAAGCATACCTGCACAAAATAATCAAGTAGGAACTTTTGGTACCCATTTCTCTTTGGGTCCTTTGGGGTTGGTTATCAAGGGGGTTTTCACAATCCACCTTGGTTTCTTACAGGCAGGTATAAGGGTTCCTAGCTCACATAATTTACGAATAGGACATCTAAGAGAGCTATGGTTCCCTTTTTGACAATAGGTGCATGAGAAAACAGTAGGTGTATAACTTGAAGTAGCAGCTACAAAAGTTATTTTCTTGTTCAAAACAGAGGAGGTGGAATTACCTTTGTACCCAATACCTCTCCTATCAACATATTCATGTTGGGAGTGAAGTAGCTTGGTCAAGGTCTTTTCACCAACCTCAAACTTTTTCAAAGATTCTTTCAAAAATTCATTTTCAACCTTGACTTTTTCAAAATTTTGTTTAAGCTCAAGAAATTCAAGGTTGAAAGGTTTTGTTTTATGTAGCTCATTCTTCAATTTAACTACCTCATTTTCAAGAGTCTCGATTTGAGTGAGCATGCTTTTGTTTCTCTTTGTCAATTTCTTAGATTTTAACAAAAGAGTTTCATGTTCAAAATAAAGAGCTTCAAAAGCCTCACTTAAATTGTGACTACTACACGCATCATCAAATGAATCATCATGTATAGAAGAATCAGAAAGACTATAGGAATTAAGGCTTACCTTAGTTGCATCATTTGCCATATTGTAGACAACATTGTTAGTCTTCTCAGATTTCTTTTGCTGTTTGACACCCTTTTACCCTTCCATATTCTTCTTCACATAGAGATAAGTGAAGAATGTTCATTGCTTTGGCATTTTGAGAGATCTTGTCTAACTCGGACTTTCTCAGCTCACTCAGATCAATGGTGTAGATATCTTCAACAGGAACTTCTGCTTTCCCGGTAGCTTGAGTTTTTGTATTGTCTCCGTCAGCACCACCAGGTTTTGTAATTTTGATCTTCATAGGAATCAGTGGTCCATCAACAATAATTCTCCACAGAGTGAAGTATATAGCATGCACATGACATTTCATTCGACTACTCCAATAGTCATAGTTAGTCCCATCAAACAGGGGTGGCCTATTGAAGGACATCCCCTCTTTCATAAAAGAACCCATAATCACAGATAGATAAATAAAATTTAAATTGCAAGATGTAAAGCTCTATATGAAATTTCTTGCTACTGATACCACTTGTTAGACTATCTGATAACCTTAGAGGGGAGGGTGAATAAGGTTATGTGCAAAACTTGAATTCTTTTTAATTTTAAGATAATGCTAGTTTAAATTAAATACGGAATCTGAGATTTAAACTTATATGATGTATGAAAGCAGGCAGATCAGGCACAGTAAGATGTTACTATTTAATATTCACTGTAACCAATTATTTATAGCTAAACAGGCATATCATGCAAAGAGTACTATTACGCTATTTTCAGAGTTCAGGGTGGACAGATTTTATAAGCAGCGTAACAATAAATAGATCGGCGCAGTGATAGTATAATTATAACCAGATTATAACCAGACAGATCTAGATGCGGTGATGTATTATGCTAACTACGTTATGATTGGTTTTAACAATAATCAGATATTTATGTTTGGCGCAATATAACAATAAACAAACACAAATGACAAATAAATTAAAAGAGTAGGGATAGAGATACACCGGGATTTAGCGAGATTCGGGATAAAAGCCCTACGTCCTCGGCCTCAGGCTTTGCAACCTTCCGACTTGCTGAAACCACTATATGAAGAATTGTTTACAAACAGGCAACTTTCAAATAGCAAATCTAAACTCATGGTTGAATAGTTTATGCAGTTCATTTTTTAATCTATCTACTTCATTTATAGATCTACTCATCTCTCACAGCTATTATATTGTCATACAGGAGCTCCCCACGGCGACACACTTGGTCTCACAAACTTCTTTTCGAGCAAATCCTCAAGTTGCTTCTTCAATTCAGACAATTCAGATGCAGACATCCAGTACGGTGCCATAGAAACAGGTTTGGTACTAGGTACAAGATCAATAGTGAATTCCACTTCTCTCTCTGGCGGCACACCTGGAATCTTATCTGGGAAAATGTAACACCCCATTTCTACCCGGTAAAATAGTGCGAAATCAGAGTTCATAAAAATCTTTTTCTACAAACAATGGAGTGCCACATTGGCTTCGTGGAGACAATAAACGGTTTAATTCGCTTTTTGAAAACAGACACATAGCTCTTTCGGATGAACCGATAAAACGACATCTCAAAACAATTCAAACTTCTTTTAACTACGCAGCAGAAATTCAAATGGTTCAACTAAATAATCGTGGCAACTATGCAAAATTCATAACTCAATACCCAACAGTATACAACTTAGATAACATAAATAAACGTTCATCCCCCTGAGTGCTACGTATCAGAGAGACGACACCGACTCGATCAAATGAAGGTACAACGGCATTCATTCGTGGTTACCTGCACGTTACCAACATAGGGGTAACATTCAAACAGAAGGGGTGAGATGTCGAACCATATAATGAATCATATGAAAGACAATATATATCAGGTCAGGACATCAGATCATCGTTTCACAATAGTCAATATCATCATATCACAACGGTCAATATCATCATATCACAACAGTCAATATCATCATATCACAACGGTCAACATCATCATACCACAACGGTCAATATCATCATATCACAACGGTCAATATCATCATATCACAACGGTCAATATCATCATCTCACAACGGTCATGTCATTACGTCACGACAGTCAAAATCATTTCGATTGCATAAATATGCAACATGAATGCAGAATGTGACTCGACTCAGGGCCACTGTTGTGCGAAAAGGTGATGTGCAAGTATACACAATCGCAACAAGTAATATAATGATATGTAAAGTTCGTTCCCACAGGGATTGGAATTAATCTAAGGAGTTTAAGTGATTAGAAGCTTAGTGAAAAGAATTGAGTAACGAGTAAAAGTAAAGAGTTGTAAACATGATAAGTGTTGCGCCCGAAAAAGTCCCCGAGGGAGAACCTTCCTCGTTTACAACTTTTCTAAAAAAACAATGAAGCCGCCACCAATATTTATTAAGGAAAATATTAGGAAAACCTTTTTAGGAAGCGATTGGCCTTTGAAAACTGAGAATTTTGGGTTCGGGGGTCGGTTACGCGCGGGGAAGGTATTAGCACCTCACACGTCCTCTCTACTGAGAGGGAACCTTTAATTAAATGTGTGGTTTTTATATGTTGATTTGAAAAATACTTAATTTGCCTCTTATTGAAAATGAATTAAAGAACTTAATAAAATTTTTTTATTTTTGAAGAGGAAGGGGAAAAAAAAGTTTTTTAGAAAAAGTGCTTGACGAGAATTAGCCTCTCGCTCCTACGTATCTCCCGGTGCGATGGAGAATTCAAAGCTACGTAGTTCTTGGTTGTTTGGAAAACAGTTTTTGTTTTTTATCTTGTTTAATTTGTGAAAATTGAGCTTTCATGATGATCAATTGAGCAAAGGCTCCAAGTGACCACCGTTAGCACTCCATTGTTAATAATCATGCCAGCAAAGGCTTCGCAAGACTACTAACAAAGTTTTTGATTTAGTGGAAATCTTTAGGAAAATTAGGCGTTCATGATGATCAATTGAGCAAAGGCTCCAAGTGATCACCACTAGTACCTCGTTGTTAATAATCATGCAAGCAAAGGCTTCACAAGACCATTAACAAAGTTTTTAATTTATGAGAAAATATTTTGTCTTGAAGAGAATTAAATTAAATTAAAAACGAGAAAAAGGGGGTGAAATGGTAAAATAGGGTGTTATTAGCAGCAAGGGGTTGTATAATTAATAGGTGGTGTAAAAAGAAGCCCAGTTCGCATCTGAGGGCCCAGTATGCGAAACTGGGCTTAAGTGAGGGAGGGGTGTATGCGTTAATCCGTGGGGTGTGATTATGAATCTGAATATTAAAAATAAAATTAAAAAAAAAGTTAAAATAGGAGACACTATATAAAGCCCAACCCTAAAAATCGTAACCCTATTTTCATTCTTCTACCCTCTCAGCGCCGTCCCAAACCTAATCTCTCTCTCAACCCTAATTTCTTTCACTTCCCCTCCCTCACGGCGCGCTCTATGGCCGAAACCCTCACCCTGATTTCTCTCATTTCTCGCCTCTCTTCACGCCTCACCTCACGCCTCACCTCACGGATCCACGAGCCCATCTCCTCCTCTGCTTTCCTTCACCGTCAACCCCAAATTCCGTTTTCTCCACCACCGACGCCACCCAAGCCTTCATCTTCCCTTCCTCACGGCGCTGCTCTGCAGAATGGTGAGAAACGAGGGAAGGAAGTGGAACGGCGATGGCGATCGTGACGGCGACTTGAGGGCCAACCACCGTATATGGTGGCCGGAGGTAATCTCTTCCCCTTTTCTTTTCTATTTCGCTTGCTGTTTTCTCCTCCTATCCTATTTTTTGGTTTTTTATTTCGTTTTTTTTGCTGTTTCTGGGTGGCTGTTGGCGCGGTGGCGGTGACCGAAGGACGGCTCTGACAGTGAGCTCACGGTGATGGAACGCAAACGACACGGTGACGGGGCGACCGCGGGGTTGACAACGACGCGGAGGAGCACGGTGGCCACGCCTTACGGCGATGATCTCCGCCGTAATGGCAGTCGGAATCTGGGTAAGTTTCGGTTCCTTATTGCTTTTTATTACTTTTTTAAAAAAAGAACTAAATCTGAACCCTAACTAAATTTTGACAAAAGGATACTAAATCTAATTCGTGGTTTTCTATCTCAAGAACAGCAAACAGCACATTAGCTCTATTTTTTTACTAGATCTTTTACTGATTAATCTCTCTCTGCTAATCTTCGTTTCTTTAGTTTTTATTTTTGATTTTTCTTTTCTACTTCCATTTTTATTCTTGCCCTCACTAATTTTTTTTTTACAAGAACAGAATACTAAACTCTAATTTGTTGTTATTGACCTATTTCAGTTTGAAAACTAATTTCGCTTTTTTAATAAGAGAGCAGAATATTAAAACCCTAATGTGTTCTTAATCTGTTCATATTAATATTCTCAGCCCTAATCTATTTTCAACATAAATCCTAATCTATTTACAAGCATCAATATTTCATAAGCTGAACCTACGAAATTTGGATTTTCAGAATAACAACAAATACAGTTTTTTTACAAAGTGACTTATTATGTACTAAACTTAATAAAACGAAATTTCCAGGAACACCAACCTCTTTTTCCAGCCTCTGTTTGGTCTCTTCTTATGTGGTTACCGAATTGTTCTGCTCACTATTGCCTCACCGCTGCTGCTTCTATTCTGTTTGAGTGTTTATGTTTCTGGATTTTTGACGCTTCGCAATTAGGGATTCATTGAAACCCTAATTTTTACCCTGAATATCTCTAAGTTTCGTATAGACTTTCTGTGTGAATTTTTGTCTGAATTTTTAGGTGTGTCAAGGCGTGCTTATATAGGTAAAAACTAGGTTTTTCTTCTGATCTCTTTCCATTTCTTTCCTTTTTCAGGTACTTGGACCTCTGGAGGAAACTTGCTCAGCAAGAACAGGCCCAAGGAAGCTGTTGTTGCTGCTGTTATTTTTATGTAATTTCGTTTTTTGATTTTTTTGTATTTTTGGTTATTTTCGGTTTTGTATATATTTTTTAATTTAAATTTTTGGATTTTTGGATTATTGTAAATTAATTTTTATTAATTCTGATTTTTATTATTTTGGGATGCTTATAAGTTGCTTTTTGGACAGATTTTTGTTTTTTGGTTGAGGTGGAAGAGAATGACTAAATTGGGCTAAGCCCAACCAAAGCAAAACATAGGCCCAACTTAGAAAAATGGCTGAAATGAAGCCCAATTAGAACGAACGCTAAAATCAAGCCCAATCGCAAACGCTAAAATCGGGCTCGAATTGAACAAATGCTAAAACAAAGCCCAAATTCAACAAACGCTAAAATAAGGCCCAAATTCACAAGCGTAGGACCAAATAAGAAGAGTAGGCCCCAAGTAAGCTCGAAACTAACTTAGTAAAAAAAAGAAGTAAAAAGAAGCAGACAAAATTGGGGTATGACAGCTGCCCCTCTTTATTTGGATTTTGACAAGGAATATGAATTGGCCGAAACATATTCCGAGGCAAAATGAAAATAAAGAATTCAGAAGTTATACCGATTTTGTCTACTTGGAGAAACCTGAGCTTTCTTTTCCTTTTCCTTCTCTTTTTTATTTATTATTTTTTATTATTTTTCGCTTTATCTGGATTTTAACAAAGAATATGAATTGGCCGAAACATATTCCGAGGTAAAATGAAGATAAAGAGTAGACACTTTCGTGTCGATGCGAAAACCGTAAATGAACACTGACGTGTGGGCAAAAAGGTAAAACGGGCACTTGGCGTGCAGAAAGCGGTAAATGGGCACTTAGCGTGCAGAAAGCGGTAAATGGGCACTTGGCGTGCAGAAAGCGGTAAATTGCCCAGGCTGCCTAAAACCTGTAATCCTTAAACGGACTCTTGACGAATCCGAGTTTGCACGTGGCTTTGAGGAGCACGCTTCCTGCTGGCCTTTTCGAGCGACCGGGGGGATCGTTATCAGCTCCGGAACTGATATACTGATCAATGCACGGCGTCCACTGTATCTTAGGCTGATACAACTATTCCGTTGAACCTCACATGGGGCTGCGGTCCATCGCGTTGCTCGTACACGACGTGAGACCTGGACAGAAGGGAGCGTTGAACTCCGACGAGAGCGATTTTGAACTCCAAACTACAATGCACGCTTGAGCGCTGAACTGAAAAACATTTGAACTCCGAACTAAGGGAGCACTTTCTGGGAATTGAGGGCGAGGATTAACACCGAAGTATTTATCCGTCCTTGTACCTGCAAGTGATATGAACAAATGCATGCAATGCAAATGCCATGATTGCCTTTTTTGATGGGATGAATGTGATGTTGTGATGCAGGAGCTTCTTCTTGCTTGCATGAATTTTTTTGTCTATGTTTGATGAATGCAATGCATGAGTTTTATTCGTTTTATTGCTCTCTTGCTCTCCCTTTTTTTTTGATCCCTTTTTTTATTGTTTTTCTTTTCTTTTCTTCTTATTTTTGTTGCTCTTTTGCTCTTTTTGGCTTTTCTTTCACTGGTTCAACCAAATCGTAGAACTTGCGTCCCGAGGCACGATGATCGTCCATAATGGTGTGAGGGTCATGCTTCAGCCCTTTTTTTTGTGAATTATTTTGACGCGCTCAGTGCTTTTGTCTGGCTTTCATGAATTTACCTGATTGAGAGATCATTTCTTTCCTCATGATTTTCAAAAGTTTCGCAATGAGTTTAATGCTCTGATTTATGCACATTTTCATAATTCATTTATCTTCTACCATAAAACATCATTTTAAAGCACAAATGAAAAGGAAGCAATGACAAAACAATAAGCAGACGAAGTGAAGAGTTTGGACTTTTATTCATATGGAAATCGAACGCGCAAAAGGTCGCGCCGACTGAAAAGAGTACATTGAGAACTTTGAAACTAAGAAAAAAAACAAGAAAAATGGACGCAACAGATCTTATGAGCGTTTTTCGTCTTTGGAGTGTTGATGCCAATCACCCATACTTATATCCTTGATCACCCTTTTACCCAAGCTTTTGGAGACGCTGCTTGCCTCTTTTACTTTTTTAGTCCAACCTTTCTGACCCTAATTTTTGCCTGGACCGCTCTTTGCGAGTTTTCAGTCCACCGGGTCGCTCTTTTTTTTGCCTAGGCCGCCCTTTCGGGTTTTCAACCTAGCGAGCTAATTCTTACTTGGCTCATTTTTTCTCTTTTTTCTTTTTATTTTTCTCAGGCGTAATATTTCTTGACTGAATCTGAATTGACTGGGTTCCTGAGTTCTTCACCATCCATGTTGGTGAGTATCAATGCTCCTCCAGAAAAGGCTTTCTTTACCACATATGGTCCATCATAGCTAGGAGTCCATTTCCCACGGGGGTCACTCTGAATAGGCAGAATCTTTTTGAGCACAAGGTCTCCCTCGCTGAATTCTCGGGGACGAACCTTCTTGTTGAAAGCTGTTTTCATCCTTTGCTGATACAACTGGCCATGACATAGGGCAGCAATTCTTTTCTCCTCAATGAGATTCAGCTGATCCCGACGAGCTTGGACCCATTCTGCTTCTTCCAACTTGGTTTCCATCAGTACCCGCAGAGAGGGTATCTCAACTTCAATAGGGAGGACTGCTTCCGACCCATACACCAAAGAGAAAGGGGTTGCCCCGGTTGAAGTACGCACTGAGGTACGATACCCATGCAAGGCGAAAGGAAGCATCTCGTGCCAATCTTTATAGGTTACTACCATATTTTGCACAATCTTCTTGATATTCTTGTTGGCCGCTTCAACTGCCCCATTCATCTTGGGACGGTATGGAGAAGAATTATGATGTTGGATTTTGAAGTCCTCGCATAACTCTTTCATCATCTTACTGTTCAAGTTGCTGCCATTATCTGTGATAATCTTATCCGGAAGCCCATAGCGGCAAATCAAATCTTTCTTTACAAACTTAGCAACCACAGAGCTGGTAATGCTGGAATATGAAGCAGCTTCAACCCACTTGGTGAAGTAATCAATAGCGACCAGGATGAAGCGATGCCCATTTGATGCCTTAGGCTCGATAGGACCTATGACGTCCATGCCCCACATTGAGAATGGCCAAGAGGCGGTCAAGACATTTAGGGAAGCAGGTGGTACATGAATATGATCAGCGTAGATTTGACACTTGTGACATCTTCTTACGAAACTATGGCAATCTGATTCCATTTGCAACCAATAATAGCCAGCTCTTAATATTTTCCTTGCCATGGTGTGCCCATTGGAATGAACCCCAAATGAGCCTTCATGGACTTCTCTCATGATTTTTGTTGCCTCTTCTTCGGTCACGCACCTTAAAAGGACCATATCATAATTTCTCTTGTATAGAACTTCACCGCTCAAAAAGAAATTCCTTGACAATCTTCTGAGGGTTCTCTTGTCATTCTCTGACGCTCCAGGAGGGTATTCTCTGTTCAAGATGTACTGCTTGATGTCATAATACCAGGGCTTGTTATCAGACTCTTCCTCGACGACCATGCAATAATGATGTGCTGGCAAATCTCGATGCTGAATCCCGATGTGAGTCAAGCTTTTGTCGCAGCTGATATTAAACATTGAAGACAAAGTGGCTAGTGCATCAGCCAACTGATTCTCATTGCGAGGAAAGTGCTGGAATGTGATTTCCTCAAAAGGCTCAACCAGCTTTAGAATGTAATCTCGGTAAGGGATCAACTTGGAGTCCCTGGTCTCCCAATCACCGTTCACCTGGTGAATTACTAGAGCTGAATCTCCATACACATCAAGTCTCTTAACCTTCCAATCAATGGCTGCCTGGATACCAAGAATACATGCCTCATACTCTGCGATATTATTAGTGACGTAGAAGCTTAGTCTGGCAGTGAATGGGATGAAGCGATTATCAGGGGAAATCAGCACTGCCCCGGCTCCATGCCCGTACATATTGGAGGCACCATCGAACACCATTCTCCATCTTTCATCTTCTGGGGATTTCCCTTCTTCAAACAAAGCCATGATATCTTCATCAGGAAGGTCATACTGCATAGGCTGATAATCTTCAACAGGCTGGTGTGCCAGGTACTCGGCCAGCGCACTACCTTTAGTTACTTTCTGAGTGACGTATAGGAGATCATATTCTGATAACTGCATTTGCCAACGGGCAAGTCTCCCTGTAAGTGCCGGCTTCTCGAAGATATACTTGATAGGATCCATTTTAGATACCAACCAAGTAGTGTGACTCAGCATGTACTGCCTCAAACGATGAGCAGCCCAAGCTAAAGCACAACAAGTCTTTTCTAGCCGCGAATACCTTGTCTCACAGTCAGTGAATTTCTTGCTCAAATAGTAAATGGCATGCTCTTTCTTCCCAGATTCATCATGTTGCCCTAACATGCAACCCATCGAGCTATCTAGTACGGTTAGGTACAGGATCAGAGGTCTACCGGGTACAGGAGGCGTCAAGATAGGTGGATTCTGAAGATATTTCTTGATCTTTTCAAATGCTTCTTGGCAATCCTCATTCCATTTGGTCTCTTGATTCTTGCACAAAAGTTTGAAGATTGGTTCACAAGTGGCAGTCAACTGGAATATGAACCTAGAGATGTAGTTCAGTCTTCCGAGAAAACCCCGAATCTCTTTTTCTGTTTTAGGGATTGGCATCTCAAGAATCGCACGCACCTTGTCTGGATCGACCTCTATCCCCTTTTGGCTGACGATGAACCCCAACAACTTTCCTGATCGCACGCCAAAGGTACACTTGGCAGGATTTAATCTGAGCTTGAATTTTCTCAGCCGCTCGAAGAGCTTTTGCAAGTTGACAATGTGTTCCTCATCCGTTTTAGACTTTGCGATCATATCATCTACGTAGACCTCTATTTCTTTGTGCATCATGTCATGAAACAATGTTACCATGGCCCTTTGATAGGTAGCACCGGCGTTCTTCAACCCGAATGGCATGACCCTGTAACAGAATGTTCCCCAAAGAGTTGTGAAAGTTGTCTTCTCCATATCCTCAGGAGCCATCTTGATCTGGTTATACCCTGAATACCCATCCATGAAGGAGAATAGTGAATGTTGCGCCGTACTATCCACTAAGACATCAATATGGGGCAGGGGAAAATCATCTTTGGGACTAGCACGGTTCAGATCTCTGTAATCAACGCACATTCTAACTTTTCCGTCCTTTTTCGGAACTGGCACGATGTTGGCAACCCATTGCGGATACTTGGCTACCGCTAGGAATCCAGCGTCAAACTGCTTTTTCACTTCATCCCTGATCTTTAAGGACATTTCTGGCTTCATTCTTCTCAGTTTCTGTTTTACCGGAGGACATTCCGGCTTGACTGGCAACTTATGCACCACTATGTCGGTATCTAAACCTGGCATATCTTGATAAGTCCATGCGAAGACATCAACATATTCATGCAGGAGTTCAATTAGTTTCTTGCTATCACCTTCCTTCATCGAAGTACCCACCTTTACTTCCTTCTTGCTGTCCTCTGTGCCTAGGTTAATTATCTCAACGGACTCCCCATGTGCCTGGATAACCTTTTCCTCTTGTTCAACCATTCTCATCAATTCTGGAGGAGTTTCCCAGTCATCCTCAACATCCTCCTCAGCTTGGTTAACGGGGTGATCAAAATTAACATATGAACTGTCGGCATCGTTATTCTCAAAGATATTCATTTTAGATCTGCATTTGCGGGAATAGAAAGAAATGAACAAGCAAAAATAGAAACACAAGAAGGAGACGCATGATAATAAAAGGCAAATTTATTTATTTGAGAATCCAAAACAACATTTTATTGATAGATGATATTTGAAGGAAAAACATGCATGCCCTTATGAAATATCCTAAAGCCTTGGGCAGAGCCAAAGAATTTGCATTACAAAATCATTACTTTGGAATGAAAATAACAGGGAAATTAATGATCTTCCAATTATCAAGCTCTTCATCTGCAGCACTGCGACGCACCAAGTCCACGCCTTTGTCTTCCACAACTGATTCTTCCTCAATGACGGCCACCTGATCGGGATCCAGCATACCCGCATTCCTAAAGCTCCGAGAGAGATCATGAATAGGAATTTTCTTCAAGCCTGGTTCCCGTCCCTGAAGCTTAGCTAGCCTCCTTTCTCGCTTTTCCTCAGCCATTCTCTTCTTATCAGCCTGAGTGGGCCAATATCCTAACCCACGCCTATCCTTGTACTCTTGCAGCTGAACCGGCGTCAGAACTCCTTGTTCGTACTTTCCCAACCCTTTTCCGATCTGGTAACCATTTTGCAGCATGACTTTGGCTACCATGATAGCAGCGTCAGATATCTTTGGTACGGGCAACTGGGCCTCTTCCCCCACAAAAGCAGCATTTGCAATTTCTAGTGATTGAAAGGCAGATTCAAGTAATTCTTCTGCAGCCTCGATGTATTGAGAGGGATGGGGCTTGCTAACGATGAACTCTTCTTCTCCAAAAACGACTATCATCTTGTCGTCGACTACAAACTTAAGCCTCTGGTGGAGGGATGAAGGGACAGCACCGGCAGCATGAATCCAGGGTCTCCCCAGGAGACAACTGTAGGATGATGCAATGTCCATGATCTGAAAATTCACATAAAATACTTCTGGCCCTATCTGCATCTGGAACTCCATTTCTCCCGTAACCTCCTTCTTGGATCCGTCAAATGCCCTAACTAGTGTTGAGCTAGGCTTCATATATGAACAGTCTACATTTAATCTGCTCATAGTAGATTTGGGCATGACATTCAAAGAGGATCCATTGTCGATGAGGACCCTGGAGAGTGTATATTCACCACATCTAACTGAAATGTGAAGTGCCTGATTATGCCCCTTTCCCTCAGGGGTGAGCTCATCATCGGTAAAAGTGATATAATTGGATGCAACAATATTCCCTACAATGCCACCGAGCTGGTCAGCAGTGATGTTCTGAGCTACATGAGCTTCATTCAATACTTTCATTAGGGCTGCACGGTGAACCTCAGAATTGAGCAGTAGGGACATGATAGAGATCTTTGCAGGAGTGTGGTGCAGCTGGTCCAACACTTTGTAATCACTCTGAAGCATGATCTTCAGAAATTCAGTGGCTTTTTGTTCTGACACTTTCCTACTTTCCTTGGGTTCTTGCGCTTTGCCTTTGCGAATTCTTTCCTCCTCCTCCTTTGAGGGTCCTTCTTTCAGGACTTCAGGGGCATAAACACGTCCGCTTCTAGTAACTCCGCTGCTTACCGCAATGTTGGTGACATCGGGAACAACCTGAGGCGTCTGAATTGGAACAGACACCCCATAGCTCATTGGAACAGCATTGTTCTTTTGATGAGGAGCTGGGACAGGAATCACAATGGTCTTAGGTCTCTCCATGATCGGCTTTCGGCTATACGGGACCTCAATAGGTACCTGAACATTTCCGTTCCTATCTGACTCGAAGGTCAGCACATCTTCCTCTTTCTCTTGCACACCCATTTGGATTATATGACGATCCAACAGGTCCTGCAAAACTGTCTTGAAGGTCTCACATGTTCCGACACAATTATCCGGGAAAGGCTAATGTCGTAGCCGATGCACTAAGTAGGAAATCCATTCACGTAGCAAAGTTTATGATGCATGAAATGGAATTGTTGGAGTCCTTTAGGGACTTGAATTTGAATGCAAGATCAAGGAAGAACCGGTTAGTGCTGAGCCACATGAGGATCTCTAGCTCATTAAGGGATTCTATTCGCTTAGCGCAGGAAAATGATGTGAAGCTGCAATCGCAGAAATTGTTGCCAGATTTTACTGAAGATAGGGATGGAGTGATTTGTTTCAACGGTAGAATCTGTGTGCCCGATAATGAAGATATTAAAAATCAGGTGCTAGAAGAAGCACACCGAAGTCTATTTTCTGTACATCCTGGATCCACCAAGATGTATAGAGATTTAAAGCAGATGTATTGGTGGCAAGGAATGAAGTTAGAGATTGCTGAATTCGTATCAAAGTGCTTAACTTGCCAAAGAGTTAAGATAGAACATCAGAAGCCTGCTGGTCTGCTACGGCCACTAGATGTGCCAGTGTGGAAATGGGAAGACATTTCCATGGATTTTGTAATGGCCTTGCCAAGGTCTCAAACCGGTAACGACTCCATTTGGGTAGTTGTGGATCGGTTAACTAAATCAGCTCATTTTATTCCAGTCCGTTCTAGCAGTAAAGTATCCAAGTTAGCTGAGGTGTATTTGAAGAACATAGTAAGGTTACATGGGGTTCCTACCAGTATAGTTTCGGATCGAGATCCGAAATTCACTTCTCGATTTTGGAAAGCTCTAAATGAAGCATTGGGGACTAAAGTACTTCTTAGTACCGCTTATCACCCGCAGACAGATGGGCAGACCGAGAGGACTATCCAGACATTAGAGGATATGCTTAGGGCTTCGGTACTAGATAACGGGAAGAAATGGGAGGATCATCTTCCACTGGTTGAATTCTCATATAACAACAGTTATCATTCCAGTATCGGAATGGCACCTTTTGAGGCCTTGTATGGAAGGAAAAGTAGAACTCCATTGTGTTGGTGGGAAGTCGGTGAGAACCGATTGTTAGGACCCGAGATGATTCAAGACACTACTGAAAAGATCCGCCAGATCAGGGAAAGAATGAAAGCCGCTCAAAGTAGGCAAAAGAGTTATGCCGACAAAAGGAGAAGGCCGTTAGAGTTTGAGTCGGGCGATCATGTGTTTTTGAGATTATCGCCAACAATTGGCACAGGTAGGGCATTACGGGTGAAGAAGCTCAGTCCTCGGTACATTGGACCCTTCCAAATTATCGAGCGAGTTGGGCCTCTTGCATACCGCATCGCCTTGCCTCCTCCATTGTCAAAATTGCATGATGTATTCCATGTGTCTCAATTGCGAAAGTACATTCCCGATCCAAGTCAACCGTTAGATTTTGAAACGATTGATCTCCGACCGGACTTGTCTTTCCAACCTCATCCAAATTACATCCTGGAACGTGGCGAGAGGACGCTACGGACGAAGTCAATTCCCATTGTCAAGGTGGTTTGGGATGGTTTTTCCGTCGAGGAAGCTACTTGGGAGTTGGAGGACGATATGCGAACTCAGTATCCGTATTTGTTTTCTTGAGGTACGTTGTGTTTAATTTTGAGGACAAAATTTCTTTAAGTGGGGGAGAATGTAACATCCTCAAAATTAATAGGCGAATTAATTGGATGTTAACCCAATAAGAATAATTTAGTACTAGACTGGTAAATTTATTGAGTACTAAAATTATTTATGGGATAACATTAGATCGTTAACCGGATAATACGGATCAAGGAAGTTTCGGATTCGAAATAGAGGATCAAGATCAATATGGTAATTGGACCACGCTACCACTTATTTATTAATTAAATATGTGTTTGTGTGTGTGTGTGTTTAAATAAAAGAAAGAAAAGAAGAAAGGAAAGAAAGAAGAATACGCAGAGAAGAGGAAAGAAGAAAAGAAAGGAGAAGAGAAAGGAGAAGAGAAAGAAGAAAGAAGAAGAAGAAGAAGGATCACTCCCCCAAGCCCCAAAATTCACCATCTTCATCATCTCACTCTCCTCATCATAACCCAAGAGCTAGGTAAGATTTCATCCGGTTTTTCCCCTATTTTATGGCCTACGAATTTGGGGAGGTTTTGGAGGTGATTTGGCGAAATCGTGAGTTGTGTGATCAAATTGATGATTGAATCATGCTTAGGAACGAAGCTAGGAGCGGATTGAACGCGATTGGAAGCTCGGAACGAAGTTAGGAGCGGTTCGGTGTTGTTTGGGTTCGATTCGGTGATTTTGACATATCGGTGATTTCGGCTCGGCAACGATTCTCGCTTCAAGGGTGAGTTTTACTCACGTTTAGGTTTATTCCGTTTTGAAATGAATTGTGTGATTTGTTTTCGAAAGATTTTGAGTCGAAAACGTTATTTTGAAATATATTGCGTTTTAACGAAATTCGTAATCGTTGAGTTTTTGATTGAATTGCTTGATTGTTTGATGTTGATTGGACTGGTATATTGTCTGGTATTATCTGTTTTTGAGTTAGGAATCGATCGGGGAAAGTTTCGGATCAATCGGAAAGCAAAATTTCATGAAACAGGGTATTTTTGGCAATGCTGTCAAATGCACACGACCCGTGCGTCCAGGGCGCACGACCCGTGCGCCTGGTTCGGGTTCAGTGTGCAAAAATGTCAAACAGGGGGCGCACGACCCGTGCGTCCAGGGGCACGACCCGTGCGCCCAGTTCTGTCCAAAATTTTCAAGTTGCCCAAAATAATTCCGTTTTGATTCCAAACCTTTCCTAATCCTTTCCTAACCCTTATATAAGGATATTAGGCTTATGATGCCATGATTTTGGGTGTGTTACAAAGGGTTTTATAAAACGCTTTTGATGTCTAAACCATTTCGAAAAACCGAATAATAGCCTACGTGTGCGGATATGTTTTATTGATAACACATGGACTATGAGTCCTATGTGGTAAAGTATAATTTAATGAACTAAATGTTCATATGATTGTAGATATATATATGTTATATCGAGTTTGGGTGACGACCCATGTTGACATACTAGGCGGGGAAGTCATGAACCCTTACCCTAGGCTCTGTGCCATTAGGAAACACTATTGGTTATGGGGTTCGCCGGGATTAGCAGTGCGTGCAGTCGGTGTTATGTTAAAAGTTATGTGTTACGTCCGCCGGGATTAGCAGTGCGTGCAGTCGGTGGTACGTAGAATTGTTTTGTAGTACGGTGCACCGGGATTAGCAGTGCGTGCAGTCGGTGTCGTACTAAGTTAGAATACTATCACACGGTTCACCGGGATTAGCAGTGCGTGCAGTCGGTGTCGTGTTAAATTAACCAGGATTTATAATTGGACCGAGAGTGTTAGTAGGGGTCTCGGTAGAACTCACTGAGATTGTATCTCACTGTTTAATTGTTGTTGTTTTACAGATAAACAGGGACAGAAGAAACCTCAGAGGCACGAGTAGGTGGCCCCGGGAGGAGAATAATGACTTAGCTTTATGTTCAAGTTTATTTTCCTTCTGTTGACTATGTATTACAACACTATGGCATTAGTGTTTTGTTTATCCTTTTCCGCTTTCTTGTATGACTCTGATTACCGCAGTTGCTGACAGTTATGGTCTGAGTACCGAATGATCTTATTTGTGTATAAGATGGTTATGTCGTATTTCAGCAAAATATTATAATGGTATTCAGTGTCTAAACAGGAAATTTTTATCTCTGATGTTTATATTTGGTACGCTTTGGTATTTTTACAAGTTAAATATACCGGGGTGTTACAACAGGAATCACAATGGTCTTAGGTCTCTCCATGATCGGCTTTCGGCTATACGGGACCTCAATAGGTACCTGAACATTTCCGTTCCTATCTGACTCGAAGGTCAGCACATCTTCCTCTTTCTCTTGCACACCCATTTGGATTATATGACGATCCAACAGGTCCTGCAAAACTGTCTTGAAGGTCTCACATGTTCCGACACAATTATCATCAACACATACTTCTTTCTGAGCACATCCTCTCTCAATGACCCCGAACTTGCATAGCTTTGCATGAATGACCTCTAAGGGTATTTGGATGCACTCCACAGTTCTGATTAAGGATTGACTTCCCGTATCATGGATGGCATTGGTTGCATGTTTCTGATGACCAGGCAGCGGATTAGTTGTGATGCTCGGGTCCTCTTGTTTGAAGGTTATCCCTTTGGCATCAATAAGATCTTGCACTACAATTTTGAATGCCTTGCAGTCCTCAACAGCGTGTCCTACTGCCCCTTCATGAAATGCACAGGTAACATTGGGATTATAGCCTCGGAAGTAGGGTGGTTGAACTGGTCTCATGGGTCTGGTATTGATGAGTTTGTTTGTAGAAAGATAGTTGAAGAGGTCAGTATAGGACATAGGGATGGGATCAAAGGTGGTCTGTTTTTTGTCTGGGTAGCTTTTGTGGTAGTTATTTTGTGGTGGAAGGGTTGGTCGTGTTTGAGTGGGGACAGGGGTGTTTTGTGGTTGATAAGGTGGGCTTATGGTGATGACGTTGGTTTCTCCTTCTTTTTTCTTTGGAAATCCGGAGAATGGCTTTTTCTGGGTGGTTATGCCTGTGGAACCATGGGCAATCTTGCCGCTTCTCATCCCGTTTTCTAGTCTTTCACCGATGATTACCATGTCTGAGAAATTGGAAGACACGCTACCAATCAACCGATCGTAGTATAACGACGGCAGGGTTTCCATGGACATGAAGACTAATTCTTTCTCTAACAAAGGGGGTGTTACTTGTGCAGCCAAAGCCCTCCACCGTTGGGCATACTCTTTGAATGACTCATTATCTCTCTTTGCCAGACTCTGCAACTGTGTTCTGTCTGGCACCATATCCGTATTGTACTGGTACTGTCTGAGGAAGGCATCAGCCAAGTCCTTCCAACAATGGATATGGGACGGTTCTAACTGCATGTACCAGTTGAGGGATGCCCCAGCAAGGCTCTCTTGGAAATAATGGATCAACAACTTGTCATCATGAGAATGTGCAGCCATTTTTCTACAGTACATGGTCAGATGGCTTTTAGGGCAAGTTACGCCTCGGTACTTGTCAAAGTCGGGTACTTTGAATTTGGGAGGTAAAACCACATCAGGGATGAGACACAGATCACGAGCTTCTCTTGCTCTGGAGCCCGACCCTTCAATCATCCTTAAGCGTTCCTCTAATATATGATACCTGTCTCTAACTTGAGGAGCTTCAGCAGGGTAGTTCTGAGGAAAACCTTTCACACAGTAGTGAGGATTACTCATCGCCACTACGGCTGGGTTCACGTGTGGGTCACGTGAGTGAGTGATATTCCCAGGAATTGGTCCCTGAATTGGGGGATAGACCGTTACTGGTGAATGAAAGTCGAACGGAGTTACCGGCTGAATAGGAATCTGAATTTGGCCCTGAAGCGCTCCCGTTCCTCCACCGTTTGTGGCTGAGATGGGTGGGACTTGTTTTGCAACACTAAGGGGATTACCTCCTGCATTAGCCTCGGCTCCCGGAGGTGTGTATCCGGATGGGAGTCCCCAAGGCATCCCATGCGTAACTGGTTGGCCCTGGTTATTGGTTCCTGAAGTATGAGCAAAGGTGTTAGTCTCGAGACTTGGAGGGGGAAGAGTGACAGCAACTCCGGTAGTGACGGCGAGATTTTCAGCGGTAGTTCCGTTCCTTAAAGCTTGTAGTATGCTCATCATTTCCGTCATCTGTGCTTCCATTGCCCCTATTTTCGTTCTCAACTCCCGATTCTCTTGAGCCAATTGTTCTGTATTGGGAACCTCAGCAGAGGTGCTACCAAGGTCTGGTTCCCCACTTCCTAAGTCTTCAATAACAGGACCGCCCCGGTCATTCTGGTTAGTTGCCATGAGCCTTGCTTGTAGACGAGTCAGGTATCGATGTTGGCGAACCAGCTTGTCTTTTTCTATTGAGGGAATACACTTTATGAGCACGAGAAAATAAACGAATGCAGATGCAATGCAATATGCATGATTTTATGTTTGTTTGGGTGCCGGGAATCGCGGTGTAATTCGTCTTGTCATAGGCGTGTAGGTCTAAAGCACTAATATTTTATTTTTATATTTTTTTTTATTTTATTTTTTGCTATTATTTTTGCAACGAAGTTGGAAACAATAGGCAAAACGAACACACTCTATTCAAAAGGAAAGAATACTTCAAACTCGAGGGAAAAGCAAAGTACAACATTCTGAGGGCAAAGTACAATATCCAAAGAAAATTACAACTTTTTAGAGAAAATTACAATTTCCTAAGAATTATCGCAATGATCTAAAGTGGACTTCAGAGGCATATGGCCTTTAATTTCTCCTTCCTCTTTCTCTTCTTGCTTTCGGCTGCCCCCTTGGCCTTCTCCATGAGTTCTTCTGTCAGGATCTTGCAATACTCGACAAACTCACGCACCTTGGCCGGAGTGTTTCAAGGGTTCATTTCTGCTTCAGCTCTTCTTAGCTTCTTGGGGACAATTCTCACAGCTTGATTAGCTAGCCCTGCTAGCTTTGAAAATTTGCTGCTCCAAAGCCGAATCTCATCCCTTAGCTCCTTGATGACTTCTTGGTCTTCTATTTTGCCAATTAATGCCATGAAGCGTTCCTCCCAGTACCGGCTTTCTACTTGCACTTGCTCATAAGATTCCCTTAGGTATTGGAAGTTCCTCTTCAATTCATCCGACCTTCCTTGTTCAAACTCCAAAGCCTGTTGATATTCTTTCAAGATCCCTATGATAGACTCTCTATCTTGCCTGATGTTTTCCACTTGGTTCTCCATTTCAAACTTCATTCTTTGGAATCCTTCTTTTGACCTAGCTAGCGCCTCTCTAACCATTTTCTCATCCCTCTTTGACTTGGTATATGATTTCTTCCATTCCCTTGCTTCCGCCACAGCCTCATTCATCCTTGAGACGCACCTCTTTACTTCTTCTTTAGCTCCCTCCAAATATTTCTGAATTCCCCTCTTGCTCTCTTCTTCTATTTCAAGCTTCCTATTGGTTGCTTCAATAGCGGCAGTTTGAAGAGCATTTTCATTTTCTAGCTTCCGCTTGTCTTGCATCACCTTTCCCAATCTGTTTTGCAAAGCCCTTTTCTCTTCTTCTGCTTTTGATAAGGCCAACTTAACTTCTTCTAGTTCTTCAATTAGGGGAACGTGGGGCTCTGGTATTTTCTCTTCAAGTGATGGAATTCCTTGGTTGGATGATCGAGTTTCCTTAATCCTCTTTTCTAGCCATTGAGTGAAGGAGACAGCAGTGGTCCTTTTAGATAACTCGCCCTTGTTTTTCCGCACCACGGTTTCCCAAGCTTGCAAGACTCGCCGAAGTAAGTCCTCGTCTTTAGGGATCCCCTCATGGAGGTAAAAACGGAACAACATAGCTTCGGAGGGTGAGTCCCGCATAGGGTACCCGAGTTGTCTCAAGGCCAAAGACGGGTTATAATTGATGCATCCCTGTGTTCCCATGAGGGGGACGTTTTGGAAACTGCCACATTGGAATATCACTGAGGGTCTATCTTCCCAAAACTTGTGCAAGTACCACCGGATTTGAAGAGCATCAAGGTTCTTGAGAGTATCCTTCCACTCTTGAGGGCTCATAGTCTTCGGATTGCAACCCAAGGCGTAGGAAAGCAGGTCCCCAACTTCACTTTTGTTAATGCACACATGACTGATCAACCAAGCGTATAGCACAGGGAAGGAACAACACATCTTATCCTTTCGAAACTCATGATGGCGGGTGAAGGCACGATAGGTCTCGGCGAGAATAGCGGGAACCGGGTTGATGAGACTTTTTGCACTCTTGAAAGCTATGAACACACCAACAGCGGTTTCATCTATATGTTTCTCAATCTGAGGGAAAAGAACAATGCCGAAGATGGTCAAAGCTAGTACTTGCTTGAAAGAAACCCAATCATTTGATGCTACATAGCTAGTCATCAAACTTTCAAAGTACTCTTGAGGAAACCCAAATATTTTGTTACGCTTAACTTTGTGGGACCGCACTTCTTCTACGCTGATTTGTAACAAGGAAGCAAACTTCTCATCTGAATAATACTGCCTCTGATACTGGTAAGGTCTAGCCTCTGAGCGATCAAAACCCAGAATCTTCTCATACTCCTCTAGGGTAGGTGCCATTTGGAAGTTCTTAAAAAGAAAACATCTAATCTCAGAGTCATAGAACCAACATAGGGCGGCGATGGCGCTCTCTTGTACTTCTAACTGTAATAACTTGCGGATGTTCCCATAAGTTTTGTCGAAGGACCGGAGCTCAATAGGACCTAATAGGGAAGCATACTCCTTCAACCTAGTTACATCAATCTTTTTTACGATGGGGAACCTCGAATTGAATGTGGTTTTGCCTTTGGATTCCATGTCGCTTCTTACACACCTATGACAAGGTTCGATGTTATGTCGCGATCTCCGGCAAACAAACTTTAATGCATGAAGAATGCCAATGATGAAAGTTGTTTGTTTCAAACTTTTGTTAGATGCAAATGCAATGGTGCGAAATGATGTGAATGCGAAATGATGTGGATGCGAAATGATGTGTCATTTACATAAAAGAGGGTAAGAAACTAAGGACATTATTTTCTACGATTTTTGAAATAGAGTTTAAGAAAGAGGAATGCCTAAACTAATGCAACAAACAAAGGCGTGCCCCCGTGTCCTACAAAGGGTGGGAATCCTAGGGTCTAAAGTCGACGAAAGGGGTAATCCTCCCATGTAGGTTCTAATCACTTCCTTACAATGGCAACCAAGAGCTAAAGTCTCTCTCATGATGGCACCCACAATCGTAGAAAGCTACCGAGTGTGAGGTATCATGACAAAGCGCGCTCTTGGGCGGAACTTTCATGAGAGCCATACAGACAAAGGTCTACGAATGGCAGTCACTAATCGTTCCCACTCTCCTAGGTTTTTGTTCAGACCTTGGGTTTTAGGCCCCACTCAATGCTCACAAGTATAGGGTGTGAAGTGTGTGTTGGGGGCACAACACCTAGAAATAACTACCCTTCCCCACCTGCAAGAGAAAACACAACAGTCCAGACAAAAGCAAGCGATAACATGTTGTCTACCCTAGGGTTTAATATCATCAAATACAACTAATCTTAGGCGCCAACTGTAACAGCCCAGGTCCACCGCAGCGGCCACCCCGGTCCCACTGTTACCTCACGGTCTTCTCTACCCCTCTTGTAGAATTTTTGCCTTCCGTGGGAATCGAACCTTGCACCTGAGGCATAAGTGCAAGTTAAACCCCCTTCCCACTACCAATTGAGCGCCTTTTTATTGTAACAGCCCAGGTCCACCGCAGCGGCCACCCCGGTCCCACTGTTACCTCACGGTCTTCTCTACCCCTCTTGTAGAGTTTTTGCCTTCCGTGGGAATCGAACCTTGCACCTGAGGCATAAGTGCAAGTTAAACCCCCTTCCCACTACCAATTGAGCGCGCGCTCAATTGGTAGTGGGAAGGGAGTTTAACTTGCACTTATGCCTCAGGTGCAAGGTTCGATTCCCATGGAAGGCAAAAATTCTACAAGAGGGGTAGAGAAGACCGTGAGGTAACAGTGGGACCGGGGTGGCCGCTGCGGTGGACCTGGGCTGTTACACTGAAGACTTAGCTTTATGCTTAAGTTTGCACTTCCTTTATGTTGTCTATGTATTACAACTCATTGTATTGGTATTATAATTTATTTCCGCTTTCTTGTACGATATTCAACACTGTATTTCACTGATGGTTTATGGTCTTAGTTATGTTTAAGACTGTTCTGTTGTTATTCAGTGAAAATTTTGTAGTGGTGTTCAGTATTTAAACAGGAAATATATCTCTGATGTTTTAGGGATGGTGCACTTGGGTATTTTTACTCGATAAAAATACCAGGGTGTTACACACGGCCTGAATTGAGTGATTGCTTGAGGACAAGCAAAAATCTAAGTTTGGGGTTGTGTTGACTCATCGTCACATGTATATTGTTGTTCAATTTATAGCCAAAATGTCAGTTATTTGAGTCTTATTTCAGCCAATCGTTAAGGGATTTGGCATAGTTTAGTTTGATGTAGTGTGTTTTGAATTGTAACCAATTGCAATGGAAGTCCTTCAACTTGATGTGGCGTATACTAGCGAACCAGACACTTGCCTAGTGACGAAACAGAGAAAAGAAGGAAGGAAAAGGATCGGACAGCCTTCGCACCAGCGACCAAGAACGGTCGCGCCTCAACCATATGCGCATCGCGTCGCGATGCTTGGCCGAGGGTTCACTTATAATTCCGTTTGCAGCATTTTTTAAGGGCACTTCGTCTGGGGAGTGAACCTAGGGTTTGGAGCAGCAGCTGTGGGCGAGTTTGGCAGCTTTTCTACACCTTGGGAACAAGGGTTTGAAGGTTCCAATGGATCCCTCTATGTGTAATCCTTCTCTACTCTTATCTTCTCCTTCCTTGATGATGTGTAGCTAATTTCTTATGATTAGGGAGAGATGAATCTCCCCAAAACTATCCTATGAACTCTTTGTTATGATCAATTCAGTTTTTATTCCATTTATCAATTGCCTATTCCTCTATTGTTAATGCTTTACAATTGCACATGATGATTGTATTGATTTAGGGTTTATGTTCACCATTGGAAAATGGGTATGTATGCTTGATTTGGGGTTTTAGGTCACAAACATGATGATCATAGGAATATGAGATTGTGTTTGTGAATTATTTATATTCTTGATATTCTTGATTTTAATGCTTTTTCTAATGTTGATTCACCAAAGGAATTAGTGTTTCTCTTTAGGGAATGGGGTTTTGAGGCAAGGAATTGTCCTTAACCTATTAATTGAATTGAATCTGATAAACTGGATAATTACTTGAAATTGATTGAAGGTTCATAGCTTGATAGCATAGGGGAGAGGATGCGATTCCTAATCGCTTTACTCTCTTATTTACTTACCAAAGTTCTATTTTACCGTTACTTTACGCATTACAAATCTTATTTAATCGTTTACACCTAAAAATTGCTACGCTTGCTTATTAATAATAACTCACAATCCCTGTGGATACGACTTGTGGACTTACTATTTTACTATAACTTGCAGCGATTCGGTACACTTGCCGAAACCCTAACATTCATTTCCATCACTTGGGACACCAGCTTTCATACATAGTTCAGTAATCAAACATGGGAAAAATAAAAATTCCTTCTGCTTAATACTGCATGCTAAAATTTCTCTAGCAATTAATATTCCAACATCCACATTGCTTTCAGTTAAGATTGTGCCCATGAGGATCAATCTTTCTTTTGACAAAGTATATGTGTGTGAAGTAGGAAGAATGGATGCATCAATGAACAAAAGCCAATTTCCTAATTCTTTGATCATAAAACTACTTCTTATTTTAAATTCCGTGTTAGTAAACTTCTCCCAAACAGCATCTTCTTCAGCAATCCTGGACTTAATCCTAAGCATATCTTTCTTTCGATATCTTTCAAAATTCTCTTCAAACTCACTTCCATTATACGTTAACATATAGTGGTCATTAATTCTTTTAGGATCAAACAGTACCTTCCTACCTCTAACCAAAGAAAAGTATTGGGGCTTACCTCCCTTGGAATCAGGAATCCCAGCATAGAATTCTCTCACCACTTGCTCCACATAAGATCCTCTATGTTGCACGAAAGTATCCCTGTGAAGGTTAGCCACTGTAGACATGAAAGAGGGGTTGGCTTTTATCATATTGTAGCCTCGTTTTGGTAGCATCCGCATTTGCCATAGGTGAGATTTTTCTGTTGTCACAGGTGCAGATGCACTTGATGGTTGCTTCGCCCTTTTCCCGGATGATGCTCCTACATTGGGTGCAGATTTGCCAGAACCTTTTATTGCAGCTTGTTTCTTTCCCAATTCTAAGTTTGATTTCTGATTGTACGAGTTTGTGCGTGACGTTGAAGATGAAGTGAGAGTCGGGAAATTTGGGGATTTTCTTGAGAGATGGGGGAGAGTTTACAGTTTAGAGAGATAGAATTCAATAGTAACTTCGGTTTAATCAAAGGGAGGTTTAAATGGTGAATGTGGGTTAGTGGAGGTTGATTTGATGGGTGTTCTAGCAGTTAGGCTAAGTGGAGGGACATGCGTGAGGACACGTGCATCATTAGGTAAGACAACACACCATTTTAGCCATAAATCATGATTACTTTTCTTGATGCGCTGACCATTTTTGAAAGACTTTTCACCCAAGCGAATTTTGAATTGCTAATGCAGGAGCACTGAGTATAGAGTGGTGCAGGTGCATGCAATGCAGCTGCACTAAAACCTGTGTTCCTACAAAACACTTGAAAACATCAATTTGAACAAAATAACTAATAACTTGCCACAAAATTATAGGGTGCCTCCTATAAGCGCTTGTTTTAAGAGTCTTACAGCCTGACTACCTCTTTTTTAGAGATTTTAAAGATGAGTGGTGACTTTGTTTTTCACCATATGTTCACTGTAACACCCCGGTATTTTTATCGAGTAAAAATACCCAAGTGTACCATTCCTAAAACATCAGAGATATATTTCCTGTTTAAATACTGAACACCACTATAAAATTTTCATTGAATAACAACAGAATAGTCTTAAACATAAATAAGACCATAAACCATCAGTGAAATACAGTGTTCGATATCGCACAAGAAAGCGGAAATAAATACATAACTTTACAACAGTTAAAGTCATAATGTTGTTATACATAACTAACAAGGGAAAATATAACTTAAGCATAAAAGCTAAGTCTTCAGCAGCCATCCGAGTACCACCTACTCGTGCCTCTTGGATCTCAACTTTCGCTGTTTATCTGTAAAACCACAACATATAAACAATGAGATACAATCTCAGTGAGTTCTACCGAGACCCCCTACTAGCACTCTCGGTCCTTTTAAAACATTTTTAAGATTTGACACAACACCGACCGCAATCCGCTTGCTAATCCCAGTGAATCATACAATAAGGCTTCGACCTAGTAAGACACCGGCTGGAATCCACTTGCGTCTCCCGATGAACTAGCATCCTAGGGCTTTCTACGTACCACCGACCGCAATCCACTTGCTAATCCCGATGAAAGTAGCACAAACTTTTGACACAACACCGACCGCAATCCACTTGCTAATCCCGGCGAACCCCATCACCAATAGTGTTTCCTAATGGCACAGAGCCTAGGGTAAGGGTTCATGACTTCCCCGCCTAGTATGTCAACATGGGTCGTCACCCAAACTCGATATAATATATATATATATATCTACAACCATATGAACATTTAGTTCATTTACATTCAGACCAATAATTGAACATAACACCCGCATCGGGCCGTTTCCCATAGTCGATATAATATATATATCGTGAATCGTAGACCGGTTTAGACAATAAATAATAATCATCTCGCGTCAGTTATACCGTACCACATAGGACTCATAGTCCGCTTTATTATTAATAAACGTATCCGCACACGTGTACTATTAGTCGGTTTTTCGAAACAATCTATAACTTCAAAAATAGTTCATTATACAATCTAAATTCTTTATTTGATTAGGCCTTTCAATAAGCTTTCAAACGCACCTGAGAACACCTCAATCGGGTTCCCGGATCAAAAGTTATCGCGAAAACAAAAACAGTGAATAGTTGCTGAAAATCTGCAAAGCGTCGCGACGCGAACTGCTACCGTTGCGACGCGAAAAGCGACAGAAATATTTGCGTGACAAAACTGGGCCCGGTCGCGACGCGAAGGGGACGGGTCGCGACGCGACCCTCTGCAGAAAAGTGCAGGTTTTCCATTTTCTTGCGAAATTAGCTATTCCACTCAATTCCGATTCTTGTTCCGATTAAAAACAGTTTTGACAACCATAAAAACAGACCCAATCAAAACCACACAATCAATCAATCCAATCAAAAACTCAATCTAATCGAATTTTATCAAAATACGACATTCCAAATAACGGTTTTTAAGTCAAAATCTTTCGAAATCAAATCACCAAAATTTCCATTTCAACACGACACAACTCGAGACTCGCTCCGATCGATTCCTAACCCGAAATAGACAATATCAAGTAATATTCCAGACCTGCGAAAGCGATAAAACGATCAATCAATTAATTCGAAAAACAAAAATCCTAAACGTGAGTAGAACTCACCCTTGAAGCGTGAACCACGAGCGGGCCGAATCCACCAAGTAACCACACGAACATTCCCCGCATAAACTCTCCGTTCCGACGACGCTCAAATCCGCTTTCAAAGCTTTCCACACGATCACGAAACCTCTTTTTGACCGAAATACCGAATTCCTCGAAATCTTTCCTGAACACTATTCATCTTCTTCTTCAACCTCAAGCCACTATTCACAAAACCCCAATTTGAACCCTAACCTCTTGATTCTTCACAAACCCCAAATCGGACTTCAATACTTGCGCTATCCACCTTGAGCTCGCTCCCAAACACCATCCAAAGCTTTCCTTTGAGCTTGAACAACAAAAACCTCTATTTCCTCTTAAATTCGAAAATGGTCGATTTGAGGAGAGTGAGTTGATGATGAAGATTTCGGTACCAAAACGAAGAGGGAGTAATGCTGAACGTTTTTCGTGTTGGAAGGAAGTCGTTTTGATGAACCGAAACCTTCCCTTTTTCCTCTTCTTCTTCCTTACCCTTTCTTTTCTTTTCTCTCTTTCTCTCCTTTCTCCTCTCTGTATCTCTCTCTCGCATTCTTTCTTTCTTTTCTTTCTTTTCTTTCCTTTTAACACATACACACACACACACACACAGACTCATTTATTTATTTAATAAATAAGTGGTAACGTGGTCCAATTACCATATTGATCTAAATCTCTTATTTCGATTCCAAAACTTCCTTGATCCGTATAATCCGGTTAACGATCCGATGACAACCAATAATTAATTTTTGCACTCAATAAATTTACCAGTCAAGTACTAAATTAATTTAATTGGGTTAACACCCAAATAATTCTATTAATTATTTTGAGGATGTTACATTCTCCCCAACTTGAAAGAATTTTGTCCTCAAAATTTCGTCAAGTCTTTTGTCTGACTAACCGATAATCGACATTCTCATAAAGGTCTTAAATTGCTGGAGCACAATCTTGATTTAACGAAATGAGGGTAGGAACTCTTCCCAAGTTGGCACATCAATCTCCAAAGTACGATCCACTACTACCTTGATACGAACTCTCTGGTCACGCATCTACACGAGAAACTCATCATTCGCCTACATCGGCTCGGCACCGCATTTGAAAACACTTCCGAAGCTTCATTCCAATTATCCTCGTTTACTCCCCAACTTTGATTAATCGAAATCAAAGGGTGTAATATAAGACACTTGATAGACATACAGGTTGAAAATGATATCCACAAACTGGTACTCCTCGGTAGAGGTAAAAACAAACACGATTTCCTCGAAGGGTGTAAACACGTTCTCAACAAATCTTCTAAAATCCATAACAGTTCTCGTACACATTAACAATTGTGATGAAAGTCATTTGTGAAACTTCTAGACTCGCCCCAAGATTTCGAGATAACACTTTTCAAAAGAAGATGAAATGCAGATTTACCAGAAACGTTTATCTTAAACGTAGAAATAAACCGTGGGGACAACAATTAAATTTGAACGTAATGAAAATCACCTCTGTTGTTCTCAAAACAACTATCAAAACAGAACTCAGAGCTCTTTTTCCTCTATTGCAACTTCATCACGAGGTTTTTACCAACGACGCACCCCATTCCTTTCCAAATTAGTCAATAGCGTTGAGAGTTTTCCCTCAACCTAAGTAATCCTCTTGATTCATTCCCAAAATTAACTTTAGCATGCGGGTTTTCACAAAAATGATTTTTTCAAAACTATCACGCCGCACACCAAGCTTCATTCCGGAAATTTCACTCACTTGCAAGCAGATCTATCAATTAATCCTTTGATGGCCATTCGCAACGTGAAAACAGTCAGCAGTTACCTCACTTACATATTCGTATTCACGTTCGACTTGTCAAACGGAATCACATAATATTATCTGATCGTTAACCTTCTCAAGCGAAAGGTTAACACCCAATACCTTGCCACTAAAGTGGAAACTTATGGATGTACCCCAACTTAGATCTAAAAGACTCTAACAATTCCATTTCTTGCATAATCAACTGTGCCATGTGAATGGATCCCCTACTCAGCGCATCAGCTACAACATTGGAATTTCCTGGATGATACTTCAACCCGAAGTCATAATCCTTCAGAAATTCTACCCACCTTCTTTGCCTGTTATTCTGTTCTTTCTGATCAAACAGATGTTTTAAACTCTCGTGATCATTAAAGATTTCGAAACGAGACCCACACAGGTAATGTCTCCAAATCTTCGGTGCATACACAATTGCTGCCAACTCCAAATCATAAGCTGGATAATTCTCCTCATTGATCTTCAACTGTCTGAACGCATAAGCTACTACTTGATGATTCTGCATGAGAACACATCCCAAACCCTTTCCAGAAGCATCGCAGTAAATTTGGAATCCCAAAGACGGATCTGGAAGAATCAGGATTGGAGCAGAAGTCAACCAAACCTTCAATTCTTGAAAACATTTTTTTTTTCACAATCAGCATCCCGCGCAAAAGGTTGACCCTTACGAGTTAACCGAGTAAGTGGAAGAACCAATTGTAAGAATCCTTCGATAAACTTCCTGTAGTAACCGGCTAGACTTAGAAAACTTCTGATTTCAGTGACTGACGTTGGTCGTTCCCAGTTCAACACAGCTCCCACCTTACTGGGATCCACCGCAACTCCCGATTGGGAAATCACGCATTCCAAAAACTTCACTTCCGGCATCCAGAAGTCACACTTCGACGGCTTCACGTACAACTTCTTTTCTCGGAGTACACTCAGAACAATGCGGAGATGTTGAACATGCTCCTCAATGGTCTTCGAGTACACCACGACATCATAAATGAAAATGACTACAAACTGATCCAGGTACGTGCGGAAGACTCGGTTCATGTAATCCATGAATACCGCTGGAGCATTAGGTAGACCGAAAGGCATCACTACTAACTCGTAATGTCCATACCTAGTACGAAAAGCTGTCTTCGGAATATCTAAGGCTCTAACTTTTAATTGATGATAACCCGACCTCAGATCGATTTTGAAAACACCACGGCACCTCGAAGTTGATCCAGCAATTCGTGTATCCTTAGAAAAGGATATTTGTTCCTGATCGTCACATTGTTGAGTAGTCGGTGTCAATACACAATCTCATGCTACTAACTTTCCTTTTGACTAATCACACCAGAGCACTCCTTAGAGAAGCACTCGGTCGAATGAATTTCTTTATCATCGACTCTTCAAGTTGAGACTTCCATTTCCTTGAATTCTAAAGGAACATTCAATAGGAAACGATAGATATTGATCCTGTGCCAGGAACCAATTCTACAGTAAACTCTGCCTCTCTCTCTAGAGGTTCAGAAGGAACTTCATCGTGAAAACATCCAGAAAGTCATTCACAACCTGAATGTTCGCCAAATCTAAACTAGTTTCAGTGGATGCAGATAACATACTAACATGTGCTTCCGCACCTTGGAACGAAGATTGTCCATCTAAGGTGAACTAGGTAACCGCTTCAGAATTTGTCCTAGACAATTCAACTGAGTGGGCCAAGGCAATATAGTTGTTCTGGAGTGGGCTCGAAGGCCAATTTCGTCCAACAGGCCCATCGCGGCCCAATACCTAACTTGCTCCGCAAGATGCGGCCGGCCCCGCAAAAAGCGCAACGGCTAGAACGCCTGCGCAGCCAACATTATAAATACCACACCAGCATGTGGCTTCAGGTACGTTTTACTCACCTTGTGACCCTGCCCATTGAAGCACCTCTGACTTGAGCGTTGGAGTGCCTTTGCAGGTACCACCCGCGTGCGGCTCAGAACTCGGTCCTTCATCCCAACGACCGAGCAACATCATCAGGCAGCAACAACTCATCGTATTGATCAGGTACGATCAATTGGCGACCACAGTAGGAGGCCTGAGCGCTATTCCACATCAAACCATGCCGCCACGCCAGAAACGCACTTCTTCCAGGCTCAACACCTCTGGACAGAACCGACCTCAACGGACCCCAGAGGGCATGCCTGTGACAGTTCATGAATCACTAGGCGAGCCTCGCCAAGAACCCTCAGTAAAGGGTGGTCGCGGGCCAGTTACCCAACCAGCCCAGCAACTACCGGCCGAGCTGGCCGAAGCCGGAATCCCAGAAGCATTTCCAGAGCATGTGACTCAAGCACTCATACAAATTCTGGAGCAAAAGAATCAAGTGATTGCTGATCGAGATGAGCTGATCGACCGTTACGAGAGAGGGTTGATCTCGATCCGCCCGCGTGCGGAGAGTGGTCGCCTAGGTCAACCATCTCGACCACATCGTTCACCGCCACGAAGAGAAGCTCCTCCACGTCGAGGCGTATCCCGACGCAATCCTCCAAGAAGGGCGATCGTCCACAGGTCGCCCCCTCATCGAGGAAGACGCCACCGTCGTTCCCCCGTGGAAGATTACGACTATGCTGACTCGGGCTACCGACCAGAGTCAAAAAGGTCGCCAACAAGATACTCGTCCAACGAGTCGTCAGGATCCCGCCGATCAAGAAGCAGGTCGTGGGACTCTTACGAGGAGTTTAACGACTACCGCAACGGGGAGATTAGAGATGTCTCCCGTGCCATCAGCCGACCAAGAAGAAACTATTCAGAGCGGCCTAGAAGACGGTCGTCGTCGCATGCTCCACAATACCACGGACCCCATGGACCCCCTCCAATTGCTGACAGATTCTTTGGTCAGCCGGTCGGCCTTTACGGTCTGCCCGTCGACCAAACTTATGCCACCATGCAGCCCTATGGGCAGAATCTCGTCCCGACCGGACAAGGGCCTTTCACCAGCGAAATCAGGCATTATCGCATCCCAAGGGACCTGAGGAAGCCCCCAAACCTGAACAAGTTTAACGGCCGTGGGGATCCAGATAAACACCTCATGTACTTCAACAATTACTGTAGCTATAGGGAGCTAGGACGGACGATGAAGTGCAGACTTTTTCCTCAGTCGCTCGAAGGCCGGGCGTTAGAATGGTGGGAATCCCTGCGTCCCAACTCCGTCTCTTCTTGGGAAGGTCTTGTGGCAATGTTCTTGGCCAATTATACAGCCAACCGTTGTCAGTATCGTTATGAAGAGCACTTGGACTTGGTCGTCCAAGGAAAGAATGAACCATTGAGGGAGTTTATCGATCGGTTTATGACAGAGGCTGATACAGTCCGCAACCTATCAGACACGGACAAACTGAAGTATCTCAAACGTGGTATAAGAAAGAACCACAGATTTGCTGAAGAGTTCTCATTAAACCGCTACTACGACCTCGGCCTGTTCCTTAGAAGGGCCAACGACCATATGGGCTATGAAGAACAATTGGCTTCCGACAAGGGACAAGATCGTGACAGTAAGCCCGAGTACCGGCCTAAGAAGTACGAGCATCGTACAAAGGTGAACACCCCGATCGCACAGATCTTCACGGAGTGCCAAAACAACGAGTTCACTGGTGTGAGGCGACCGGATCCTCTAGTATTGAAGAAAGGAGGTCGGCCTACCAAGAAATACTGCAGATACCACAAGAGTAAGGGGCATGATACCAACGACTGTATGGCCCTGAAAGATGACATAGAAGATCTCTTTCAGAAAGGTAAGTTGAGGCAATATGTCAGAGATGAAGGTAACGATCGCCCGGAAGAAAGAGCCATTGGCCAACCCGCCAATGACAGAGGTAAAGCGATCATCAACTCGACGGTCGAGCAAGCGCGTAACAATTCTGAGGAAGATCGCGACCCCAGACAGTCGAAGGGCCGCAATGTAGCCATGGTCATCCATGGAGGTAATCCGTTGGATATCAGAGAGTCCAACAAGGCAATGAAGAGGAAGTGGAATGAACTCATGATGGTCGGCTCAACTTCAACCCCACGGCCGGCCTCGAATAGGCCGCCCATTTCCTTTGGGGACGAAGACTTGCTCGATGGAAAATTCAATAATTACGTCCCTTTGGTGGTATCGGCCGTAATGGCCAACACCGAGGTCAGAAGAATACTGGTTGACCAAGGGAGCTCGGCCGACATCATGTTTGAGGAACTAATCGACAAGTTAAACGTGGACAGGAGCGAAATTATTCTGCAAGCCGTTCCAACCCCATTGACCGGGTTCAATGGGGCGACCACCTACCCACTGGGGACGATAGAATTACTTGTTACTTTTGGAGATGATACGAACGGCAGCACGTCGTACAGGACGGTCAGAACGACGTTCTTAGTTCTGCCAATCAAATCGTGTTACCACTGCATCATTGGCCGCCCAACACTGGGAAAATTGGAGGCCGTAGCCTCAACTGTACATTTGAAGATGAAGTTCTACAGTAAAAGCGACCAAGTTGTGACAGTAATGGCCGACATGGAAGCGGCCATGAGGAGCCATTTCCTCTATCAAGAGATTTGTGACATGGAGGTGACGAATGCTAAACCGCAGAATCTCGGAGAGGGGCATCAGATTAATGTGGCCGACCTGGATGCTTGATACGACCCATATAGCGACCCTGAGGACGACGACGACGATTTAGCCCGCGAGCTAAAGAATAAACTAAAGAGACCCGAGCCCCACGGGGAATTGATCGATGTTCAGTTATCGGATGACCCAACTAAGACAGTAAAGTTGGGAAGTGACCTACCTGAACAAGACAAGCAAGATCTCATCACCTGCTTCAGGGATTACACAAACCTTTTCGCATGGCGGGCATCAGACATGCCCGGGATCCCAATAGAGAGTGCTTGCCACCAACTGTCAGTCGATGAGACAGCCAGACCGGTCGCACAAAAGAGACGCACTCAGAGCGAAGAGAAAGCATTGGCGGCCGCACAGGCAGTTGACGACCTCATCAAGGCCAATTTTATTGAGGAGATTAAGTATACGATTTGGCTTTCCAACGTCGTACTAGTGAAGAAGAAAAATGGTAAGTGGCGCATGTGTGTCGACTATACCGACCTGAATAAGGCATGCCCAAAGGACGCCTTTCCCCTGCCAAACATTGACAAACTGGTCGACGGGGCTGCGGGCTACAAACTCCTGTCTTTTTTAGACGCCTATTCAGGTTACAACCAAATCACTTTGTACCCACCCGATCGGCATAAGACCGCGTTCATGACCGATCGTGGAAACTTTCAGTACAAGGTAATGCCCTTTGGTCTGAAGAACGCCGGAGCGACCTATCAAAGAATGATGAATAAGGTCTTCAGGCGGCAGATCGGTCGGATATAAGAGGTCTACTTGGATGACATGATCATTAAAAGCAACACCGACCAAGACCACATCAACGACCTAAGGGAAATTTTTGAGGAAGCAAGGAAGAATTCCTTGAGGTTGAATCCAGAGAAGTGCACCTTCGGAGTAAGGGCGGGCAAGTTTCTGGGCTTCCATTTAACAGAGCGAGGGATCGAAGCAAACCCTGACAAGTGCAAGGCGGTCGCTGACAGGAGGCCGCCCACTACGAAAAAAGAAATTCAGCAGCTGAATGGCATGGTCGCTGCCCTGTCACGATTTATACCTAAATCAGCGTGAAAATCTCTTCCACTGTTCAAGCTCTTGAAGAAGGAGGTCGAGTTTGAATGGACCGACCAATGCCAGCGAGCATTGGACGAGCTGAAGGCGGCACTCACCAACCCGCCCATCATGACCAAGCCGCAACCAGGGGAGACGCTTTACTTATACATGGCCATAACGGACGAGGCCATGAGCGCTGTTCTCGTAAGAGAAAGCGACCTGAAGCAGAACCCGGTCTACTTCATCAGTAAGGTATTTCAAGGCCCAGAGATCAGATACCAGAAGATTGAGAAGCTAGCCTTAGCGTTACTCGTGGCCACCCGTAGACTGCGCCCTTATTTCGTGGCCCATCAGGTCGTGGTAAGGACCGACCAACCTATTAGGCAAATCCTTCACCGACCTGACCTAGCAGGGCGTATGATCAAGTGGGCTGTGGAACTCAGTGAGTTTGGGATCAAGTTCGAGGCTAGATCGGCCGCTAAGGCCCAAGTGTTGGCCGATTTCATTGCTGAGATGACTCCAATACCAGACGATCAGGCCATCACGACCTGGACTTTGCACGTAGACGGCTCCTCCAACAGCAAAGGAAGTGGGGCCGGTTTGATACTTGAGAACTCGGAAGGACTTACAGTTGAAGTGTCATTAACTTTCGCATTTCACACTTCAAACAACCAGGCCGAGTATGAAGCGTGCATTGCCGGGCTACAGCTGGCCAAAGAATTCAACGTCGACCGTGTTGAACTTCACTCTGACTCTCTACCGATAGTCTCCCAAATTCAAGACCTATACGACGCAAAGGACGATGTCTTGAAAAATTATTTGGCCAAGGTAAGGGATCTGCTCCAGCAATTCGACCGAGCAGAAGTTAAGCACGTCCCCAGGACAGAGAACGTTCGGGCTGACATCCTATCGAAGTTAGCCAGTACAAAGACTCCTGGGAACCACAGAAGTCTAATCCAAGAGACGTTAACGCGGCCGAGCGTATCAACCAAGCCTGCCCAACCATTAGCCATTCTAGCGGTCGACTTAGATAAAGACTGGATCACTCCTATCTTGCAATATATTCTCAACGGAGTAGAACCTTGCGACCAGAAGGCAGAAAAACTCCTGAGGTTGCGGGCGACCAAGTATTCAGTGATCGAAGGAAGACTGTATAGAAGGGGCTTTTCATCCCCATTGCTGAGATGCCTTACGTCGGTCGAGGCCGACCATGTACTGAGAGATATACATGAAGGAGATTGTGGTAGCCACCAAGGTGGTCGGTCGATTGCTAAGAAGGCGCTCAGGGCCGGATACTATTGGCCGACCATGGATGAGGACGCTAAGATACTTGTTCAGAAGTGCAAGAAATGCCAAATCCATGCCGACGTACATATAGCGCCCTCATCAGAACTACACAGCTTAACCCCACCATGGCCGTTCGCTTGGTGGGGCATGGACCTGCTCGGCCCTTTTCCACCTGCACCAGGTCAGCTGAAATTCCTGATCGTCGCGATCGACTACTTCACTAAGTGGATAGAAGCAGAGCCACTTGCCACCATTACCTCAGCGAAGGTATCTAAGTTTTTTGGGAGAAACGTGCTCGCCCGCTTTGGAGTGCCCCAGCAACTGGTGACGGACAATGGAACTCAGTTCGCAGACAGAAAGTTCAGAGAAATGCTGGCCGGCCTAGGTGTGAAATAGCGTTTCACCTCGGTCGAGCACCCACAAACCAATGGCCAGGCAGAAGCGGCCAACAGGGTAGTACTCCGCGGACTGAAAAGAAGGTTGGATGAAGCCAAGGGCAATTGGGCAGAAGAACTACAGTCGGTCCTTTGGGCCTACAGAACGACCCCCCACTCATCGAACGGGGAGTCACCATTTAGACTTGTCTATGGTACTGACGCTGTCATCCCGATTGAGATGGGAGAGCTAAGTTGGAGGACGACCAACCCACCAACCCAGGCCGCAAATGAGCGAGCAACAAGAGAAGAACTCGACCTGGTTGATGAGCTGCGAACCAAGGCGTCACTTAGGGAGCAACTCATCAAACAGAAGGTCGCTGCCAGGTATAACACCCGCGTCCAGAAGAGGGAATTCTCCATTGGACAACTAGTCCTTAGGAGGGCCGACGTTGGGAATAAGAACGCTCGCCAGGGAAAGCTCGCCCCCAATTGGGAAGGACCATACCGTGTCATCAGCAAGACTGGAAAGGGAGCTTACGAGCTGGAAACCATGGAAGGGGTGACCATCCCCAGAACAAGGAATGCTGACAAGTTAAGAAAGTATTATGTTAAAGTTGTAAACTGAAATTTATCAATAAAGAACAGGCGGTCGCTCTTTTTCCCCACAGGGGTTTTTTACCGAGGACTGACCTTAAAATTCGACTTGTGTACTTTATTTTCATGTATATTGTATGCACGGTCGCTCACCATGCGAGTAGCAGTCGAGCGACCAGTAGAGTGCCATCGAATGGCCCAACCGAAAGCCGCCGAGCGGCCTAAAAAGAGTGCCATCGAATGGCCCAAACGAGAGCCGCCGAGCGGCCAAAAAAGAGTGCCATCGAATGGCCCTAACGAGAGCCGCCGAGCGGCCTAAAAGAGCGCCATCGAATGGCCCAAACGAGAGCCGCCGAGCGGCCTGAAAGAGTGCCATCGAATGGCCCAAACGAGAGCCGCCGAGCGGCCTGAAAGAGTGTTATCGAATCGCCCGAACGAAAACCGCCGAGCGGCCTATGCGAAGGACCATCAAGTGACCCATAAAAAATTTTGGTCGCGACGGACCGTAGCAAAAAGAATCAAATCCAATTACAAAGCAATTAAACAGGCCAAATTCATGGAAAAACTGTCATTGATTACAAACAAAGACGCCTTGGTCGAAAAATTACAATTCAAACACCGCTCGCAGGCGGGCCAAGATTACAATTCAAAAAATTACAAGTTAAGAGTCGCTGGGGGCCTGATAGATGACCGCCTCTTCTTGAAGAACCTTCCCCTTCGACATCTTCTTGGGGCGGACGATCTGTTGATCGATCACACGATGTGTGCATTGCACAATCTCGCGATCGCCTCCCAGATCAGGGTAGAGGATCTTGATCTGGCTGACAGCATTTTCAAATTGACCCTCTGCAGCTCCCTTCGCCCGGTCAAGAACGTCTTTGTAGCGACCTCTAAGTTTGTTCTTTTCCTCCTCCACTGCATCCAGCTCAGTTTTCAGCCCAACGACCTGGCTCGACAGCTCTTTATTCTTGGAAGAGAGGCGTTCGACCTCTTTCTCAGTTGTTTCCTTGTCAGCGACCGCCTTGTCCAGAGCAGACTCAGTCGTAGTTTGAGCAGAGACAGCAGCCACAAGTTGGCGTTCTGCTTCGACGAGCTTCCTCTCATTGTCAGCGATCGCTTCGACCCTCGGTTCAAGCTCCTTCAATTTCTTGAGCAAGTCATCTCGCTCGCCCTTCATTTCTTCGAGCAATGACAAGGCAGAATTCAATTTAAAATTTTTATCGACTAGGTCGTCTTCAAGCAATGAATATCTATGGGCAAGGCGCCTACCTTCCAGGCGATCTGATTCTTCATCTTGGTATTTCTTGAACAGAATACCAGCGGCCTTCATTGCATCGGCCATCACCTCGAACGGTTCCTCCTTGAAACGAGCACAGTCTTCATCACCCAATCCAAGCAGGTCGACTTTGGGCGACCGGTTGTGCCCGTGGCGTTTCGCACTCTTATGCTTCTTTTTCTGGCCCCCATCATCGACCGACCTATTCCTCTTGGACCTTCCTTGATTTGTGGGTGGGCTGCTCAGGTCAATGGCTTGGGCTGGTGTGCCCGCCCGAGGAGTATGACGACCGGGCTGAGACCCTGTTCCGGCAGGTTGGGGCGTGCCTCCGGGTTGAGCTTCAGGAATTCCGCAGACGGGCGAAGCATCACCATCCTCGGCCGCCCATTGTTCCAAGAGGTCAAAGTCATTCATGTTCGCCATGTCAACTGCAAAGGCAAAAGTAGATGGTTAGAAACAGTTAAACAAAACAAAGTGACAGAAAATAAACTAGGCGAGCGCCCACCGACCAAGAGCGGCCTTGACTTTTTTCTTGCCCCGAGCATCCACAACGTTCTTGACCTTGATGCGACCCTCAGGGACCAGGGACGCAATCTTTCTCAGCTTTTGGATCGTCCCCATGTCCAGGTCGTCAAGTTCTGTTTCTTTAAAAGCATACTGGCCGGTTTCTTCGAGAAATGGTTGAAACTCCACATTGTGGGAAACAGGGGCGTCCCTTCCTGATCATCCTTGGACATTTGGGCGATTCCTCGATGGGCCTCGGCCGAGTTAGGAACAACCCAAAAGAATTTCCTTTTCCACCCGGTCGTCAATGATTCCATATAAGGCTTGAAAAAGTTGTAAGTTGATCGGTTTTTGAACGAGACCGCTTCCTTGCGGGCGCCCTTGGAGCCTTTCTCATAAATATAGCTCATTTCAAACAAAGTGAAAAACAGTCTTACGGAGACCGGCCGTCTCAGAACCACGAGAACATCTTCGTATGCCTGCAGGAACGCCCAAGCGTTCGGGTTCAGTTGAGAAGGGGCGACCTGAAGATAGCGTAAAACCTGGCGTTGGAACCTGGTAAATGGCGGAATAATGCCCATGCGTTCGAAAACGATGCGGTACATCGTAAATTTCAGCACATCAGTCCAGGCCACAACATCTTCCCCTTTAGCCATACCTTCTACTCTCCAACCTTCGTTCAGCCCGGTCGCCAGATACTCTAGGTCCTGGCTCCCCTGTTGAATTTTGCTGCGTTGACCTCTCAGCTTAAGAGAAACCCAAGACATGTCCTTTGCAGCTGCGACCTCAGGATCTTCTCGATGGTCGCCCTGTTGGCCTCTGTCGGCCGTCTCAGAGCAGTCGGCCGCAGCCTGGCCAATACCTTCGTCACAGGCAACCCGTGCGTTGCTCTCTGCGGTGTCATCGACCACAGCCTCGGTGAACGGTGCCCCACTTCTGTCCGGCCGAGTCCCGGATTTGCTAGAGGAAGTCCAATTCAGGGTCGAAGACCCAGAGGAAGATTCGTCGTTAGAAGAAGACGACCGGGCGTGCGCAGAACTTTGCTCCTCCACTGGTCGGGTCATATTGTGCGCAAGAGAAACGGCCAGGATTCCAGAGATACGGCGGGTTTGTTTGGTCCGCGCCAGAATGAACCTGTGGAGGGGAATAACGGTCAAGGTCTTGCTCGCGCGTGGGAAGGGGCAACGTGGTCGTCCCCAGACCTGACACCCCCTCCATCAGGTGGAACATAAAAACTCAAATAAAGGAAGAGCGGTCGTAGTTACCTGGAATTGGAGCGAGCTGATGCTGCGAGCGAGGTGAATGCGGGCGAGCTGAATGCGAGCGAGCTGAATGCAAGCGAGCTGATTGCGAGCGAGCTGATTGCGAGAGCGGAGAAATCGGAGAAACGTGGAAATGAGGTACCCCTTGAACCGTATATTTAATGGGCCAACCATCATCGCGTGCCATCATTACTTAAACTCCTTGAGTCTCTAAACATCACCTCAGCATTCATGACCAGGCCGCGTGGCAGCGACCACGCAGTCAACCAATTAGCGATCGACCAGATTACGTTTGACCAGTCGTCGTTCCAGAACGGTCGTTTGTGGCCACGCTGGGGGGCAAGGAATCAAGCCTTAGCCCGCCCCCAGGCGACCTAGGCTTGGGGGGCAACTATTCTGGAGTGGGCTCGAAGGCCAATTTTGTCCAACAGGCCCATCGCGGCCTAATACCTAACTTGCTCCGCAAGATGCGGCCGGCCCCGCAAAAAGCACAACGGCTAGAACGCCTGCGCAGCCAACATTATAAATACCACACCAGCATGTGGGTTCAGGTACGTTTTACTCACCTTGTGACCCTGCCCGTTGAAGTACCTCCGACTTGAGCGTTGGAGTGCCTTTGCAGGTACCACCCGCGTGTGGCTCAGAACTCGGTCCTTCATCCCAACGACCGAGCAACATCATTTGGCAGCAACAACTCATCGTATTGATCAGGTACGATCAACAGTCGATTGCAACATGATTTGCAGTCATCCAATTCATACCCGAAATGGTGTCCTCACTTCTCATAGGCAAACAAATAATGCTTCTACGAAATTTCCGTCTCCTATAACACGTAGACAATTCTGACACGAAGATTGGGTCTGGACACGACCCTTTGCAGCATTTAAAGTGGTCATCGGCTCGGATAGCTCGGATAACGCTAGTCCCAACCGATCTACACATGCTTGTTCTATAAAATAATGGGTTTCACCCGAATCATATAATATACTGACAGAGTTATTGAAAGGAGATCCCATACCCCTCAGTAACCTGTCAGCAGTTGTAACTGTCTGAGCATCCAAAGTGTTGACTCGTCCTTGCCTTGGAGCTGCTTGTGACTCCTTGGAACTTTTTATTGCAGGGCACTCTTTACCATAGTGACCCTCTTCATTACAATAATAGCACCGATCAGATCTTTGCTTACAATCACCACTATGATGCTTTCCAGAGTTAGAACATCTTCTGACCTTTGAAGAATCGAAGAATTGCTCCCGCTTTTCTTTTGATGAAATTATCTTAGGACTTTGCATTCGGAGTTGATAATTCAACTACCTTCCTTCTTTTCCCATACTCCTTATGAGATCATCCTCGGCGACATAGGCTGGATGCATTAAGGCAATCAAAATTGGTAATAGTATAAGAACTGAGACCATAAATCATAAAAGCACTTATGCCCTTCTTATACTTCTGCATTTTCCATTCGTCATCCGGAGCTTACTTTACCACTTGGTAAAACTGAGACAACTTCTCAAACTTAGCGGTGTATTCTTCCACCGTCATGTCACCTTTCCTGAGGATGCACCGGTTGGAGATTCCGGTTTTTGGTCGAGGATTGCGTCTTGATCATCCTGCCACAATTCCGCTTATGATGCACCAAGTATTAAGTTGATCAGGCTCAATGTCTCTTAGCATCCCAAGTGTAATTACAACCAGGAATAACAAGGAATCGACTCAACCCTAAACTAAGTCCGACTAGGTCGAACTGCTCTGATACCAACTGTAACACCCCGGTATTTTTATCGAGTAAAAATACCCAAGTGTACCATTCCTAAAACATCAGAGATATATTTCCTGTTTAAATACTGAACACCACTATAAAATTTTCACTGAATAACAACAGAACAGTCTTAAACATAAATAAGACCATAAACCATCAGTGAAATACAGTGTTCGATATCGCACAAGAAAGCGGAAATAAATACATAACTTTACAACAGTTAAAGTCATAATGTTGTGATACATAACTAACAAGGGAAAACATAACTTAAGCATAAAAGCTAAGTCTTCAGCAGCCATCCGAGTACCACCTACTCGTGCCTCTTGGATCTCCACTTTCCCTGTTTATCTGTAAAACCACAACATATAAACAATGAGATACAATCTCAGTGAGTTCTACCGAGACCCCCTACTAGCACTCTCGGTCCTTTTAAAACATTTTTAAGATTTGACACAACACCGACCGCAATCCGCTTGCTAATCCCGGTGAATCATACAATAAGGCTTCGACCTAGTAAGACACCGGCTGCAATCCACTTACGTCTCCCGATGAAATAGCATCCTAGGCCTTTCTACGTACCACCGACCGCAATCCACTTGCTAATCCCGATGAACGTAGCACAAACTTTTGACACAACACCGACCGCAATCCAGTTGCTAATCCCGGCGAACCCCATTACCAATAGTGTTTCCTAATGGCACAGAGCCTAGGGTAAGGGTTCTTGACTTCCCCGCCTAGTATGTCAACATGGGTCGTCACCCAAACTCGATATAATATATATATATATATATATATATATATATATATATATATATCTACAATCATATGAACATTTAGTTCATTTACATTCAGACCAATAATTGAACATAACACCCACATCGGGCCGTTTCCCATAGTCGATATAATATATATATATCGTGAATCGTAGACCGGTTTAGACAATAAATAATAATCATCTCGCGTCAGTTATACCGTACCACGTAGGACTCATAGTCCGCTTTATTATTAATAAACGTATCCGCACACGTGTACTATTAGTCGGTTTTTCGAAACAATCTATAACTTCAAAAACAGTTCATTATACAATTTAAATCATTTATTTGATTAGGCCTTTCAGTAAGCTTTCAAACGCACCTGAGAACACCTCAATCGGGTTCCCGGATCAAAAGTTATCGCGAAAACAAAAACAGTGAATAGTTGCTGAAAATCTGCAAAGCGTCGCGACGCGAACTGCTACCGTCGCGACGCGAAAAGCGACAGAAATATTTGCATGAAAAAACTGGGCCCGGTCGCGACGCGACCCTCTACAGAAAAGTGCAGGTTTTCCATTTTCTTGCGAAATTCGCTATTCCGCTCAATTCCGATTCTTGTTCCGATTAAAAACAGTTTTGACAACCATAAAAACAGACCCAATCAAAACCACACAATCAATCAATCCAATCAAAAACTCAATCTAATTGAATTTTATCAAAATACGACATTCCAAATAACGGTTTTTAAGTCAAAATCTTTCGAAATCAAATCACCAAAAATTCCATTTCAACACGACACAACTCGAGACTCACTCCGATCGATTCCTAACCCAAAATAGACAATATCAAGTAATATTCCAGACCAGCGAAAGCGATAAAATGATCAATGAATTAATTCGAAAAACAAAAATCCTAAACGTGAGTAGAACTCACCCTTGAAGCGTGAACCACGAGCGGGCCGAATCCACCGAGTAACCACACGAACATTCCCCGCATAAACTCTCCGTTCCGACGACGCTTGTAACGCCCCAAAAATGATAGATTAATTTATTTAATTAATTAAATGAAATTGAGTGGTAGAAATAATAATATAATTATTATTTATTACTTAATAAAATAATTATAGGTGTTATTATATGTGAGCCTTAGTTGGGTTGGAAATAATTATTTAATTTGAAGGGAGTGGTGATGGTAATTCCGGATGTTAGGATCGGCCCAAGCCCAAGCCCATTGAGTTAGGCCTAGGCGAATTAGTAAGGGTTGGAGACAAGTGTCTCATTGGTGCAAAAGAAAGAAAAGAATTCGAAGAGAGGAGAGAAGAGAAGAGAAAAAGAAAACGTAAAAAGAGAGAGTGAGAAGAGGAGAAGTCGCGAAGAGAGGAGGAGAAGAAGAAATAAGGCGAATCACTCAAGGAGGAAGAGAAGGCTTGTTGGTGTCTTGCAATTTCTTGGAGCCTTGCCTAGCAATTTCGACTTCTAAGAGGTTAGGGGGTCCTCTTTTTATCTTTAATAGCTTATGTGATGAGTAATGCCTAGGCTTAGGTCCTAGGGTGATTTCTATGAATGATTGGTATATTGTGATGTTGTGCTATGCTGAATTTTTAATTGTGCAAATGGATGTTTGATTGGTGTTGAAATTGTACACAATAGGAATGATGCATGCCCATTGTTTGGTGTTATGATTGAATGAATTTTTGGTGGTAAATGTGATGATTAGTCTTATATGGATAAATTAAGGTTGGAGATTTAATTTGGGAATTTTTGGTGGTGAGGAACTCGAAATTGGTTGGCTCCTTAGGCTCCTAGGCGTATGTGTGTGTTGCTGGAAATTCTGTCCAAGACTGTGTCTAGCTCCTGGGAACCAGGCGCCCATGTGCTGTGTCTGTGTTGCCTGTGTCTGGTTCTGTGTCTAGACACTGGGCGCCGGGTTCCCTTGTCTGCGCCACTGTGTTGCAGAATTGTGTTGCTCGTGTCTAGGCACCATGGGAACCGAGGGTCCCGGAGATTGGATGCTCGGTTTGTTTTCAAATTTGGTATGGGAGTTCCTGGACACAAATAGAGTCAGTTTCAGGTGTTGGGTCAAAATTTGGCCGTGTTCCTTGTGCCAAGGGCCCCAATTTTATGTTGTTCATTTTGCGAAAATTGATACTGGGTTTTCATGTCCAAGCTAAATGGCTCGTGTAAAATCATTTTTGGAGTCATAGGAGTTGTGGTTTGTCTTGGCCTTAGGCGCCTAGCCCATGGGCGCCAAAGAGCCGTGTCACTTTTTGCCAAAACTTTTGTTGGGTTTTCATATTCTGAGTATTTGGCTCGTGCAAAATTAATTTCGAAGTTAAAAGAGTTGTCTTGCGTGTTTTGCCAAGGCGCCTTATGCATGGGCGCTGTGTTCCCTGCGCCAGTTTTCCTGCGCCTGTGTCTGGGCACTAGGCGCCCTGCGCCAGTTCCTGCGCCAGTTCCTGGGCGCCAGCGCCTATGCGCGTGTTGCTGTTTCTGGGCGCCAGCGCCCATGCGCCAAGTTTTGTGTTGCTCCTGGGCGCCCAGCGCCCTGCGCCAAGTTCTGTGTTGCTCCTGGGCGCCCAGTGCCCATGCGCCAGTTTCCAGGATGTCTAAGTATTTTTCCGGTTTTGTTTTTAATGTAACTTTTGACTCGGTTATCCAAATTTAACGGTTCAAAATGCGTTTCGAAGCTAATTTCAGTGTCTATCCAAATGTTCCAATTTTATGCAAAAATAAATTATTTTACTGGTGTTTCTGGGCTGAGGTGTTCAAGTGTCTAAATGGCAATTTTATTCATTTTCCCTATGTCGTGTCAAATTCTAAAATTTGCCTAATTGAAATTGGTGTTGGTGTGAGTGGTGGGTTGAGTTGGTGAGTGTATTATGTGCATAATTGGTGAGCAGAGGCTTCGGCCTAATTTTAATTGGTGAGCAGAGGCTTCGGCCTAATTTTAATTGGTGAGCAGAGGCTTCGGCCTAATTTTAAATCGGTGAGATGATTTAATGGTGAGTTTGATGAATTGTGTGGTGTGTGGTGGTGCATTTCCATAGCATCCCATGAAACATGTGCATTATTGGTGAGCAGAGGCTTCGGCCTAATTTTATTTGGTGAGCAGAGGCTACGGCCTATTTGTATTTGGTGACGGATCCGACATGCATGTGCCCGTGGAGTTTGGGTTGCATTTCACGCATAACCATACCTTTTGCATTGTTGGTTGGAGAACTGTAATTGTGATGTGGTTGCTGCCTTTGTTGTGAATCGGTGTGCCTAGTTACCTTTTCCTATGCAGTGCTTATTTCCATATGTTATTAATTATGAAAAGAGACTCACCCTACTGCTTTTATGTTGCTTCTTATGTCGGCAACGTGCAGGTATTAGCGAGTGAAGGTTATCCTTATGCCTTCGTCTGGTAGGGAGTGTCATGCTCTGATACGTAGCACCGGGGGCGTCTTAGGTTTATGTGTTATTTTAATTACATTGTTAGACTGTTATTAGTGATGTATTGGATTTGTTTTCGAACTTAATATTTTTCCGCTGCGGTAACGACTGTATTTAGTTGATGCGAACTGAACCGGTATTTTATGGTGCTATGTATCTTGTTGCTTTTAGCCAAATTATGCAAATTTGAAGTTGTTGATTTAATGGAGTAAGTGTAGCACTCTCTTATATTGTTTTCAAAAAAAAAAAAGAAACTCTGATTTTATTAATTAGTAAGGTTATTAGAAGGGGGTGTTACATTAGTGGTATCAGAGCAGTTCGGTCTGTCCGGCCAAGTCGTATAGTCGTAGTGTCCTTTGATGATTAAGTAGTGCTGGATTAGTTCTAACCATTGTCTGTGTAGTAAGTGATGTTCCTGCAGGTGGAGGACAAACCGAGTACTGCTGATGGTAAGTGAATAAGTGGGGGAGATACCCTTGCTGATGATGTGTGTTGTATTGTGTTTCCAGTGTGTGAACTCTATGTCTTTTGTTTTTGATTTCTCTGCTGGTTTGGAAAATGCTTGGTTTTCGAAAGATGCATTAGTTACTTCTTTTGAAACTGAAGGAAAATATTATCGGGATTAGGAAGAATTTTGAACATGGTATTTCAGGTCATCCTAGTTATCATATCAAGAGAAATATTTTGCCGCTCTAGGCTTTGATGTTCTTTTAAATAAAAATTTTATGGTTTGAAGAGCTGATGACACCTTTCACTTGCAAAAATCATTTCCAGAAAATGAATTGTTGATTGTGTTGAGGAGCAATTTTTACTCATTTTTCGCACTTCCAATTATAAATATTTTGAAATGGAGATGTCATATTTATTAATATGTCGATTGTGTGATTGTTATTTGACTTGAATCTGGTCCATGACTTTTGTTGTGGTTGTTGGGTCAATGTGACCAAAGCGATGTTGTTGTTGTTGGGTCAATGTGACCAAAGCGATGTTGTTGTTGTTGTTGGGTCAGTGTGACCAAAGTGTTGTTGTTGTTGCGTTGAGTCGAATAAGACCAAGTGTTGATGTTGTTGTTGCTGGGCTAATTAATGATGCATTTGTGAATTAAATGACTGTGTATCTAATGATGGTGTATTAAATAATGAAATTGTGGTGTTGAGGTGAACTATGAGCATATGTTGCCTACAAGTTGTTTTGATGATATTACCCTAAGAGTTTCGAAGGTGAAATTAATATGCTTAAGTAGTATGTGATGTTGAAAATTGGTATTTTTGGGTGGTTAGGTGAATTTGGGGTGTCTTGATGGTTTGATTGAGTTGTAGTCAAAGTGTGCACATAGGAGTTTGACCAAATGTCAATATGTTGATTGAATGCCCGAGTGTTGTTTGATGACATGAATTGTTGAATTTGAGTGTTGTTTGAGATTATTGTTTCGTGACTAAACATGATGAATTTTACTTGTTTACGGTTTTGTGCAATTCTGGACACTGCTTCGTTTTTCAAAAACTGGCACCGTTTAGTTGATCCAAAAATTATGTGGTTGATTCTTTTTGAAAATAGATTTAACGCCGGTCGTTTTGCCACTGGTTTCGTTCAATTTGGAGTTGTGTGGCTCAAGTTATGATTGTTTCAAGTTAGGTCAAGTTTAGGGGATCAAACTGTGAGTAAGTTCAGTTTTTGTAGGTTTTGTGTCATCAAATGAACTCCTTTTCGAATGAATCCAATTTCCTTGAAAACTAGACAAGATGTTTTACTGTTTAGGCTGAAGTTTCAGGTCATTTGAGTTTGTTTTGGTCATTGTAGAAGAGTCACAACCTTGGACACCGTCGCTGCCCCATTTTCTGGACCTACTGCCTTGTTTGCGAAAACTGTGCTATTGGATTCATCATTTTGAAATTCTAAAAATATAGCCAGAAACTAGACTCCGTAAGTTTTCCGTAGAAGGGTTGTTTGCTAAATTCTGATGTCGTTTGATAGGGTAAATAAATTGTTGAAGTTTATGTGTGAGTGCTGGAATTTCCGGCGTTGCTTAGTTTGTACTGTCACTGTAACGGAAAAACTGTTTTTGCAATATCTTTTGAACCAGGAGTCCGATTTGAGTAAACTAAAATGCTTCGGAAAGCTTATTCAGAGGCCTAACTGAATATTCTAATTTCAAGGCAAAATTGACTGTTTCTGGTGTCGTTGATTTTTAGACGTGTCGGTCGAATTAAATTGTTATTGTGTTGTCGGTGGCTTAGTACCCCAAGTCGTTGTTGCAGTGTCGGCGCCTTGGTGCCCGAAGTTGCTGATGTGTTATTGATTATGGGATTGTTGGTCCCGGAGTTGTCTCTGCATTGTTGCTTTGTTGTTGCTTGTGGTTGCCTCGTTAATAATGTCGAAGTTTATGTGTTGCCTTGGGTACCGCTGAATGGCCCAAGTTATATTGTTGTTGATTTGTTGTTGTGGGCCGATGGCCATTATTGATTAGTGCGGCGCTACTATGCCCCCATGCGTTGTTGTTGTTGATGATGTTGCTTTGCTGATGGTTTGTCGTTGTTGATGTCGCCTGAATGGCAAAGTTGTTTGTTGATGTTACTGTCGTGTTGTTAAATTATGTGACTTGTTGTACGGCTGTGATGCACTCTGTGAATTTCGTTGTGATGCTGTGATGATTGAAGTATTGCGTTATCCATGGGGATAGATGAGTGAGATAGAATGCAAGTTAGTCTATCAGAGTGGCGCAGCGGAGTAGAGGGTGAGCCTGACTATTACTGCTTAAAGTTACCTGGCTGAACAAGTAGGAGGGACGGCCGCCCAAGCACTTACCGCCGGTAATCAAAGCAATAGTAATTAGCGTGATAGGTAGCACTAGTTGTCTAGATGGCTGTAGTTGGTAGTGGAGGAGTGTTGGCTTTAGCAGGAGAAAATTTCGAGGACGAAATTTCTTTAAGTGGGGGAGAGTTGTAACGCCCCAAAAATGATAGATTAATTTATTTAATTAATTAAATGAAATTGAGTGGTAGAAATAATAATATAATTATTATTTATTACTTAATAAAATAATTATAGGTGTTATTATATGTGAGCCTTAGTTGGGTTGGAAATAATTATTTAATTTGAAGGGAGTGGTGATGGTAATTCCGGATGTTAGGATCGGCCCAAGCCCAAGCCCATTGACTTAGGCCTAGGCGAATTACTAAGGGTTGGAGACAAGTGTCTCATTGGTGCAAAAGAAAGAAAAGAATTCGAAGAGAGGAGAGAAGAGAAGAGAAAAAGAAAACGTAAAAAGAGAGAGTGAGAAGAGGAGAAGTCGCGAAGAGAGGAGGAGAAGAAGAAATAAGGCGAATCACTCAAGGAGGAAGAGAAGGCTTGTTGGTGTCTTGCAATTTCTTGGAGCCTTGCCTAGCAATTTCGACTTCTAAGAGGTTAGGGGGTCCTCTTTTTATCTTTAATAGCTTATGTGATGAGTAATGCCTAGGCTTAGGTCCTAGGGTGATTTCTATGAATGATTGGTATATTGTGATGTTGTGCTATGCTGAATTTTTAATTGTGCAAATGGATGTTTGATTGGTGTTGAAATTGTACACAATAGGAATGATGCATGCCCATTGTTTGGTGTTATGATTGAATGAATTTTTGGTGGTAAATGTGATGATTAGTCTTATATGGATAAATTAAGGTTGGAGATTTAATTTGGGAATTTTTGGTGGTGAGGAACTCGAAATTGGTTGGCTCCTTAGGCTCCTAGGCGTATGTGTGTGTTGCTGGAAATTCTGTCCAAGACTGTGTCTAGCTCCTGGGAACCAGGCGCCCATGTGCTGTGTCTGTGTTGCCTGTGTCTGGTTCTGTGTCTAGACACTGGGCGCCGGGTTCCCTTGTCTGCGCCACTGTGTTGCAGAATTGTGTTGCTCGTGTCTAGGCACCATGGGAACCGAGGGTCCCGGAGATTGGATGCTCGGTTTGTTTTCAAATTTGGTATGGGAGTTCCTGGACACAAATAGAGTCAGTTTCAGGTGTTGGGTCAAAATTTGGCCGTGTTCCTTGTGACATGGGCGCCAAGGGCCCCAATTTTATGTTGTTCATTTTGCGAAAATTGATACTGGGTTTTCATGTCCAAGCTAAATGGCTCGTGTAAAATCATTTTTGGAGTCATAGGAGTTGTGGTTTGTCTTGGCCTTAGGCGCCTAGCCCATGGGCGCCAAAGAGCCGTGTCACTTTTTGCCAAAACTTTTGTTGGGTTCTCATATTCTGAGTATTTGGCTCGTGCAAAATTAATTTCGAAGTTAAAAGAGTTGTCTTGCGTGTTTTGCCAAGGCGCCTTATGCATGGGCGCTGTGTTCCCTGCGCCAGTTTTCCTGCGCCTGTGTCTGGGCACTAGGCGCCCTGCGCCAGTTCCTGCGCCAGTTCCTGGGCGCCAGCGCCTATGCGCGTGTTGCTGTTTCTGGGCGCCAGCGCCCATGCGCCAAGTTTTGTGTTGCTCCTGGGCGCCCAGCGCCCTGCGCCAAGTTCTGTGTTGCTCCTGGGCGCCCAGTGCCCATGCGCCAGTTTCCAGGATGTCTAAGTATTTTTCCGGTTTTGTTTTTAATGTAACTTTTGACTCGGTTATCCAAATTTAACGGTTCAAAATGCGTTTCGAAGCTAATTTCAGTGTCTATCCAAATGTTCCAATTTTATGCAAAAATAAATTATTTTACTGGTGTTTCTGGGCTGAGGTGTTCAAGTGTCTAAATGGCAATTTTATTCATTTTCCCTATGTCGTGTCAAATTCTAAAATTTGCCTAATTGAAATTGGTGTTGGTGTGAGTGGTGGGTTGAGTTGGTGAGTGTATTATGTGCATAATTGGTGAGCAGAGGCTTCGGCCTAATTTTAATTGGTGAGCAGAGGCTTCGGCCTAATTTTAATTGGTGAGCAGAGGCTTCGGCCTAATTTTAAATCGGTGAGATGATTTAATGGTGAGTTTGATGAATTGTGTGGTGTGTGGTGGTGCATTTCCATAGCATCCCATGAAACATGTGCATTATTGGTGAGCAGAGGCTTCGGCCTAATTTTATTTGGTGAGCAGAGGCTACGGCCTATTTGTATTTGGTGACGGATCCGACATGCATGTGCCCGTGGAGTTTGGGTTGCATTTCACGCATAACCATACCTTTTGCATTGTTGTTTGGAGAACTGTAATTGTGATGTGGTTGCTGCCTTTGTTGTGAATCGGTGTGCCTAGTTACCTTTTCCTATGCAGTGCTTATTTCCATATGTTATTAATTATGAAAAGAGACTCACCCTACTGCTTTTATGTTGCTTCTTATGTCGGCAACGTGCAGGTATTAGCGAGTGAAGGTTATCCTTATGCCTTCGTCTGGTAGGGAGTGTCATGCTCTGATACGTAGCACCGGGGGCGTCTTAGGTTTATGTGTTATTTTAATTACACTGTTAGACTGTTATTAGTGATGTATTGGATTTGTTTTCGAACTTAATATTTTTCCGCTGCGGTAACGACTGTATTTAGTTGATGCAAACTGAACCGGTATTTTATGGTGCTATGTATCTTGTTGCTTTTAGCCAAATTATGCAAATTTGAAGTTGTTGATTTAATGGAGTAAGTGTAGCACTCTCTTATATTGTTTTCAAAAAAAAAAAAAAGAAACTCTGATTTTATTAATTAGTAAGGTTATTAGAAGGGGGTGTTACATTTTTTATGTAACAGCCCAGGTCCACCGCAGCGGCCACCCCGGTCCCACTGTTACCTCACGGTCTTTTCTACCCCCCTTGTAGAATTTTTGGCGCTCAATTGGTAGTGGGAAGGGGGTTTAACTTGCACTTATGCCTCAGGTGCAAGGTTCGATTCCCACGGAAGGCAAAAATTCTACAAGGGGGGTAGAAAAGACCGTGAGGTAACAGTGGGACCGGGGTGGCCGCTGCGGTGGACCTGGGCTGTTACAACGCTCAAATCCGCTTTCAAAGCTTTCCACTCGATCACGAAACCTCTTTTTGACCGAAATACCGAATTCCTCGAAATCTTTCCTGAACACTATTCATCTTCTTCTTCAACCTCAAGCCACTATTCAAAAAACCCCAATTTGAACCCTAACCTCTTGATTCTTCACAAACCCCAAATCAGACTTCAATACTTGCGCTATCCACCTTGAGCTCGCTCCCAAACACCTTCCAAAGCTTTCCTTTGAGCTTGAACAACAAAAACCTCTATTTCCTCTTAAATTCGAAAATGGTGGATTTGAGGAGAGTGAGTTGATGATGAAGATTTTGGTACCAAAACGAAGAGGGAGTAATGCTGAACGTTTTTCGTGTTGGAAGGAAGTCGTTTTGATGAACCGAAACCTTCCCTTTTTCCTCTTCTTCTTCCTTACCCTTTCTTTTCTTTTCTCTCTTTCTCTCCTTTCTCCTCTCTTTATCTCTCTCTCGCATTCTTTCTTTCTTTTCTTTCTTTTCTTTCCTTTTAACACATACACACACACACACACACACACTCATTTATTTATTTAATAAATAAGTGGTAACGTGGTCCAATTACCATATTGATCTAAATCTCTTATTTCGATTCCAAAACTTCCTTGATCCGTATAATCCGGTTAACGATCCGATGACGACCAATAATTAATTTTTGCACTCAATAAATTTACCAGTCAAGTACTAAATTAATTTAATTGGGTTAACACCCAAATAATTCTATTAATTATTTTGAGGATGTTACATTCACCATGGTACATTTTGACTCTTTGACCATTTACCTTGAAAGTTGTTTTTGAGGCTTCATCATATAGATCAACTGCACCATGGGGGTAGATTTTGACTAATTTAAATGGTCCTGACCATCTTGATTTAAGCTTTCTAGGGAACAATTTCAACCTAGAATTATATAAGACCATTCATCCTTCTCTAAGTTCTCTTCTTTGGATTCTTTTGTCATGCCATGCTTTGGTTTTTGCTTTGTAAATTTCTGCATTCTCATAAGAGAATTGTCTAAATTCTTCTATTTCATTTAATTCCAAAAACCTTTGTGCACCAGCCTTGTTGAGATCAAAATTTAACGTTTTTATAGCCCAATATGACTTGTTTTCCAACTCAACAGGTAGATGACATGCTTTGCCATAAACTATCCTATAGGGGGACATACCTAATGGTGTTTTAAATGCTGTTCTGTATGCCCATAATGCTTCATCTAAGTGTAAAGACCAATCTTTTCTTGTTGGTCCAACCATTTTTTCAAGCATTCTTTTAATTTCCCTATTGGATAATTCAGCTTGTCCACTTGTTTGAGGGTGGTAGGCTGTAGCAATTTTGGGTTTTACCCCATATTTAGAAAGAAGATTTTCATTAAGTTTGTTGCAAAAATGTGAGCCTTCATCATTTATGATTTCTCTTGGGGTGCCAAATCTAGTGAAAATGTTTCTTTGAAGAAATTTACTAACTGACTTGGCATCATTATTTGGTAATGCTAATGCCTCTACCCATTTGGACACATAATCAACAGCTACTAAGACATATTGATTGCCAAAAGAAGATGGAAAAGGACCCATGAAATCCATGCCCCATACATCAAAAAGTTCAATTTCTAAAATATTGGTTCTAGGCATTTCATGTCTTTCAGAAATACTACCTGTTATTTGACATTTATCACAAGTTTTGACCATTAAATATGCATCTTTAAACAAAGTAGGCCAATAATAACCAGACTGTAATACCTTAGCTGCTGTTCTGGTGCTTCCAAAGTGACCTCCATATGGTGCAGCATGGCAGTGCAGGAGCACTACTTGCTGTTCCATTTCAGGGATGCATTTCCTCATTAACTGATCTGGACACATTTTGTAGAGAAAAGGATCATCCCAATAGTATTGAACTGGACCTTGCTAGGGTTGATTAGTTCCTTTGATTAGATGACTCAGGTGTGTGAGGCGTTGTGAGCGGCCTCGAGCTGTGATTGGTCGCGTTCGGAGCTATCACGGGGTGTACCTGCAATGGCACTCCAACGCCCAAGTCAGTGGGGTGAATTTCGAGCAGAGTAACGATATGTTTTCGTGCGTACCTTTTAGCTGAGGTCCGACCCCTATATATAGCATCAGAGGCTCTGCGGGCGACCGTCGGATCGCATATGGCTTAAGCCGTCTAGAGGAGCGGGTTCAGGCTTGAGAACGTTTGCCCCGAGTGCAGCGGGCTAGTCGTTGCGTGGTCACCTGCCCCCAGTGGAGTGGCCTTCAACGGGTAGCTTAGTTCGTCCAAGCGTGCTCGACCTACAGGGTGGTCTACTGAGTCACGGTTCAGGCTCACCACGCCCCTTAGGCTCATGCGGGGCTCAATCGTAGCCCCGCTCTCCGTGCATGGATCTCCCTGGGTGGTCAACTGAGTCGCGGATCAAGCTCACCTCGCCCCATAGGCTCATGCGGGGCTCAATCGTAGCCCCGATCTCTGTGCATGGATCTCCCTAGGTAGTCTACTGAGTCGCGGCTCAGGCTCTCCTCGCCCCATAGGCTCATGCGGGGCTCAATCGTAGCCCGCTTTCTGTGCATGGATCGCCCTGGGTGGTCTACTGAGTCGCGACTCAGGCTCACCTCGCCCCATAGGCTCATGCAGGGCGCAATCGTAGCCCGCTCTCTGTGCATGGATCGCCCTGGCTGGTCTACTGAGTCGTGACTCAGGCTCACCTCGCCCCATAGGCTCATGCGGGGCTCAATCGTAGCCCGCTCTCTGTGCATGGATCGCCCTGGATAGTCTACTAAGTCGCGGTTCAGGCTCACCTCGCCCCATAGGCTCATGCGGGGCTCAATCGTAACCCGCTCTCAGTGCATGGATCGCCCGGGGTGGTCTACCAAGTCGCGGCTCAGGCTCACCTCGCCCCATAGGATCATGCAGGGCTCAACCGTAGCCCGCTCTCTGTGCATGGATCGCCCTGGGTAGTCTACTGAGTCGCGGCTCAGGCTCACCTCGCCCCATAAGCTCATGCGTGGCTCAATCGTAGCCCGCTCTCTGTGCATGGATCGCCATGGGTGGCCTAATAAGTCGCGGCTCTGGCTCACCTCGCCCCATAGGCTAATGCAGGCTCAATCGTAGCCCGCTCTCTGTGCATGGATCGCCCTGGGTGGTCTACTAAGTCGCAGCTCAGGCTCACCTTGCCCCATAGGCTCATGTGGGCGTCCGGGTCCTTCACCCCGCTATACATCCTATGGTCTGAGGGAGGCTTCTCTAGTGCTCGCGAGATGGGATTCTCCTCTATGTCGCGAGTGAAAGGTCTCATGTCGTCGCCGCTCATTCTTTTATGAGGTGGTCGGTCCTCATGGCGGCGCTCCCGATGACCACACCGTTCATAGGTGGAATCATGGCGGCGAGGTTGTACTGGCGGAGGTTGATTGTAGTATGGACGGGGGTACCTGTCGAGTGATCGACTCCTTGACCGAGCTAATGAATCAGTGGAGTTGTACGAAGATTCTTGGTAGGTCTCCTTCTCGGGCCAGTAGGTAGGGTCGGTCGAAGAGGGTGGTGTCCGTGGTCGAACCTGGATCGCAACTCGTCCTGTTCGCCTTCTTGGGGGTAATCGATGCACAGATGACCTCCTCGGGGGCGATCGATGCCTCCGGGACGGGTTACCTCTGCGCACAGCGGATTCGTCGTCGCGGCGACGTTGCTCGGGTGCGGTATATGCTCTCCCGAAGGCGACCTGGTGCGCGAGGGATCATGGTCGCTAGAGGCAGTATCTTAAGTGTCAGCGACGTGGCCTTCTGGAGTCTGTTGTTGCTGCCGAGGGATCATGGTCGCGTTCTGCAAGCGCGGGGCGCCGCGTGGTCCCCCTCGTGGTGGCATGTCAGTCGGGGTGGGAAAGAAGCTCCCACTGTGGTCGCCAATGAACTGGACCCTGCTAGGGGCGATTAGTTCCTTTGATTAGATGAGTACGTCACTTTGTTTATGTTGGCTCTTTGACTCAGGTGTGTGAGGCATTGTGAGCGGCCTCGAGCTGTGATTGGTCGCGCTTGGAGCTGAAGTTAGTGGGGGTGAATTTCGAGCAGAGTAACGATATGTTTTCGTGCGTACCTTTTAGCTGAGGTCAGACCCCTATATATATAGCGTCAGAGGCTCTGTGGGTGACCGTCGGATCGGATATGGCTTAATCTCCGCCGTTGATCTATGAATCTAGGTTGTGTAGCGCTGCCTCACTATTGGGCTGCTTGAGCCCGGCCCATTTACTTCAGTGGGCTGCGGCCCAGTCCAGAACAAGTATTGCTTGACTATGTGGAAGAATCTCCTTCTTTGTTGGTACGTCGTATCCACTGCTACCACCTTGTTCACAAGGAAGTTAACTATGTCAGCAAACCATGGTGCAGCTGCATTAGATGCACCTGCACCAGGTGTAGGAGCACTGGATGCGGTCAAACCAATTTCTAACAGTTTTTCATCAGGAAAACTTTCCTTGATTTCTCCTTCCTTTGTACCTATTCCTTCACTTTCAAGTCTCGATAAATGGTCAGCAACTTGGTTCTCCACCCCCTTTTTGTCTCTGATTTCAAGCTTAAATTCTTGAAGGAGGAGAACCCATCTTATTAACGTTGGTTTTGCATCTTTCTTTGAAATTAAATATTTGATGGAAGAATGATCAGTATAAACACTAACTTCGGTGCCAACCAAGTAAGATCTAAATTTTTCAAATGCAAAAACCACTACTAATAGTTCTTTTTCTATTACAGTATAATTCATTTGAGCTTCAATCAATGTTTTGCTAGCATAATAGATAGAATGAAAGATTTTATCATACATTTGCCCTTGGACAGCTCCCATAGCAAAGTCACTAGCATCACACATTAATTCAAAAGGCTTGCTCTAGTCTGGTGTGACAATTACTGGTGCAGTCACTAATGTCTTTTTGAGCCTTTGGAATGCTTCCATACATGGTTATCAAAGTTGAAAGGTGCATCATTTTGCAAGAGTGTACATAATGGCTTGGATATCTTTGAAAAATCTTTGATAAATCTTCTGTAGAAGCCTACATGACCTAAGAAGCTCCTAATTCCTTTGACAGTTGTTGGAGGTGGTAGTTTTTCAATAACCTCAATCCTGGCCTTATCCACTTCAAGACCTTTTTTTGACACTTTATGACCAAACACAATGCCTTCTTGTACCATGAAATGACACTTCTCCCAATTGAGCACTAAATTTGTTTCCTCACATCTTCTGAGAATTTCTTCTAAGTTAGACAAACAAATTTGAAATGTCTCTCCAAATACTGAGAAATCATCCATGAATACTTTCATTGATTGCTCAATGAAATCTGAGAATCTTGACATCATGCATCTTTAAAATGTTGCAGGTGCATTACATAGTCCAAATGGCATCCTTCTAAATGCAAAGGTACCATAAGGGCATGTAAAGGTTGTTTTTTGTTGATCATTAGGCTCTATAGTAAGTTGATTGTAGCCTGAATATCCATCTAAGAAACAATAAAACTCTTTACCTACTAATATATCCAACATTTGATCTATGAATGGTAAAGGAAAGTGATCCTTTTTTGTGGCCTTGTTTAGTTTTCTATAATCCATACATATCCTCCAACCTGTAACAGTTCTAGTTGGTATTAATTCATTCTTCTCATTGGCTATAACTGTCATACCCCCTTTTTTGGTACACATTGCATAGGGCTTACCCATGCACTATCTGAAATAGGGTATATGATTCCAGCATCTAGCCATTTAATAATTTCTTTCTTTACAACCTCCCTCATGATAGGATTCAACCTTCTTTGTCCTTCTATACTATTCTTGGAATTGTCTTCCAAAATAAGTCTATGCATGCATATTGAAGGGCTGATTCCTTTAAAGTCTACCATTTGCCAACCTATTGCTTTTTTATGCTTTCTTAAGGTGCAAATGAGATCATGCTCTTGCTCTATTGATAGGTCAGAGGCAATGATCACTGGAAGTGTTTGGGAAATTCCTTCACTTCAAGTTTTGGAGGTTGTTCTATTGAGGGTAAATTCTTTTTGAGGTTAGGATCATCTAGATTAAGAGTTTCATAAGTCCTGGTCCATACCTCTTTGGTTGGTCTTTCACTTGGCAGAGTGTCTTTTTCCAGATTTTCCTCATCAAGCAGTGCAGGTGCATCTGGTGCAAGTGCACTGGTGAGATGATCATACTGCTTATGGAACTACTTCTGCACTATTTGATCAAGAGAGATGATGGTTGAGCATTCTTGATTATCCTCTGCAGGATACTTTGAAGCATTCATCACATTGAATTTTACCTCTTGGTCATTTACTCTCATAGTTTGTTCTCCCTTCTGTACGTCAATTAGTGCTTTCCCAGTTGCCATGAATGGTCTCCCAAGAATGACTTGTACTTCCTTATCTGCATCAAAATCAAGAATAACAAAATCTGCAGGAAACACAAATTTGTCAACCTTAACCAAAATATCTTCAATGATTCCCTTTGGGTAGGCTATTAATCTATCAGCAAGTTGAAGTGTCACTGTAGTAGGCCTAGCATTTCCAATTCCAAGTTGTGTAAATATGGATTTAGGCATCAAGTTGATACTTGCACCTAAATCACACAATGCACAACCTGTATAAAATTTTCCAACTAAGAATGGAATTGTAAAACTACCAGGATCCTTCAATTTCCTTGGAATTTTGTTTTGCAAAATTAGACTACATTCTTCAGACATAGCAACTGTTTCAAAATCCCCTAATCTTTTTCTTTTTGAAAGCACATCTTTCATGAATTTAGCATAATTAGGCATTTGTTGGAGTGCTTCAACTAAGGGAACATTGATGTGTAATTGTTTTAAAAGTTCAAGAAACTTACTGAATTGCTTTTCCTCATGTGCCCTTTTTAATCTTTGAGGATAAGGAGGAGGAGGGTATTCAGGAACTAACCTTGGTATTTGAACTTCTTGAGATGCAGGTGCATGAGGTGCTTCTGCATCTTGCAAACTTTTCTCTTTTCTGTTTTTATTTTTTTCATTTTCTCCCTTACCTTCACCTTCAATCTCATAAGGTTCTGCAAGATCTTTTCCATTTCTATGAGAAATGGCTTTCATCTGTTCCTTACCTGGCCTGTGGGATGTGGTAGCTTCTGGGCTTGATGGTAGTGTACCTGTTGGTCTTTGATACAGAGCTGTTGCTAATTGTCCCACTTCATTCTCTAAATTCTTTATAGATGCCTCGTGTGCTTGCCTAGCTGTTCTAGTTTCACTAATGAAGGATTTGAGCAAGGCTTCTAAGGAGTTATCATTGGCAGGTGGTTGTTGACTTTGGTAGTTCTGAGATTGAAATCCTGGTGGTGTGACTGGTGCAACTGCATTTTGTGCAGGTGCACTAGTATTGTTCCATTTAAAATTTGGGTGGTTCCTCCAGCAAGGGTTATAGTGTTAGAGTAAGGGTTGTTATTCCTATTGTATCCTACATAATTGACAGAGACAGGTTTGCTAGGACATTCCTCATACAAGTGACCTTCACAATACACACAACTTGTATCACCTGGGGGGCTTGTTCTGTGGCTGCTGTAGTGTTTTCTGTTGGTGCAGCTGCACCGGGTGCAAGTGCACTAGTTGAAGTGAAGTTTTTAAACATGTTTGTTAGTGAGGCTAACTGAGCGGATAGGGCTGATACTTCACTAATTTCATGAACCCCTGATGGTCCCTTTTGGGCACTCACCCCCTCAGTAGGCCAACTAGAACCATTTGTTGCAATTCTATCAATTCACATGCTTCATTATAAGACAAGTTTAATAACACACCCCCAAATGATGCATCAAGCATTACTCTGGTTTGTGGTTCTAAACCATTATAAAAAGTTTCCATTTGAATAATGACAATGTGGACATTTTCTTAAAATCTCTTTCCATCTTTCCCATGCTTCAAACAATGATTCAAATTCTTTTTGTCTAAATGATGTAATATCATTTTTTATTCTGGCATTTTTGATGGGTGGAAAGTATTTTGCTAAAAATTTTCAACCATTTGATTCCATGAATGAATAGAATTAGGCTCTAATGAATTCAACCAAGATTTAGCCTTATCTTTCAAAGAGTATGGAAATAGCTTAAGTCTAAATGCATTTTCACCAACACCAGGAATGATAAAGTTACTGCATATTTATAAAAACTGTTTTAGATGCTCATGGGGAGATCCACCAAATTGACCAATTGTTTGTAGCATTTGGAACATCATGGGTTTAAATTCAAAATGCACAGCATCAATATGAGGTCTTGCTATACTTTTTTGCATATTCTGATGATCAAACATAGCACAATCTCTCATGGGTCTATTTCTATCATTAATCATACCTATTGGTCCCATGTTGATGAATTAATTTCTGTGATCATCCTCAAGTTCATGATGTGAGCCTGGACCACCTCTAACTGATCCTCTAATGGAACCTAGTCTAGATCTCTCTTCTTCACTTTGTTGAGACATTGTGATTCTGCACCTTTGAAGTCTTTGTTTCTAAAGTCTAAGCAACTTTCTAAACCTTCTCTCTATCTCTGGATCTAATTCAAATTCTGATGATTTGGCCCTGTGCATAAGCTAGTGCATCCTGTCCACCTGCTCTAAGAAACAAACTACCAGAGTAAAAAAACACTAATTTATAAATCTAAACAATAAAAATTAATGGCAATCCCCGGCAACGGCACCAAAAACTTGGTGGCTGAAAAAGTGTGCAAGTATACACCGTCACAAAAAAGTAGTATAAAAGATTGAACCTAAAGCGATTGAATTGACTCTTGTAGCTTAAAAGTGTATAAATTAGTGTGAACTATACTAATCACAAATTGGGATGATGGTGATAAGTAAACAGAATGCAAATAAGTAATAGAATGTGGAGGAAATTAGTTGAGAATGAGAGTTGAGATGTCTTTACCAAATAAGTCACTTTCAAGAGTTTTGTGCATTTAAGTGGTGCAGGTGCACTGGATGCAGCTGCATCAGTATGTGCTTTCCAGTCACTTTCTTCAGAGTTTCATTATAAGCTTCCTATGTCTAGGCATGCTAAATAAGTTCACTCCTGCCTCTTAAGTACCCATTGAATCACCCTAAGGACTATGTTATCCTATGTCTAGGACTTAACATGGAATTAACAAATGTTTCTTTATTAAAACAAGTTAACAAAGACTTTATTAAAACTCTCACCCTTATTAGTTCTTGATTTCTTAATTGTAAACCATGTCTGCTTTTACAAATCTACTTATTTCAAGCGATCAACCTTAAAACAAGTGTTGAAAGAAGTATTACACAAGAAATAAAATGCATATATCATATAAGAGCACAACAACTTACTTAAAAGATCATTAAAAGGTTAGAACATCTCAGCGAAAGAAATTTAGCTCATGTTTGACATTGCAAGACATATATAAACTGAATAGAACATGTTTATATAAATGATATCATAAAAGAAAGCAACAAGGTAAAGGTTACACAAGTTGGAGTTCCTTTTCATGAATTCCCAAGCAATGCAGGTGCACTGACTCCCTGCACTTAGCTAGTACTACGTGGAAGTGAAGAAAGAAGTTGTTGATTCCTTCCTTACCTTCCTGAAATTTAAAAACTATCTAAAACTAATTCTAAGGATATCTTGTTGATATCTTGAGGTGTGTTTACAAATGAGAAGTGAGGGTCCTTTTATAGCCTTCAAAATGTGAGACTTCCTTGGAGATTGAGTTAACTTTGAGAAGTTAACTATGGTTAAGTTTCTGAACTTTAGACAGTAGATTGAATCGCACACTCAAACACAAATGGAGGTCCACTAATGTATGGCCAAGTGTCCCTAAGTGAGTGACTCTTCAAAGCTAACTTCTATGGTAGGTGTAACACCCCTTTTCTACCCCATAATTTACACGTCATTTATCAGAGTAATTTCTTTTTCGCAAATATTAATTTAACTGGTAGAAAAGAAATGCCACATCGTCATTAACAAAACTCATCAACTGCACCCATCAAGGTTTGTGCAACAAAACACCCGTCATGAAAGTTAAACTCCAAAAATCACATCACAGCGGAATAAAACAATAACTCACTAATACCACTCAAACACGTCTCACATCATCGACATAATCATTAAACAATTAGTTAATTAATTAAGAAACTTCAACCACGCCCCCTAGGTGTCACAGTATCAGAGAGCGACTCGACAGACATCCCAATAGCTATTAAAGAAGGCAGCAGGACCTTCACTCGCGGTTACCTGCAGCGTTGCCACAATAGAGCAACATTCCAAGCAGAAGGGGAGAGAATTTCAACAAAACATAATCAAGCACATAACAGAGTAATGTGAGCAAACAATCATACAACATCGTCATCACCACCAACATCATCGTCACTAAACACTAACTCAAGTCACAACTTTTTCCCACAAGTCTTAAATCATGTATGTGCATGGAAATGTAACCCACGCCTGGGTATATGCATGATGGTACCATTCTCGTCATAAATAAGCCACTATGGGCACATCGTCACTATTTTACGTCAATAAGAGGCCGAAGCCTATTCGTCATAATATGCACATGCTATGAGACGCTATGGACACATGTGCAACACCAAATCACTCACCTGGAGTCCTCGTCATCATCGGCATAAAACACTCATGGAGTGCACTCGTCATACCCATCACAATTATACCACGTCATCATCATAAATATCACATTTAAGTTGAGAAAACATCACATTTTCAAAGTGGAAAAACATCATATTTAAATTGAGAAAACAGAAATAAAACATCAGCCTTTTTGTTTACAAAAACAGCCACATCAACAAGCCCCTTTCATTTACATAAACCGCAGAAAATTCAGTTCAAACCAGCGACAAAACGAAGTGAAAACAGTAGCCCTTTAGGCGCGTGACAGCACCAAAAACAGCAATAAATCATAGAGGAAAAACAGCAGCTCTTTAGCGCATGACAGCATCAAAAACAGAATTAAAATGACACAGAAACAACAGTATTTTTCGCGCTAAAACAGCAGTAAAACAGTGGCAAAAACACGCTGCAACAGAAGCGAAAACAGCAGCAAAACACGCTACAACATAGATAAAACAGCCACCCATTTTTATAAAACAGTAACACATTTATTTAAAAAAATGCAGCAGCTCATACGTCAATTAAACAGCAACCAGCAACATGATTTATGAACAAACAGCAGCCTTTTTATTTTACAAACAGCAGCACTTTTATTTTAAAAGAAACAGCAAGATCTTTATGTCATAAACAGCAACAGCAACACCCACCGGGACAACTCCAAAATGACACGTGCAAAAATAAAACCACTCGAGCCAAAATATTTAAAATTGAATTTGGGCACGCGAATGCAAAAGATGGCACGGTAAAATATGCCCAGAATTCGAAGTTTCACCCAAAACACCCCACATGCGCACAACGGCAACACCCACCGGAACAACTCCAAAATGACACGTGCAAAAATAAAACCACTCGAGCCAAAATGTTTAAAATTGAATTTGGGCACGCGAATACAAAAGATGGCACGGTAAAATATGCCCAGAATTCGAGGTTTCACCCAAAACACCCCACATGCGCATAACGGCAACACCCACCGGGACAACTCCAAAATGACACGTGCAAAAATAAAACCACTCGAGCCAAAATGTTTAAAATTGAATTTGGGCACGCAATCGCAAAAGATGGCACGGTAAAATATGCCCAGAATTCGAAATTCCACCCAAAACACCCCACATGCGCACAACAATGGCCATTTCATCGAATAGTTTACATGCAGCAGAATCTTTTACACGAAAATCAGCATGATTACATCATAATTCCTTCCCAACCATCATCAACCATCACACATATGAAACTACACATAACAACATCAACGATTCATCAAACAACATCATAATCCGCAACTCTCATAATTCGCAACATCATAATTCGCAACTCTCATAACAACATCATAGTTCGCAATTCATCAAATCACATAGTCAATTATATTAAATCGAAACGCTCACCCTTACCTCGAATGCGTAAGCCCCTAGCACGAAGAAGATGATCACGTACGAGAACGCCGCAACACGAAAGCTCTTCCTTCCCTTCCTCTTCTCAGCGCCGTCGCACTCTTCTTTTCTCTCCCTCCCTTCGCAAGCTTTTACTTTCTTTTCTCCACAAGTGATGCGATTCCTAAGACCCTAGCGCCTTTGGAGCCTAAGCTAACGGGCTTGGGCTTCATGGGCCAGTCACACCGTCCCGGAATTACCAACACCACTCCCTGACTCGAATTTAAATAAGAATAACATATTAATAATTTATACTATTAATATTACCAATAATAATAATAATAATATTGCAACACTTAAATAATTTAATCAAATAATTATTTAAATTATTTTGGGTGTTACAACTCTCCCCCACTTAGGAAACTTTAGTCCTCGAAATTCTTACCTGCCTCAAACAACTCTGGATACGACTCTCGCATCTTATCCTCCAGCTCCCATGTCAGGCTTTCACCAGCTGCTCCAAACCAAACAACCTTCACCAGATTGATCTCCTTACCTCGTAAGGTCTTCACCTCACGATCCTCAATTCGTATAGGCATAGTCTCCACAGTGAGATTATCCTGCACCTCCACATCGTCTGGTTGAATCACATGAGACGGATCCGCAATATACTTCCGAAGCTGCGACACGTGAAACACGTCGTGCAAGTTCGAAAGATTAGGTGGCAAGGCCACCCGATATGCAACACTTCCAACTCTTTCCGTAATCTGATACGGCCCAATGAAACGAGGAGTCAACTTCATCGATTTCAGCGCACGCCCAACATCAGTCATCGGTGTGACCCTCAGGAACACGTGGTCACCCGCTTCAAATTCTAAATCTTTCCTTCTCTTATCATGGTAGCTCTTCTGTCTACTCTGCGACACTTTCATTTTCTCCCGGATCACCTTCACTTTCTCAGTAGTTTCTCTGACTAACTCAGGTCCAAGTACTAAACTTTCCCCAGTCTCATACCAACACACCGGAGTCCTACACCTCCGACCATACAACGCCTCAAACGGCGCCATCCCGATACTGAAATGATAACTGTTGTTGTAGGTAAACTCGATCAATGGAAGATGAGTATCCCACGCACCTCCCTGCTCTAGAACACATGACCTCAACAGATCTTCCAACGATTGAACCGTCCTCTCTGTCTGCCCATCAGTTTGAGGATGATAAGGTGAACTCAACCTCAATTTCGAACACAACTCCTTCTGCAAACTACTCCAAAAGTCCGAAGTGAACCTTGGGTCTCTATCCGACACAATGCACAAAGGAACGCCATGCAGCTTCACAATCACCTGAATATAGATCTCTGCCAATCTCGATACCGGATACTTAATGCCGATAGGAATGAAATGAGCAGATTTCGTCAATCTATCCACAACCACCCAAATCGAATCATGTCCTCTCACCGTATTGGGTAACCCAATCACGAAATCCATGGAAATACTATCCCACTTCCACTCTGGAACATTCAACGGTTGCATCATCCCCGCAAGCTTCTGATGCTCGACCTTTGATTTCTGACAGGTCAAACACGAATACACAAACTGCGCCACGTCGCGCTTCAACCCAGGCCACCAGAACATCTTTTTCAGATCTTGATACATCTTTGTCGCTCCAGGATGGATACTCAACTTACTTCTGTGGCCTTCCTCGAGAATTGCCTTTCTCATTTCCTCATCTTCGGGAACACAAATTCTTCCACGATATCTCACTACATTCTGCGCATCTATCTCGAAGTCCTTATTCTCAGACTGGTCAATCCCACCCATCAGATCAACCAATTTCACGTCTAATTTCTGCGCTTCTCGGATATTAGCCATAAAATCGTTGCCAATTTTCAACATACCCAACCTGATACTCTGAGGTGTGACTTCACAAACTAAACTCATGTCCCTGAATTGCTCAATTAACTCAAGCTCTCTAGCCATCAATGCCGACATATGCAAAGTCTTTCGACTCAAAGCATCTGCAACCACATTAGCTTTACCCGGGTGATAACTCAATTCAAAATCATAATCTTTCAATAGTTCTAACCACCGGCGCTGCCTCATATTCAACTCTTTCTGATCGAACAGATACTGAAGGCCCTTGTGATCACTGAACACCTCAAATCTCGATCCATACAAGTAATGTCTCCAGATTTTCAACGCGAATACCACAGCAGCAAGTTCCAAGCAATGAGTAGGGTAATTCTTTTCATGAGCTCTCAACTGTCTCGACGCATAAGCAACCACTTTCCCATTCTGCATAAGCACACCACCCAAACCCATTTTGGAAGCATCACAATAGACCACAAACGGCTCAACCGGATCAGGCAGGGACAACACTGGTGACGTAGTCAACCTCTTCTTCAACTCATTGAAACTCTCTTCACATCGGTCATCCCAAACAAAAGCTTTACCCTTGCAAGTCAATTGGGTCAACGGCAGAGCCAACTTCGAAAAGCCCTCAATTAATCTTCTATAGTAACCAGCTAATCCCAGAAAACTCCTTATCTCAGTAACTGACTTCGGGGACTCCCACTGCAACACTGCATCAACTTTAGAAGGATCCACCGCAATCCCCTCACTAGAAATCACATGACCGAGAAAACTGACTTCTTTCAACCAAAACTCTCACTTGGACAACTTCGCATATAACTTTCGATCCCTCAGAATTTCCAACACCAACCTCAGATGTTCCGCATGCTCCTCTTCCGACTTAGAATAAATTAGAATATCATCAATGAAAACCACCACAAACTTGTCCAGATACTCGCGAAAGATTTGGTTCATGTACCCCATGAATACCCCCGGCGCATTCGTCACACCGAAAGGCATTACGGAATACTCATAGTGCCCATATCTTGTCCTAAACGCCGTCTTCTGGATGTCTTCATCTTTTACCTTGATCTGATGATAACCAGACCTTAAATCAATCTTGTTGAATACTTTAGCGCCCACCAACTGATCCATCAAGTCATCAATCCTCGGTAACGGATACTTGTTCTTGATCGTAACTTTATTCAATTGACGATAGTCTACACACAACCTCATACTACCATCTTTCTTTTTCACTAGCAACACTGGAGCTCCCCACGGCGACACACTCGGTCTTACAAACTTCTTTTCTAACAAATCCTCAAGTTGCTTCTTCAATTCTGCCAACTCAGACCCAGACATTCTATATGGTGCCATAGACACTGGCTTAGTGCCAGGAACCAGATCAATAGTAAACTCCACCTCTCTCTCTGGTGGTATATCCGGAATCTCGTCAGGAAACACCTCGGAGAACTCACGCACCACCTGCAACTCATCAATCTTCGCTTGGCTCTCAGCAGACAACGACGCTAACAGAGAAAACAGCTGAACCTCTTCTCTCATCACCCTATGCAGCTGACCCGCAGATAGCAAACCAGACTTCTCTTCCGGCGAAGCGAAACTCACGGACCTTTCGCGACCGTTGATATGTACATGATTATCAACTAACCAGTCCATACCCAGAATGACATCCATTCCATTCAGCGGCAAACAGATCAAATCAACTAAAAATTCTCTACCATATATAGATACAGGACATTTGGCACAAACAACGGAGGTCGTTACCGAACCCTTAGCTGGAGTATCGATAACCATCTCTCTCAACATATCAGATAAGACAGGACTTAGTTTCTCAACACATGCGGCAGCAATAAAACTATGGGTAGCACCAGTATCAACAATAGCAATAAGAGGAAAATTATTGATATAGCACGTACCTCGAATCTCATTCACCACATCAGACCCAGCCAGAGCGAACACTTTCCCAAAAGACTTCTCCTTCTTGGGTTTTGAGCACTGTGTACTGATGTGACCACTCTCCCCACAATTAAAGCATACCACCTCTTTCTTATCACAGCTGGAAGATATGTGCCCCTCTTTTGTAACACCCCGAAAAATAATTTAATTAATTTAATTAATTTGATTAGTGGAATTATTAAATTTTAGTCGGAGGCGTGATTAACTTAATTAAAATGATGGGTGTGGTTCAGGAAGTGGAACGAGTATTGGGGGTGATGTTGGCAACTCAGGGGTGGTGAAGAATGGCCCGGGAAGCCCAAGCCCAATAGCTTAGGCGCTCCTGAGGCTCTTGAAGCTAAGGGGTTAGGGTTTTGCGCCTCACTCCTTGCATCAGAGAAAGAAAACGAAATTTGGGAGAGTGAGAAGAGAGAGAGCATCGTACGGCGCTGAGGAGGGAGGAAGGAAGGGAATTTTTCTCGAGTTTCGTTAGGTAAGAGTTCTTAATCCTTTCCACGTAGTTTTTCTTCCTTTCCTAATGTTGTAGCCTTCGAGCCCTAATCTCCGTTGTGTCGATTCCTCATTGATCAAGGAAGTGGGCGTGGCTACGGTTTCGAAGGAAGAAGGATCGCGAGCTGATCGTTGTGTTGCTGTGATTTTGTTCGTGCCTCCACTCGTCTTCTTCAGATCATTCATATTCGAGGTAAGGGTGAGCGTTTCGGTTTAACATGATTGGGTATATAGTGGGGTTTTGTGGGGTTTGTGGGAATTGATATTGTTGATGAAATTGATGTTATTTGAAGAAATTGATGATTTGTTGGAATGAAAATTTGATGGTCCTTGATTAAAATTTGATGATTTATGTTGATGAATTGTTGGTGTTCTTTGACGAACCATTAGTGAGACATGATGATTGATTTGGTGAATGAAACGTGTTTTTGGTGTTGGTGATGTGCGGAAAAGAATTGTGATGTGATCGGGTTGGGCGAAGAATTAAGTTTTTCTGAATTTTCTGCACGTTGCACTGTTGCTGTCCATTCGCGCGTCCCTCGCACTGCAGTCGCGCTCCAGGCGCAAGCGCACTGCGCTGTGGCACGCTGTTGCTGCCCAATCGCGCCTCAGTTGCGCCCAGCTCGCGCTTCAAGCGCGAGTCACTGTTTCTCACTGTTTTCTTGCTGTTTTCACACTGTTTTCTCAGTTTTTAAAGGTGATGTTTTCTCCACAAAAATATGATGTTTCCTCCATAAAAATGTGATGTTTCCACTAATAACATTGTGACGTTTCCCAATTCAAATGTAGTGTTTTTCCCAAGCTTGAAAATGTGGTGTTTTTCCAAATTTAAAATGTGATGTCCTTCAAATTAAGATGTGATGTTGTATAAATTAAAACGGGATGTTTTTTTCTAAACTCTAAACGTGTTGTTACCCAAATTTCAAAGGTGAGGTGTATGACGATGATGTAACATGACTTATGATGATTTGTGACGAATATACTCTATGAGTATGATTATAATGATGCTGTAATGTGAATGTGATGAATTACAACGAATACTCTCTATGAGTGTTTTATGACGATGATGATGAGTACTCCAGGTGAGTGTCTTTTCTTTTGGTGAAATTGTACATGTGTCCATAGAGTCTCATAGCATGTGCACATTATGACGAATAGGCTTCGGCCTCTTAATGATGACGGTGTGCCCCTAGTGGCTTATTATGACGAGTATGGTACCATCATGCATATACCCAGGTGTGGGTTGCATTATCATGCATATTCATGACTGTGACCTGTTGGCAAATTGTGGTTGAGTTGGTGTTTGGCGATGATGATGTGGAGTTGATAATGATGTTGTGTGATTGTTTGTCTGCATTACTCTACTATGTGCTTGATTATGTTTTGTTGAATTTTTCACCCCTTCTGCTTGAAATGTTGCTCTATCGTGGCAACGCTGCAGGTGACTGCGAGTGAAGGACCTGCTGCCTTCTTTATTAGCTGTTGGGACGTTGTCGAGTCGCTCTCTAATACTGTAGCACCTAGGGGGTGTGGTTGGTTTTGGTTAATCAATTAATTAACTGTATAATGTTTATGTGATGATTGCGAGACGTGTTTGAGTGGTACCAGTGAGTTACTGTTTATTCCGCTGTGAAGAGATTATTTTGAAGTTTAAGTTTCATGACGAATACGTTGTCGCACGAACTTTGATGGTGCAAATGTTGAGTTTTTATTTATGACGATGTGACATGTCTTTTCTACTAATTAAATAATTCTTTGTTATTTGAAAAAAAAAAAGCAATTACTCTGATAATGACGTGTAAATTAAGGGGTAGAAAAGGGGTGTTACATCTTTCCCACACCGATAACATCTCTTCTTATCCCCGCTTAGGCAATCTGGACTCTTATGACCTGCTCTCCCACACGTGTAACAAGTAATACTGGCTGCATCATCTCCCCCACTTCGCTTAGACCCACCAACAAACTTCCCTTTTCCCTTACCAGCAGGCACTTCATATGGCTTACCACGACTCGAGAAGTTCTTTTGCTTTTCTTTCATAACTCTGGACAAGGCATTCCTGTCCTCCTCAAAAATCCTGCAGCTATCAACCAACAAGGAGAATACACGAATTTTTTGATACCCTATGGCTTTCTTAATGTCGGCACGCAACCCGTTTTCAAACTTTATGCATTTGGAGAACTCAACACCCTCTCCATCATAGTGCGGATAAAACTTGGACAGCTCAGTAAATTTTGCAGCATATTCAGTTACAGACATGTTACCTTGTTCGAGCCTCAGAAACTCAACCTCTTTCTTTCCGCGGACATCTTCCGGATAGTATTTCCTCCTGAACTCTCTCTGGAACACAGCCCAAGTAATCTCCTCATTGGCGACCATCAACCTCTGCCTAGCCGTCATCCACCAGTCATCAGCTTCTCTCTTCAACATGTGCGTACCATAACGAATCTTCTGAGCGTCGGTACAATCCATAACACGGAAGATCCGGTCCATCTCTCTCAGCCACTCAAGGGCACCATCAGGGTTATACCCGCCTTCAAAAGTAGGAGGGTTCTCTCGCTGGAACGTAGCCAAACTGCGCGTCCCAGCATCACCAGCACCGGGCATGTTGCCCACAACCCCAGCTATAGCCTGCAAAGCAGCAGCAAGTGCAGCATCGTTCCGTCCTGCCATTCTAGCACTGCAACAGAAAACAGAATTCAGAAACGAGTAACAAAACTCAAATGCTACTCAACTTGACGACTTGACCACCGGCCGGACAGACCGAACTGCTCTGATACCACTAATGTAACACCCCTTTTCTACCCCATAATTTACACGTCATTTATCAGAGTAATTTCTTTTTCGCAAATATTAATTTAACTGGTAGAAAAGAAATGCCACATCGTCATTAACAAAACTCATCAACTGCACCCATCAAGGTTTGTGCAACAAAACACCCGTAATGAAAGTTAAACTCCAAAAATCACATCACAGCGGAATAAAACAATAACTCACTAATACCACTCAGACACGTCTCACATCATCGACATAATCATTAAACAATTAGTTAATTAATTAACAAACTTCAACCACTACTTCAATAAATTTTAAGTAGCCTTCTTACATTTACTTCAATTTTTGAGCAGTTGGTGTATGGTCTTTTATTTGTGCAAGCTGGAATGTTGCAGGCCTAGTTGGTGTATGGTTTTTTATTTGTAGTTGATGTTTTTTCCTTGTTTTAAGTTCTGGTGTAGGCTACTTGTTCTAAGTACTGGTGTACTCTTACATAAAGTTTAACCGTTGGTTTTTCTTTTTGCCTTGCTGATGGGAAGTGATTAAATGTGGTGGGGTTGTGTTTGTGTATTTGGATTGTTGTGCAATGTGTGAGATTTGTAATGGTAGATGGTGTGGTTTTGGTTACAGGTTTGGCAATGCATACTTGTTGAATAGTTGAATGTTTATTTTTGAATACTACCTTTGGATTTTCTATTTGTTCAGACCGTATTCACGCCAAATTTCCACTTGCATATTTGTTACTCTGAACAGAAAGTTTTAGTACCCTAAACAGAAAGTTGGAGTACCTTTGGATTTTTTACTTGTGCAGACCGTATTCATGCTTTATTACTTTCCACTTGGTATTATTTAGTTATTTTTTGGAATATTTTGAAATACTCATATTTGATTATTATTTTTTTCAGAATGAGTATGAAAGTCGTATTTTTGAAAGAGACTCACAAGAGGCACTGGGAGATAGTGTGTCTCGCGAGCAATCTAACAACAATATCTTCTTAGAGGTTGTTGGAGGTGTAGACAAGAAGAAAAGAATATGGGGTTTAGATGATGAGTATTATGATGAACTAGATGGTTGATGTGTTTATTGTTTTTTTTTCAAACAATGATGTGTACGTCTTTTGGATTGTAAGCTACTAGTTTTATGAAACTAAGGTTCATGTATTTTGTTGATTAACATTACTTTTGGTTTGTATGTACTATGCTTATTAGCTTTATTAGTAATATGAAATGTTTGTGTTTTTTAAAAAATTTGTAGCCTTGTATTAAAGCACAACTTCTTTGAGATTAAAGGCTTCTCACAATTATAGGTTGAAATGGATATATTAAAAAAACTGGTGTTGGATAAATTAAAAAAAAATTGGTTTTAAAATTCGTCACTAATAGAGAGGAATAATTTCCCTCACTATTAGAGAGGAAGTTGTTCCCTCACTGTTAGCGACGAAATCTGTCCTTCACTATTAGCGACGGAAAATCATTTTTTTATCTGATTTGTTGTTGCTGTTTTGCGACGGATTTTAGGATTTTGTGAGGGATTTATCCCTCTCTAATAGCGACGGATTTTGAATTTAGTGACGCCAGATTTCGTTATGGATTTGGATTCGTCACAAAGTTCGTCGCTAAAACGATTAGTGACGAATTTTCCTTGTTTAGTGGCAGATTTTTTCCCTCTCTAATTTTCTTTTTTTTAGCTGTGATTTCTATGATTATATTAAACGTTAATGATAAAGGCATGTCACATGGTCTCTTGGTAACAAGGCCAGCACCTAAGGAATTATTTTAAACCATGTGATTAACGATTTAGTTATTAATTATGGAGCTTGCATGTATATTTGCTATCAAAATTATTTGTAAGACTTCTTTTTATTCAACTTATGAGTCGTTAGTGTTAATTGCACTACTAGAAAAAGCGTTCTTAGCGTTTATATTTTAGCGTCGGCCACGACACCCACGCTAATAGCGTCGGATTTGCGTCGGTCAAACCCACACTAACCCACGAATTTTTTTTCTTCTAAAAATAAACATTTAGCGTCGGTCATGGCAGACGCTACATTGGATATAGCGGACGCTTATTTTTTATTTTTTAAATACTATAGTTAGCGTCGGTCATGGCCGACGCTAAGTTTGATTTACTTTACCAAAAACCCTAACTCTCTCACTTTCCTTTCACAGTTCTCAGTCACTCGCTCACTCTACGCTCTCACGCTCACTCTCTGCTCTCACTCTCACTCTCACTCTCCACCCTCACTGTCACTCTTCTCCCTCACCACCACCCTCGCCTCCGCGTCGTTCCAACCTTCTCCCTCTCCTATCACTGCCATTCACTACCGCTCCTGCGATAACCACCGCCACCTCCGCTCTCACGCTTCTCACTCTCTCACTCTCCGCTCTCACGCTCACTCTCTGCTCTCACGCTCACTCTCTGCTCTCACTCTCCACCCTCAATGTCACTCTCCGCCCTCACCACCACCCTCGCCTCCGCGTCGTCCCGGTCTTCTCCCACTTCTATCACTGCCGTTCACTATCACTCCTGCGACAACCACCGCCGCCAACCACTGTTGTTCTCCTTCTCTCGGTCGCCGCTCCTCTCTTCTTCTTATTGGGTAAGTGGTTTTCTTCTACTCTACTTCTATTGACAAAAAGACATCAATTTTTGGTTGAATCATAACCCTAACTCCTCTTCATGTTTTTTCCAGGCCCCAATACTGTGTCATTCTTCTTCCTATCAGCTCCTTTGGCATTCAGTGGCTGAACCAGTAGTTTGAAGCTTCCAGGTAATTTGTGTTTTGTTGTTCCAAGCATTTTTTTTTGGGTTTTATTGTTCATTGGACTTGGAAGCAGTAGATGCTAGGGTTTGATTTAGGTTTCATTAGTTGTTGTTGTGGAATCTGTGACAATACATCGAATTTAAGGGTTTTTATTTAGGTTTGATTTGGGGATTCTGGTGGGGGTATAAGTAGCTGCTGGATTTCTAATTTTGAGGGTTAATTTGTTTATTTGGTTTTCAGTAAATTGATTAAGGTGATTGATTATTTTATTTAGGTTTCATTAGTAGTTATTTGTTAATTTGTTTATTTGGTTTTCAGTAAATTTATTAAGGCATGCAGCCAAATTGACCAAAAAAGACTCAATGGGTATAATTAGAAATCTGAAAATTTGCGAGTTGCACGCGAAGCCTAAAATTAAAACTCGTGCTTTGCAATTTACAGGTTCCTAGTATAATTGATGTCATATTCCTAGTTGTACCTAATATAATTGATGTGATATTCATTGCAAATTTGCTACTACTCACCAAATATTTTGTAGATTTTAGTTTTTACAAAAGTCTTTGAGTCCGGTCTGAATTTTCTCTGTCTATGTTTATTGCAGTGCCGAAGATCGAAGAGAATACTTGGAATCCCTTCTGCGTGAGTGTAAGAAAGAAGAGGCTTCTCCTGTTTTGGATGATGATGCAATGAATGATGATGCAATGTTGTTCCTCCCCTTCCTTCTCGTCTTGTCACTGATGAAGACCTGAAAAAGTTCTCTGAAGCAATGAATATATCTGATGTGCCTAAAGGTGGGGTAGAGTCTAATGGATTAAAATGAAAGGGCAGAGATCTTGGGGGCCTTGATACTAAACACTATGGCAGGGGAAAGCGTGCAAGGGAGGTTTGTCTATGTATTTTATTCATTTGGATTGTTCCGACATTTAAATTTCCATGTTTGCTATTTTCTCTTTCTATGTGTGTGCTCTGCATCATCATATATACATATTAAATGGGATTCCCTAGGGGTAGTAGTCTTGTATAATGATGACTGCAGAAGAAAAGGAAATGTGATTGAAAATGTACACATGTAGTACCTTATGTGTTAGGTATACTTTCTAATTTCTTATATCACAATGTACAGGTAAGTTCCAATGGAGAGCAATGGACAGAGGAGGAGTTTGAGAAGATGTGTCAGGTTAAAAAAAACAAATTGATTAATACCATCTTGGTATTACATTATTTGCGGTGTTCGATCTCTTAGTTATATTACTCTGACATTTTGTAGTTTCAAGATCATGTTATATTTTGTAATTTTAAGACTATTTTATATTTTGTAGTTTCAAGATTGTTCGGTTTTATGGTATTTGGTATTTTTGGGATTAAGCATTTTATGGTATTTTGTAGTTCTGTTATATTAGGAGAAGTGGTAGAAGAATAAGTAGGATAATTAGTTCTAAGATTGGTCCTGTGTGGAATGACAAGAAACGCTCAATTATTATTATTGTTTTTAAATTACATTAGCGTGGGCCTAGCCGACGCTACGCATTAAGTTGACTATTCTGTTGTTGACTTTAGCGTCGGCGTGGCTGACGCTACCCTTTAAGTTGACTATTCTGTTGTTGACTTTAGCGTCGGCCTCGCCGACGCTACCTTAATTCGTTGACTTTTTTTAAATAACTAAGTAGCGTCGGCAATGCAAGTAGCGTCGGTTTTAGCGTCGACCAAGCCCACGCTACAGTTAGCGTCGCCTAAATTTACAGGACGCTACATTTACCTTCGAACATTTTTGCCTCGACACGTGGTCGACGCTACTCTGACGCTAATTCACTGTTAGCGTCCGCTTTTGGCCTGTTAGCGTGGGCTTTTGGCCGACGCTAAAAGCTGTTTTTCTAGTAGTGTTGTTTATCTTGAACGTCGTACATGGTATGCTGTTTGATACCCATGCGTGTGTTAATATGGTAAGTTGTATTTTTTTTTATTATCATATTGGTCCAAATTGATTATAGTGAATTCTGAGTGTTCTGAAGATATAAATATTAATCTTGAACAACTAATATCATTTTATTATCATAAATATCATTTTGTCTTTCTTTGTTGAAAACGAAGCTTGCTCCTCTTTAACCTTATCAGTAGATTGATTCTTTAATAAGTGAATAATGTTCTGAAGATTTTCCAGAACAAGCTTGCTGCTGATAAGGTTAAAGAGGAGCAAGCTTCTTCTTCCACAAAGAAAGACAACAAGAAGCAGGTCCTGCCCCATTCATCATCATCATCAGATGACAATCTTACTCAAAATGAAGACGACGACTATTTTGAGGCATATTCCCCTGTCAGTCTTCAATAATTTCATCAACTTCAAGACAATCATTGTAACATCCCGAATTTTTAAGACTCGAGTTATGAATCCTAAGACCAATATAATTGTTCGTCAAGAATAATTAGGCGAGTCTCGGTGAGGATTAGTCGAGGATAGTGTCTGAAATCCCTATTCTCCATTTAATTGTGGCCTAGTCATGGTTTTAATGAAGAATTAAGCCGAAGGGCAAATTAGTATTTTCACCCCTCTTTTGTGATTCAGCCACTAAGACTGAACCCTTTCAGCCCATACTCTCACACACTTGACCATTCTCTAAAAATTCAGAAAAAAGAAAAGAAGGGAGAAGGGAGAAGAGGGGCGCGAAGGGGAGAAGAGAAGGGAGGGATCATCTAAAATCTTGGTTGCATGTAAGTACTCCTTCCACTTTCCCACTCCATTTTCGATTTGCTTTCCAATGGTATAAGTTTCAAAGCCTGATTCCAACTCTTTCTCTCATCTCCATTGATGTCCATGAAGCTCCAAATGGTGAAAATGGTGGAGTTTGTGTGTAGGTGAGTTTGCATGTTATGTTGTAGCTGCTGAAGATGAAGTCTTTGCCTTGCATTTCGAGTTGGAGGAAGCTTATGAGGATTTGATTTGCTGGTTCAGTTGCTGCTTCAGTTGTTAAGGGAAGAGAGCTGTTGTGTCAACTTGTGTTGGTGCCTAGCGAGGATTGTTCGTGGTTATCGTATTCCGATCGTCGTGTGTTTCGTTGGGGCTCCTCACACGATCTTCAAACCGGTGAGTTCTACTCACGGATTAGGGAAATTATGTTTTTCTTGAACTTTTAACACATTTTGTTTCTCGGCGAAAAACTGATTTCGAAAGATTTTCGGGTCGAAAACCGTTTTTGAGAAAAATAGCGTTTTACGGTTTTTATCGAATTATTGAGCAATTTATGAATTGTGTATTTAAACGCTTTCGCTGTAATATAGTCTGCAATGTATTGCTAAATATCTGTTTTTAAGCTTCGGAAGTCACGAAATGTCTCGGTGACAATTTGGGAGCGAATCGGGGTGTTTTAGAAAAGTTGTTTCCAACCTTTCTGTCAAGGGTCGCGTCGCGACCATAGTGCATTTTGTGGCGCAAAAGTTTCTGTCACTTTTCGCGTCACGACGGTATCTCTAACACCCCGGTATTTTTATCGAGTAAAAATACCCAAGTGTACCATCATAAAATAATCAGAGATATTTTTCCTGTTTTAGATATTGAACATAAATAAAAAAATAGCTCATAACCTAGAGTCCAATATCCAAATACCAAGAAATAGCGAAAACGATTTTACAACTTTTACTGGTACAAGTTATACAGTCGGAAATACAAAAATCTCGAGGGAAAGACATTAACAATGAAAACTAAGTCTTCACCGTCTTCATAAGCACACCACCTAGCTGTGCTTCTTCACCTTTGCTTTTTCCCTTGCTTCTCTGTAAAAACCAGAAAATATAAACAGTGAGATACAATCTCAGTGAGTTCTACCGAGACCCCTACTAACACTCGCGGTCCGGTTTTAAAACGTTTTTAAGGTTTGACACAGCACCGACCGCAATCCACTTGCTAATCCCGATGAACTAACATCCTAGGCCTTTCTACGTACCACCGACCGCAATCCACTTGCTAATCCCGATGAACGTAGTACAAACTTTTGACACAACACCGACCGCAATCCACTTGCTAATCCCGGCGAACCCCATTACCAATAGTGTTTCCTAATGGCACAGAGCCTAGGGTAAGGGTTCATGACTTCCCCGCCTAGTATGTCAACATGGGTCGTCACCCAAACTCGATATAATATATATATCTACAGTACTATGAACCCACGTTCCATCAAATCAGACAATCAATGAAACACTTTAATCCACATTTTATAAAATCCAAGTTCACACTCGCACTCTAGTTGACCACTTTTCGACACAATTTTCTAAATCAAAAACAGTTCATTTTTCCTTAAAAATAGAATATTCAGTTAGGCCTCTGAATAAGCTTTCCAACGCATCTTAGAACACCTCAATCGGATTCCCGGATCAAAAGTTATCACAAAAACAAAAACAGTATTTAGTTGCTGAAAATTCTGTAAACCGTCGCAACGCGATGGGATTCCGTCGCGACGCGAAAATAGGCAGAATGGCCAAAAACAGGTTTTCTGAAATTCAGTTTTACCCCATTTCGCTTCCTAATCGATACCGAGACATTACGTGACCTCCGAGACCCAAAAACAGATATAACAACCAGTAATTTCGGTCCAAAACAATAATTAAAACATCAATCGATAACTCAATCAAATCGAGTTTATCAAAACGCGACGTATTTTCCAAATATCGGTTTTTAACCCCAAAATCTCTCAAACTCAATTACCAAACAATATTCCAGTCCAGCGAAAGCGATAAAACAGTTAATTAATTAATTCGAAACGCAAAATCCTAAACGTGAGTAGAACTCACCTATCGTGATGAAAATCACGCAACACCAAGACTTTCCGCGAACTTGCTTTTCTGACATAATCACACGAACAATCCCCGAATCAACTCCACGCTCCGGCGACATCCGTATCCGCTTCCAAAGCTTCCAACTCGACCTCGAGACATCTTTTTGACCGTAAAACCGAATTCCCCGAAATCCTTCATGAACACTATTCATCATTTTCCTCCCCTAACCTCCATGACACTATTCACACATAAACCCCAATTATTTTGATTTCTCAATCCCTAACCTTTGCTCCTTCAAAATCGCCCTAGACTTAATACCAAAGCTTCCATTTCAAGTTTCCATGCTTCATGACCCAAAAAGAAAATGAACACCACAAAATCCCTCAATTTTGTCTTAAAATTCGAAAATGGCAAAGAGATGGAGAGTGAGTTGATGATGATGATGTTGGTACCAAATCGAAGAGGAAGGAACGCCGAACATTTTTCGTGTTGGAAGGAAGTCGTTTCGGTGAGCCAATCTCTCTCTAGTTCCTCTTCTTCCTCCCAAACCCATTCTCTTCTTTTCTCTCTTTCTCTCCTTTCTCCGATGACAACCAATAAATAATTTTAGCACTCAAAAAATTTATCAGTCAAGTACTAAATTAATTTAATTGGGTTAACATCCAAATAATTCTACTAATTATTTTGAGGATGTTACATTCTCCCCAACTTGAAAGAATTTTGTCCTCAAAATTTCGTTAAGTCTTTCATCCGACTAACCGAAATTCGACATTCTCAGAAAGGTCTTAAGTTGCTGGAACACAATCTTGAATTAACAAAATGAGTGTAGAAAATCTTCCCAAGTTGGCATGTCAATCTCTAAGTATGTTCGACTACTACCCTAGAACGCTTCCAAGATTATAGTCCGACTCACTTGTTACGAATCAACACGAGAAACTCCTCTTTCGCCTAAATAGGCTTGGTACCGCGTTTGAAAACACTTCTGAAGCTTCATTCCAATTATCCTCGCTTGCTCCCCAACTTTGATTAATCTAAATCGAAGGGTCTAATACAAGACACTTGATAGAAATACAGGCTGAAAATGAGATCCACAAACTGGTACTCCTCGGTAAAGGTAAAAACAAACACAATTTCTTCGAAGGGTATAAACATGTTCCCAACAAATCTTCTAAACTCCATAACAGTTCTCGTACACACCGACAATGTGACGAAAAAGTCACTTGTGAAACTTCTTGACTCGCCCCCAAGATTTTGAGATAACACTTTTCAAAAGAATATGAAATGAGGATTAACAAGAAACGTTTATCTTAAACGTAGAAATAAACCGTGGGAACATCAATTAATTTCCAAGGTAATGAAAATCACATCAGTTGTTCTCAAAACAACTATCAAACGGAACGCAGAACCCTTCTTCCTTTATTGTAACTTTCCTCACAACATATTTAACTACGACGTACCCAATCCCTTTCCGAATTAGCCAGTAGCGTTGAGTTTCCCCTCAACCTAAGCACGCCTTCTGTGGTTTTTCTCAATCAGATCCTATTTGTAACATCCTCAAAATAATTAATCGAATTATTTGGATGTTAACCCAATTGAATTAATTTGGTACTTAATTAGTAAAATTATTGAGTGCTAAAATTAATTATTGGCTGTCACAGGATCGTTGACCGAATAATACGGATCAAGGAAGTTTTGGAATCGAAATAAGGAATTAAGATCAATATGGTAATTGGACCACGCTACCACTTATATATTAATTAAATATATGTGTGTGAGTGTGTGTTGAATAAAAGAAAGAAAGGAAAAGAAAGAAGAAAAGGAAAGAAGAAGAAGGAGAAAGGAGAAGAGAAAGGAAGAAGAAGAGGTGAGCCCACTCCTCCAAAAATTCATCATCTTCATCATCTCATCACCATCACCATAACCCAATAACTTGGTGAGTTTTCCTCCATTTTTCCCCCTTCCTTTTGATTTCGAAAATTGGGGGTTTGTGGGGAAAATTTGTTGAAATCATGGATTAATAGGTTGTGTTGATGATTGGGTTATGCTTAGGATCGAAGCTAGGAGTGGATTGATCGCGTTGTGAAGTTCGAATCGAAGTTTGGAGCGATTTGGTGAAATAGGGTTCCGTTCGAGAGTTTTTCAAGTCTCGGCAAATTCGGTTCGATATCGGCTCTCGCTTCAAGGGTGAGTTTTACTCACGCTTAGGATGTTTTTGTGTCTCGTTAGTTTTTACGTTAATTGATTTTGAGAGATTTTGGAACGAAAACCATTATTTGGAAAATATGTCATTTTTGGATAAAAACCGTTTTGATTGAGACATTGATTGATTTGAATGATTGTGTGATATTGGTTGAATCTGTTTTTCTGTTTGTTTAATCTGTTTTTGATCGGAACAAAAATTGGAATTGAGCGGAATAGCGGATTTCGCGAAAAATCGCAAAATCTGTCTTAACAGACCCCCCCTTCTGCCTGTTCGCGCCTCACCTGCGCTCCAGCGCGACTTCAGCGCAGATTGACAGAACTTTCTGCCAGTTCGCGCGTAACTTGCGCTCCAGCGCGACTTCAGCGCAGATTGACAGAATTTCAGCAACCAAACACTGTTTTTCGTTTCGCGATAACTTTTGATCCAGGAACCCGATTGAGGTGTTCTAAGATGCGTTGGAAAGCTTATTCAGAGGCCTAACTGAATATTCTATTTTTAAGGCTAAATAAACTGTTTTTGATATTGAAAAATTGTGTCGAAGAGTGGTCAACTAGAGTGCGAGTGTGAATGTGATTTTACAAAAAATGGATTAAAGTGTTTCATTAATTGTTTGATTTGATGGACCGTGGGTTCATAGTATTGTAGATATACGTATATAGTATATCGAGTTGGGTGACGACCCATGTGTAACACACTAGGCGGGGCAGTCATGATCCCCTTCCCTAGGCTCCATGCCAATGGGAGAATGTACTATTGGTAGGGGAGTTCACCGGGATTAGCATGGTTTTGCAGTCGGTGTTGTGTTAAAGATTATTGTGCGATACACCGGGATTAGCATGGTTTTGCAGTCGGTGCTGTACTTGTTGTGTTGCGCGATACACCGGGATTAGCATGGTTTTGCAGTCGGTGCCGCACTTTATTTATTTTACGACATACCAGGAGTAGCAGCGTTTTGCAGTCGGTGTCGTGTTAAGTTATAAAAGAACTAATAAATGAACCGAGAGTGTTAGTAGGGGTCTCGGTAGAACTCACTGAGATTGTATCTCACTGTTTAAATGTTGTTGTTTTACAGAGACACAGGGACCGAGGAAGTCCAAGAGGCACGAGTAGGTTGGGCTCGGACTGATTGCGGATGACTTAGCATTATGTTTAAGTTTACATTTCCTCTTGTTGTCTATGCACCGCAACACTACGACTTTAGTGTAAATCTTTTTATTTCCGCTTTCTTGTATGATACTGAGCAGGATAGTTCGCTGAATTTTATGGTCTTATGTGTATTAAGACTGCTTGGCTGTTGTCCAGTGAAAACTATTTTGCAGTGTTCAGTATTTATGCAGGAATTTTATATCTCTGATGTGTTTCTAATGTGCACTTGGGTATTTTTAATAAATAGAAATACCGGGGTGTTACAGTTGGTATCAGAGCGGTTCGACCTAGTCGGACTTAGCTTATAGGGTCTTTGCTTTTTCCAGTCGTGATTTTCTTAGTATGCTATTAGACATTGAGCTTGATCAACTTAATACTTTGTGCATATTTCGCAGAATCATGGCCAGAAGAGGTAGAGGCGTTCCTCCTCCTGTTGATCCAAATTTTGAGTGGATGCAGAATGTCATTGAGAACCAGCAGAAAATGATGCAAGACATGATGCTTATGCATCAGCAGCAACAAATCCTACAGCAAAATGCTCAGCAGCATCAAGCTCCAGAGCCACAAGTGAACCCAAGGAGAATCTTCAGAGTTCCTGAAAATGAAACCCTCCGAGTTTAGAGGTGGGCCGGATGTCATGAGAGCACAACATTGGCTGGATGACATTGAAAAGATCTTTGTAACAATGCAAGTGACCGATGAAGACAAGTTGAGGTTGGCATCCCATATGTTGAAGGGAGAGGCCAATAACTGGTGGACAAATGCTAGGGCCATGATGGAGACAATGGGAACTCCCCCGACTTGGGAAAATTTCCGAACATCATTTTTGGAACAATTCTTCCCCACGGCTATGAGGCTTGATAAAGAAAATGAGTTTTTGGCTTTTACACAAGGAGGCTTGACCGTGGGCCAATATACGGCTAAATTTGAAGAGTTGTATCAATTCTTCGGTCTAGCTGGATATGCCCCCAATGACCAGTGGAAAACTGACAGGTACAAATATGGGTTGAGAGAGGATATTGCTCAAAGTCTTAGTTCTTTTCCGAGGACCAACTATGCAGCCATGGTACAACAAGCTTATATCGCCGAAAGTGATTTGTCAAGGTTGTATGCAAGCAGAAAGGCATTCCATCAGAGCAAGAGGAACACTAGACCATCTAGTTCTCAGATGGGTCCCAAACATGACTCAGGCAAGGGTGGTAATTATAAAGGAAAGCATGTGCAAACGGCAGACCAAATGAAGTTTAGGAATTGTTTTAAGTGCGGAAGGTATCACCACGGCAGTTGCGAACACAAATCTAATAGGTGCTATGTTTGTAATGGAGAGGGCCATTATGCCAATGAGTGCCCGACAAAGAAGAATTTCCAAGGAGCACCAAATGCTCCTGGTCAGGGGAGAATCAACACTTTGGATGCTCGGACCATCACACCTACTGATAATCTTCTAAGGGGTACGGGATCTCTTTTTAATAATTCAGTCAATATTTTATATGATTCTGGTGCAACTCACTGTTTTATCTCGCAAGCATGTGTGGATCGGTTGGGATTAGCATTGTCTGAGCTATCCGAACCGATAACTATTTTAACTGCTGCCAAGGGTCGTGTCCAGACCCAGTCATTATGTGAAAATTGCCTACTTGTCATAGGCGACAGACAGTTTGTTGTGAAATTTATTTGCTTGCCTATGAGAAGCATGGACATTGTTCTGGGTATGAATTGGATGGCTGAAAATCATGTAACAATCAACTGTGCCGATCGAACTATTAGCTTCGCCTCCGAGTCCGTAGGATTGACACAGGCAGATGCTGAAGCGACGATCTCTTACACCGAAGCAAGCCAGTCATTATTCCAAGGTGCGGAAGCTATTCTTATTATGTTTTCTGCATCTACTGAAACGGGTTTAGATTTGTCATCTGCGCAAGTGGTAAATGAATTTCTAGATGTCTTTCCAGAAGAAGTTTCATCCTTACCTCCTGACCGAGAGGTAGAATTCTCAATAGAATTGATTCCTGGTACAGGATCAATATCCATTGCTCCTTATAGAATGTCTCCTTTAGAGTTGAAGGAACTGAAGTCTCAACTTGAGGAATTAATATCGAAAAGGTTTATCCGACCGAGTGCTTCTCCATGGGGTGCTCCGGTGTTGCTAGTCAAAAAGAAGGATGGTAACATGAGGTTGTGCATAGATTATCGACAATTGAATAAAGTGACGATCAAGAATAAATATCCCTTGCCAAGGATAGACGATTTGCTCGACCAACTTAGAGGTGCTGTGGTATTTTCAAAAATTGATCTGAGGTCGGGCTATCATCAAATAAAGGTACGAGCCTTAGATATTCCGAAGACAGCTTTCCGTACGAGGTATGGACATTACGAGTTCGTAGTGATGCCCTTCGGTTTGACTAATGCTCCAGCGGTATTCATGGATTACATGAACCGAGTGTTTCACACGTACCTTGATCAGTTTGTGGTAGTTTTTATTGATGATATCTTGGTGTACTCTAAGACCATTGAGGACCATGTTCAACATCTCCGCATTGTTCTGAAGGTACTCCGAGAAAAGAAATTGTATGCCAAACCGTCGAAGTGTGACTTCTGGATGCCGGAAGTGAAGTTTTTGGGACACGTGATTTCCCAATCGGGGGTTGCGGTGGATCCCAGTAAAGTAGAAGCGGTGTTGAACTGGGAACGACCAACATCTGTCACCGAAATAAGAAGTTTCTTGGGTCTAGCCGGTTACTACAGAAGGTTTATCCAAGGTTTTTCACAATTGGTTCTCCCACTTACTCGGTTGACTCGCAAGGCCCAACCGTTTATATGGAATGCCGATTGTGAGGAATGTTTTCAAGAGTTGAAGGTTAGGTTGACTTCTGCTCCAATCCTAATTCTTCCAGATCCGTCTTTGGATTTTCAAATTTACAGCGATGCTTCTGGGAAGGGTTTGGGATGTGTTCTCATGCAGAACCAACAAGTTGTAGCTTATGCCTCCAGACAGTTGAAGACTCATGAAGAGAATTATCCGACTCATGATCTAGAGTTGGCAGCTATTGTGTACGCACTGAAGATTTGGAGACATTACCTGTATGGGTCCCGTTTCGAAGTCTTTAGTGACCATAAAAGCTTGAAATATTTGTTTGATCAGAAGGAGCTGAATAACAGACAAAGAAGGTGGGTGGAATTTCTGAAGGATTATGACTTCGAATTGAAGTATCATCCGGGAAAAGCTAATGTTGTGGCTGATGCACTAAGTAGGAAATCCATTCATATAGCAGGATTAATGATGCATGAAATGGAATTGTTGGAGTCTTTCCGGGACTTAAATGTGGATTCAAAGCCAAAAGGGAACCGGTTGGTGTTGAGCCACATGAGGATCTCTAGTTCCATAAGGGATTCTATTCGCTTAGCACAGGGAGTTGATGTGAAACTACAATCACAGAAAGTGTTGCCAGATTTTACCGAGGATAGTGATGGGGTTATTTGTTTCAACGGTAGGATCTGTGTGCCCGACGATGAGAGTATTAAAAGGCAAGTGCTAGAGGAAGCACACCGGAGTATATTTTCTGTACATCCTGGATCCACCAAGATGTATAGAGACTTAAAGCAGATGTATTGGTGGCATGGAATGAAGTTAGAGATTGCTGAATTTGTATCAAAATGCTTAACTTGCCAAAGAGTTAAGATAGAGCACCAAAAGCCTGCTGGTCTGCTACGGCCACTAGATGTGCCAGTGTGGAAGTGGGAAGACATTTCCATGGATTTTGTAATGGCGTTGCCAAGGTCTCAAGCCGGTAACGACTCCATTTGGGTAGTTGTAGATCGGTTAACCAAATCAGCTCATTTTATTCCAGTTCGTTCTAGCAGTAAAGTATCCAAGTTGGCTGAGGTGTATTTGAAGAACATAGTAAGGTTACATGGGGTTCCTACCAGTATAGTGTCGGATCGAGATCCGAAATTCACTTCTCGATTTTGGAAAGCTCTGAATGAAGCATTGGGAACTAAAGTACTTCTTAGTACGGCTTATCACCCGCAGACCGATGGTCAGACCGAGAGAACTATCCAGACATTAGAGGATATGCTTAGGGCTTCGGTACTTGATAACGGAAAGAAATGGGAGGATCATCTTCCATTGGTGGAATTCTCATATAACAACAGTTATCATTCAAGTATCGGAATGGCACCTTTTGAAGCCTTGTATGGTAGGAAATGCAGGACTCCATTGTGTTGGTGGGAAGTAGGTGAGAACCGATTGTTAGGGCCCGAAATGATTCACGACACTACTGAAAAGATCCGCCAGATCAGGGATAGAATGAAAGCTGCTCAGAGTAGGCAAAAGAGCTATGCTGATAAAAGAAGAAGGCCGTTGGAGTTCGAGTCGGGCGATCATGTGTTTTTGAGATTATCACCAACAATTGGCACAGGTAGGGCATTACGGGTAAAGAAACTCAGTCCTCGGTATATTGGACCTTTCCAGATTATCGAGCGAATAGGGCCTCTTGCATACCGTATTGCTTTGCCTCCACCATTGTCAAATCTGCATGATGTATTCCATGTGTCTCAGTTGCGGAAGTACATTCCCGATCCAAGTCAACCGTTAGATTTTGAAACAATTGACCTTCGACCGGACTTGTCCTTCCAACCTAATCCGAATTACATCATGGAAAGTGGCGAGAGGGCGCTACGGACAAAGTCAATTCCCATCGTCAAGGTAGTTTGGGATGGATTTTCCGTCGAGGAAGCTACTTGGGAGTTGGAGGACGATATGCGGACTCGGTATCCGTATTTGTTCTCTTGAGGTATGTTGTGTTTAATTTTGAGGACAAAATTCTTTCAAGTTGGGGAGAATGTAACATCCTCAAAATAATTAATCGAATTATTTGGATGTTAACCCAATTGAATTAATTTGGTACTTAATTAGTAAAATTATTGAGTGCTAAAATTAATTATTAGCTGTCACAGGATCGTTGACCGAATAATACGGATCAAGGAAGTTTTGGAATCCAAATAAGGAATTAAGATCAATATGGTAATTGGACCACGCTACCACTTATATATTAATTAAATATATGTGTGTGAGTGTGTGTTGAATAAAAGAAAGAAAGGAAAAGAAAGAAGAAAAGGAAAGAAGAAGAAGGAGAAAGGAGAAGAGAAAGGAAGAAGAAGAGGTGAGCCCACTCCTCCAAAAATTCATCATCTTCATCATCTCATCACCATCACCATAACCCAATAACTTGGTGAGTTTTCCTCCATTTTTCCCCCTTCCTTTTGATTTCGAAAATTGGGGGTTTGTGGGGAAAATTTGTTGAAATCATGGATTAATAGGTTGTGTTGATGATTGGGTTATGCTTAGGATCGAAGCTAGGAGCGGATTGATCGCGTTGTGAAGTTCGAATCGAAGTTTGGAGCGATTTGGTGAAATAGGGTTCCGTTCGAGAGTTTTTCAAGTCTCGGCAAATTCGGTTCGATATCGGCTCTCGCTTCAAGGGTGAGTTTTACTCACGCTTAGGATGTTTTTGTGTCTCGTTAGTTTTTACGTTAATTGATTTCGAGAGATTTTGGAACGAAAACCATTATTTGGAAAATATGTCGTTTTTGGATAAAAACCGTTTTGATTGAGACATTGATTGATTTGAATGATTGTGTGATATTGGTTGAATCTGTTTTTCTGTTTGTTTAATCTGTTTTTGATCGGAACAAAAATTGGAATTGAGCGGAATAGCGGATTTCGCGAAAAATCGCAAAATCTGTCTTAACAGACCCCCCCTTCTGCCTGTTCGCGCCTCACCTGCGCTCCAGCGCGACTTCAGCGCAGATTGACAGAACTTTCTGCCAGTTCGCGCGTAACTTGCGCTCCAGCGCGACTTCAGCGCAGATTGACAGAATTTCAGCAACCAAACACTGTTTTTCGTTTCGCGATAACTTTTGATCCAGGAACCCGATTGAGGTGTTCTAAGATGCGTTGGAAAGCTTATTCAGAGCCCTAACTGAATATTCTATTTTTAAGGCTAAATAAACTGTTTTTGATATTGAAAAATTGTGTCGAAGAGTGGTCAACTAGAGTGCGAGTGTGAATGTGATTTTACAAAAAATGGATTAAAGTGTTTCATTAATTGTTTGATTTGATGGACCGTGGGTTCATAGTATTGTAGATATACGTATATAGTATATCGAGTTGGGTGACGACCCATGTGTAACACACTAGGCGGGGTAGTCATGATCCCCTTCCCTAGGCTCCATGCCAATGGGAGAATGTACTATTGGTAGGGGAGTTCACCGGGATTAGCATGGTTTTGCAGTCGGTGTTGTGTTAAAGATTATTGTGCGATACACCGGGATTAGCATGGTTTTGCAGTCGGTGCTGTACTTGTTGTGTTGCGCGATACACCGGGATTAGCATGGTTTTGCAGTCGGTGCCGCACTTTATTTATTTTACGACATACCGGGAGTAGCAGCGTTTTGCAGTCGGTGTCGTGTTAAGTTATAAAAGAACTAATAAATGAACCGAGAGTGTTAGTAGGGGTCTCGGTAGAACTCACTGAGATTGTATCTCACTGTTTAAATGTTGTTGTTTTACAGAGACACAGGGACCGAGGAAGTCCAAGAGGCACGAGTAGGTTGGGCTCGGACTGATTGCGGATGACTTAGCATTATGTTTAAGTTTACATTTCCTCTTGTTGTCTATGCACCGCAACACTACGACTTTAGTGTAAATCTTTTTATTTCCGCTTTCTTGTATGATACTGAGCAGGATAGTTCGCTGAATTTTATGGTCTTATGTGTATTAAGACTGCTTGGCTGTTGTCCAGTGAAAACTATTTTGCAGTGTTCAGTATTTATGCAGGAATTTTATATCTCTGATGTGTTTCTAATGTGCACTTGGGTATTTTTAATAAATAGAAATACCGGGGTGTTACACTATTAGCCTCTTGATTCGTTCCCAAAATTAACTTTAGCATGCGGGTTTTCACAAAACGATTTTTCAAAACTACCATACCGCACGCCAAACTTCACTTTGGAAATTCCAGTCCCTTGCAGCAGATCCATCAATTAATCCTCTGGTGCTTATTCGCAATGTGAAAAACAGTCAACAGTCACCTCATTTTCACATTCGTATTCACGTCTGACTTGTCAAACGGAATTACATAATACTATCTCCTTGTTAACCTTCACAAAGGAGGGGTTAACAAACTAATACCTCGCCACTAATACATCTGCTTTATATTCTGTACACCCTGGAACAGAATATAAACTTCGGTGTGCTTCCTCTAACGCTTGCCTTTTATTGTTCTCATCATCGGGCGCACAGATTCTACCGTTGCAACAACTGACTCCATCACTATCCACGGTAAAATCTGGAAATACCTTTTGTGATTGTAGCTTCACATCAACTTCCTGTGCTAAGCATATAGAATCCCTTAGGGAACTAGAGATCCTCATATGGCTCAACACTAACCGGTTCCTCCTTGATCTTGAATTCAGATTTAAGTCTCTAAAAGACTCCGATAATTCCATCTCATGCATCAATAAACTCGGCCATGTGGATGGACTTCCTACTCAGTGCATCAGTTACAACACTGACCTCTCTTGAATGCTACATCAACACGAATTTACAATCCTCCAGAAACACAACACACTTCTCTGCCTGCTATTCAGTTCTTTCTGATCAAATAGATACATTAAACTCTTGTGACCACTAAAGACTTCGAAACGAGATCCATACAGGTAATGTCTTCAAACCTTTCAGTGCATACACCATAGCTATTATTTCCAATTCATGAGTTGGATAATTCTCCTCATGAGTTTTCAATTGCCTGGACGCATAAGCTACCTCTTGTTGATTCTGCACAAGAACACCTCCTAAACCCTTCCCAGAAACATCGCCGTAAATTTGGAATTTCGAAGACGGATCCGAAAGAATCAGGATTGAGGCAGAAGTCAACCAAACCTTCAATTCTTGAAAACATTCTTCACAATTAGCATCCAGCGTAAAAGGTTGACCCTTACGAGTTAACCGAGTAAGTGGACGAACCAATTGTGAGAATCCTTCGATAAACTTCCTGTAGTAACCGGCTAGACTTAGAAAACTTCTGATTTCAGTGACTGACGTTGGTCGTTCCCAGTTCAACACAGCTCCCACCTTACTGGGATCCATAGAAATTCTCGACTTGGGAAATCACATGTCTCAAAGACTTTACCTCTGACACCCAAAAATCACACCTCAAAGGTTTCAAGTACAACTTATTCTCTCGGAGTACTTTCATAACAATGCGGAGATGTTGGACCTGCTCTTCAATGGTCTTCGAGCACATCTAGATACCCTCGATGAAAACGACTACAAATTGATCTAGGTAATTGAGGAAAACTCGGTTCAGGTAATCCATGAATACCGCCGGAGTATTAGTCAAACCGAAGGGCATTACAACGAACTCGTAATCTCCATACCTAGTACAGAAAGCTGTCTTCGGAATATCTAAGGCTCTAACTTTTATTGGATGATAACCCGATCCTAGATCAATTTTAGAAAACACTACAGCACCTCAAATTGCTCAAGCAAATCGTCTATCCATGGCAAGGGGTATTTATTCTTGATCGTCACTTTGTTGAGTTGTCGATAATCAATGCACAATCTTATGCTACCATTTTTCCTTTCGACTAACCACACCAGAGCACTCCTTAGAGAAGCACTCGGTCGAATGAATTTCTTTAACATCGACTCTTCAAGTTGAGACTCCATTTCCTTTAATTCTAAAGGAACATTCAATAAGAAACAATAGATATTGATCCCATGCCGGGAACCAATTCTACAGTAAACTCTACCTCTCGCTCTGGAGGTTCAGAAGAAACTTCATCGTGAAAACATCCAGAAAGTCATTCACAACCTGAATGTTCGCCAAATCTAAACTAGTTTCAGTGGATGCAGATAACATACTAACATGTGCTTCCGCACCTTGGAATGAAGATTGACCGTAAGATTGACCGTCTAACCGCTTCAAAATTTGTCCTTGACAATTCAACTGATTCTGAAGCGAAGCTGATAGTTGATTAACACAGTCGATTGCAACATGATTTGCAGTCATCCAATTCAAACCCAAAATGGTGTCCACACTTCTCATAGGCAAAGAATAAATTCTACAACGAAATTTCTGCCTCCTATGACAAGTAGACAATTCTATACAAAGATTATGTCTGGACACGACCCTTAGCAACAGTTAAAATAGTTATCGCCTTGGATAGCGATGATAAGGCTAATCCCAACCGATTCACACGCGATCGGGATATACAGCAATAGGTTGCACCCGAATCATATAATATACCGATCGAGTTATTGAATAGGACTCCCATCCTCCTAAGTATACCGTCAGCATTCGTAACTGTCTAAGCATCCAGAGAGTTGACTCGTCATTGCCTTGGAGTTGCTTGTGACTCCTTGGAACTCTTCCTTGCAGGGCACTTTTTACCATAGTGAACCTCTTCATTACAATAATAGCACCGATTAGATCTTCGCTTGCAATCACCACCATGAGGCTTTCCACAGTTAGAACATCTTCTGACCTTTGAAGAACCAAAGAATTGCATCTGCTTTTCCTTTGATGAAATTATCTTAGGACTTTGCATTCGGAGTTGTTAATTTCAACTACCCTCTTTACTCCCCCTTATTTCCTATGAGGTCATCCTCAGCGACATAGGCTGATTGTACCTAGGCAACATAATTGGTAATAGTATAAGAACTGAGACCCTATGTCATAAAAGCACTTATGCCCGTCTTATACTTCTGCATTCTCCATTCGTCATCCGAAGCTTACTTTACCACTCGGTAAAACTGAGACAACTTTTCAAACTTAGCGGTGTTTTCTTCCACCGTCCTGCCACCTTTCCTGAGGATGCACCGGTTGGAGACTCCGGTCTTGGTCGAGGACTACGTCTTGATCATCCTGCCATAATTCCGCTTATGATGCACTAACTATTAAGTTGATCAGGCTCAATGTCTCTTAGCATCACAAGTGTAATTACAACCAGGACTAACAAGGAATCGACTCAACCCTAAACTAAGTCCGACAAGGTCGAACTGCTCTGATACCAACTATAACACCCCGGTATTTTTATCGAGTAAAAATACCCAAGTGTACCATCATAAAATAATCAGAGATATCTTTCCTGTTTTAGATATTGAACATAAAAAATAATAGCTCATAACCTAGAGTCCAATATCCAAATACCAAGAAATAGCGGAAACGATTTTACAACTTTTACTGGTACAAGTTATACAATCGGAAATACAAAAATCTCGAGGGAAAGACATTAACAATGAAAACTAAGTCTTCACCGTCTTCACAAGCACACCACCTAGCTGTGCTTCTTCACCTTTGCTTTTTCCCTTGCTTCTCTGTAAAAACCACAAAATATAAACAGTGAGATACAATCTCAGTGAGTTCTACCGAGACCCCTACTAACACTCGCAGTCCAGTTTTAAAACGTTTTTAAGGTTTGACACAGCACCGACCGCAATCCACTTGCTAATCCCGGTGAATCATACAATAAGGCTTCGATCTAGTAGGACACCGACCGCAATCCACTTGCTAATCCCGATGACCTAACATCCTAGGCCTTTCTACGTACCACCGACCGCAATCCACTTGCTAATCCCGATGAATGTAGTACAAACTTTTGACACAACACCGACCGCAATCCACTTGCTAATCCCGGCAAACCCCATTACCAATAGTGTTTCCTAATGGCACAGAGCCTAGGGTAAGGGTTCATGACTTCCCCGCCTAGTATGTCAACATGGGTCGTCACCCAAACTCGATATAATATATATATCTACAGTACTATGAACCCACGGTCCATCAAATCAGACAATCAATGAAACACTTTAATCCACATTTTATAAAATCCAAGTTCACACTCGCACTCTAGTTGAACACTTTTCGACACAATTTTCTATATCAAAAACAGTTCATTTTTCCTTAAAAATAGAATATTCAGTTAGGCCTCTGAATAAGCTTTCCAACGCATCTTAGAACACCTCGATCGGATTCCCGGATCAAAAGTTATCGCAAAAACAAAAACAGTATTTAGTTGCTGAAAATTCTGTAAACCGTCGCGACGCGATGGGATTCCGTCGCGACGCGAAAATAAGCAGAATGGCCAAAAACAGGTTTTCTGAAATTCAGTTTTACCCCATTTCACTCCCTAATCGATACCGAGACATTATGTAACACCCCTTTTCTACCCGTTAATTTAATTGGAAAAATATCAGAGTTTTCAAAAATTTGTTTCGCACGAGGAATGTTACACATACTTCATTAAAGCAACGCTTCTCAATAAAACAGCTCAAACACAATAATTCCTGCATCACGTAGCACGTCACTAAAAGGAGAGTCTCAAGACCACAGATATCATCGCAATTAAAACTTAACGTCACTAAAACCAACTAAGCAGCGGAATAACAAAATAAAACAGAATTATCAACAAAACATAACAACCGAAATCATTCATAACATTAAGTTCGTCCCCTCCCTGAGTGCTACATATCAGAGCGTGACGACTCGACTCGAATTAGTGAAGGTACCTAGTCCTTCACTCGCGATCACCTGCACGTTACCGCATAGGGGTAACATTCAAACAGAAGGGTGAGTCCAATTCAATCCATATAATAAATCATATGATAAATAATAAGTCAAGTCACAGCTCTAAAATAATCACGTCACAATCATCAATTACATCACTATATCAACTCAATCACTATGTCATGTAGGCATATGAAATGCAACCCACTCGCGGGCATATGCATGAGGTACCTTTTCACAAAACGTCGCTTAGCCATTATGGCCTCATCGTCACTTAGCCTTTTGGGCCTCAAAACGTCAATGGGTTTATGCATATGGGATGCATGATACACTATAACATGCATCACGCACAAATCACACAATCACGGTCAACTATGTGACCCGTCACTTACCAATTTGCCAAATAATAGGCACAGCACCTGTCAATTCACAATTTACACATAACAACATCACTTAGCCTTTTAGGCCTTAACATCACTTAGCCTTTTGGGCCTCAAAACGTCACTGGGTTTTCATCGTCACTTATTCATAAACATCATCAACTCAAATAATAGCCACTGAGGGCAAAAACGTCATTTACTAGCCACTAAGGGCATCATCGTCATTTTCACACTAATGTCAACAACATTGGCCACTAAGGGCAAAACGGTCATTTAACTAGCCACTAAGGGCATCATCGTCATTTACACACTAATATCAACAACATTGGCCACTAAGGGCAAAACGGTCATTTAACTAGCCACTAAGGGCATCATCGTCATTTACACACTAATATCAACAACATTGGCCACTAAGGGCAAAACGCTCATTTAACTAGCCACTAAGGGCATCATCGTCATTTACACACTAATATCAACAACATTGGCCACTAAGGGCAAAACGGTCATTTAACTAGCCACTAAGGGCATCGTCGTCAAAATCATCACTTTCGACACTGAAACGTTAAAACCACTGGTTATACACAAAAGGGATTTTTAAAGGCACCAAAACATCTTTTCAACGTCACAGCAACGACCGCCGGGAACAGCCACTTGGGGCGCCCCAGCAACCTTCAGAAATAATAAGTTTTTATTTTTAAAAATGGGACACGCAGATAGGCAACTGAAAAAGCTTCCCAACACTTTTTGAAACGTTTAAAACGGATGTCCGAGTCAAAAGATATAGCGAAAACAGTTTTCGAAAACATTTTGGGAACATCCTGAAAACTGGCGCCCTTGGCGCCCAGCGCCCAGGCACCTGGCGCCCAGCAAAAACGCAACACGCACACATGGGCGCCCAGCGCCCAGCGCCCAGCGCCTGGCACCCAGCGCCTTCGCGCAACACGCAACACGCAACATGCAACACACGGGCGCTCAGCGCCCAGCGCTGGCACCCACACGCAACACACGCACACGGGCGCTCAGCGCCCAGCGCAACACACACACTCACACACGGGCGCTCAGCGCCCAGCGCTCCACACACAGCAACACACACGGGCGCTCAGCGCCCAGCGCTGGCACCTAGCGCCCAGAATACTTCCAGCAACAGAATTCAACACAATTTCAGCACAAACATCTTTTTCTTCAAATTGTTACTTGATCAATTACAACACCCATTACAACCATCATGGACACAGATTGAAATCGTCAAAATCATACGGCAACCATCATAATCAACAACATCCCAAGCCCAAACATGAAATAACACATACATCAACATCAAGAACATGAAATTCGCAACATAGTCATGATCATGGTTAATCTAGGCCATCACTACCTAAAACCTATCATAGGAATTATTATAAAAATTGATAGAACTCCCCTTACCTCGAATTCGAAGAGTAGGATCCCTAGAGACGGTCACGAACGGAACCCCAGCAACAGAATCACGTTCCTCTTTTCTCCTTGGAGCTTGCGACCTTCTCCTCTCTTCCTCTTTCTCTACGGCGCTCCTTCTCTTCCCTTTCCCTCTTCTCAATTTCGCAAATGCTCACAAAAAAAACCTTAACCCCTAGGCGCCTTGGTCACTTCGCATATGACATGATTCATGGGATTGGGCTTCTCACTTAAGCCCAAGTCCATCTAGTTTGGCTCCTCCACTTCTAATACCACCTACACAATTTTTAATATAATTTCCAATAATTAGATTATATCCAATTAATTGAATCAAATTCCTAAATACTTAATTAAATATTTAGGGTGTTACACATTACGTGACCTCCGAGACCCAAAAACAGATATAACAACCAGTAATTCCAGTCCAAAACAATAATTAAAACATCAATCGATAACTCAATCAAATCGAGTTTATCAAAATGCGACGTATTTTCCAAATATCGGTTTTTAACCCCAAAATCTCTCAAACTCAATTACCAAACAATATTCCAGTCCAGCGAAAGCGATAAAACAGTTAATTAATTAATTCGAAACGCAAAATCCTAAACGTGAGTAGAACTCACCTATCGTGATGAAAATCACGCAACACCGAGACTTTCTGCGAACTTGCTTTTCTGACATAATCACACGAACAATCCCCGAATCAACTCCATGCTCCGGCGACATCCGTATCCGCTTCCAAAGCTTCCCACTCGACCTCGAGACATCTTTTTGACCGTAAAACCGAATTCCCTGAAATCCTTCATGAACACTATTCATCATCTTCCTCCCCTAACCTCCATGACACTATTCACACATAAACCCCAATTATTTTGATTTCTCAATCCCTAACCTTTGCTCCTTCAAATTCGCCCTAGACTTAATACAAAAGCTTCCATTTCAAGTTTCCATGCTTCATGACCCAAAAAGAAAATGAACACCACAAAATCCCTCAATTTTGTCTAAATATTCGAATATGGCAAAGGGATGGAGAGTGAGTTGATGATGATGATGTTGGTACCAAATCGAAGAGGAAGGAACGCCGAACATTTTTCGTGTTGGAAGGAAGTCGTTTCGGTGAGCCAATCTCTCTCTAGTTCCTCTTCTTCCTCCCAAACCCATTCTCTTCTTTTCTCTCTTTCTCTCCTTTCTCCTCTCTGTAACTCTCTCTCGCATTCTTTCTTTCTTTTTAACACACACACACACACACACACACACTTATATTTATTTATTTAATATATAAGCTGTAACGCGGTCAAATTACCATATTGATCGAAATCTCTTATTTCGATTCCAAAACTTTCTTGACCCGTATTATTCGGTTAACGATCCGATGACAACTAATAAATAATTTTAGCACTCAATAAATTTAGCAGTCAAGTACTAAATTAATTTAATTGGGTTAACATCCAAATAATTCTACTAATTATTTTGAGGATGTTACAGTATCTGTTCGCGTCGCGACGGTTTGCAGTTTTCACTAAAAAGTCCGTGAACTTGTTTTCGCAATAACTTTTGATCCGGGAACCCGATTGAGGTGTTCTAAAATGTGTCGGAAATCTCTTTAAAAGACCTAATCAAATATGTGGTTTGCATTAAAAAACACTCTGTTTTTGAAGGTTTAACTTATTGAAAAACCGAAACTTAGACCGCGTGTGAGATAATGTTTTTGGCATAACAAACCGGGTCGTGGATCCTTCTCGACGCTATGATTATAATGCCGGATGTCTAACTTCGAATTCATCTAAACGGGTTATAGATCGATAAAGATATAAATTATCTAAAAGGCTTATGTGATTGATCCTTTGGTGATCGAAAAGATATAGATTATCTAACTCTCGAGAATTGATATGTATTGTCATATATATCGCGTTGGGTGACGACCCGACAAGTAGCATACTAGGAAGGGAAGTCATGATCCCTCACCCTAGGCCCTGAAACGTTTTGGCGTGGTCAAACGTGGGTTATCGGGATTGTGGTTGTTTGCACGGCCGATTTATGCTAGGTTAGTTTCACGATTCTCTGAGATTGTGGTTTGTATGCACGGTCGGGTTTCGTTTGGTAAGCGAACGGTTATACATTAATCAATGAGGCTTAATAATATATAATAGTACTCCATTACCGAGATTGTGGTCTGTATGCACGGTCGGTAATTGGTGAGGCTTAATAATATATAATAGTACTTCATTACCGAGATTGTTGGTTTGTATGCACGGTCGGTAATTGGGCTAGTTATATATATTGACGCAAATAGTTTATAAAGTAAACTATGTTGCAACGGTTTTTATAAATAAACCGAGTGATTGTGAGGGGGCACGGTAGAACTCACTGAAACAAGTTGTCTCACCCAATCATTGTTGTTGTTTTCACAGAGAACAGGAAACGGAGAAGCAAACAGGATGGTCAGTTGTCATGCTCGAGGAGAAGATAGAAGATGGACTTATTCCTAGCTGTTTATGTTTTTCTGCTGTTGTCTCTGTGTTTAATATCATGACTCGAATTTGAGCTATGTTATGTTTTAGTTTCCGCTGTATTCTTGCAACGTTGTATATTCAGGCAGGAATTTTTATTTTCTGATGTAAACCAAATTGTATATTTAGGTATTTCTTTGTTAATGAAATACCGGGGTGTTACATTTGTAGAGCCATTCTGGGTAGGTTCGGTTTTATGATAACTGGGACTGTTTTACCGGTTCAAAAATTATATAGAATACAATTTTAGAAACTAGATTGAATACTTGCCATTTTGGCTTTGGAATGGTTGCATTTGGACTTGTGTAGCTCAAGATATGAGCAACACAAGTTAAAGTAGAATTCTGGAGACAGTTTGAGCATAGGTTCGGTTTCTGAGTATTTGGGGATGATATAGGCATCCAAAAATTATGTGGTCAATTGTTTTAGAAACTAGACTGAATGCTCGTCAATTTGGTCCTGATTTGGTTGAATTTGGAAATGTGTAGCTCAAGATATGAGCATTACAAGTTAGGGTAAAATTCTGTGTAATTTCGCGTCACGACCCGTGGCCATCGCGTCGCGACCACCCTTAATTTTTGCAACGCAAAACTTTCTGTCACTTTTCGCGTCGCGACGGTAAGTGTTTGCGTCGCGACGGTTTGCAGTTTTCACTAAAAAGTCCCTGAACTTGTTTTCGCAATATCTTTTGATCCGGCGGTCCGATTTCAGTGTTCTCAGATGCGTTGGATAGATAATAAAAAGGCCTAACTGAATATGTAATAAAAGTAGTGCTATTATATGTTTTGGTGTAATTGAGATTGTGAATGATGTTAGTTGATGTTATGAGATTGTTATGCCTAAGCTAAGATCATGTTATGAGACCGATTATCTTGTTGTGGCTATGCTAAGTGTGATTGGTGTATTTGTGCTGGACTGACTGGATTAGCATCATGATAAGTTAGGTTAGTAAGCCTTAGTAAGCCATGTGAGATCACTTAATTATAAGATTAAGTTAATAATTAGATCACCTAATGTTAATAATAAGATTATGTTAAGTTCAGTTCATTGTTACGTTAAGTTAGTGTTATGTTCAGTTTAGTTTATTGTTATATTTGAGTTCATTGTTGAGTTCAGTTCAGGTATATCTTCATATATATCTTTTAGTCGGGGTGACGACCCTATTCAGTTTAGTGTGCTAGGGGAGAGGCAGTCATGAGCCTTATGAACCTAGGCCCCATCAGGGACCCAGCCGATTAGTGGGGACGGGTTCACCGGCTTGAGGGTTATGAGGACAACGTTAGTTCAGTTTATGTGTTGTATCTTGTAACCCGCACGATGAACAATAACCAATGAGCAGTAAACCGTGAACCGTGATCAGTGAACAATGAACTTAATCAAACCATGAGCTTATGCTTAACAGTGAACTTGTACTTAACTTAGTCTTGTACTAACATGTTCTTATTATTAGGTGATCTCACACGGCTTACTAAGGTTTACTCTTCCAACTTATCCTGATAATAATCCAGCCAGTCCAGCACAATACATCAATCACATTAAGCAATATCCATGGCATAATCTTATATCAATCACAACCATAGCATGACAATCAAATCCATAACACATTCCATGTACCCGCATTGGACCGTTCATAAAACCATGGACCGCAAGGGCCGTTAATAAAACTGTGGACCGCAAGGGTCGTTAATAAAAATAAACCTAATCATGGAATTACACAGTATAAATTTTATATATAGATAGGTCTTTGAATAAGCTTTAAAACGCATCTGAGAACACCTCAATCGGGTTCCCGGATCAAAAGTTATTGCGAAAACAAGTTTAGGGTATTTTGCTGAAAAACTGCAAAGCGTCGCGACGCGAACTGGTTCCGTCGCGACGCAAAAAGTGACAGAAAGTTTTGCGTTGCAAAAAATAAGACAGGGTCGCGACGCGATGGTCACGGGCCGCGACGCGAAATTACACTGAATTTTACCCTAACTTGTGATGCTCATATCTTGAGCTACACAACTCCAACTTCAACCAAATCAGGACCAAATTGACGAGCATTCAGTCTTGTTTCTAAAACAATTGACCACATAATTTTTGGATACCTATACATCCCCAGATACTCAAACCGAACCTATCCTCAGATTGTCTCCAGATTCCTACCCTAACTTGTGATGCTCATATCTTGAGCTACACAAGTCCAAATGTCACCATTCCAAAGCCAAAATGACAAGTATTCAATCTAGTTTCTAAAAAGGTAAGTTATATAATTTTTGGATGCCTAAAGCATTCCCAGTTATAGAATTCCTGAACCTATTCCAGAACATTCAGAAACAGTGAAATTGGCTAAACAATCAACACCAAGCAAATCACCAAATTAATTCCATTGACTTGAGACATGAGAATCAGACATTCAACACAATCAATCCAGTCCAGAAAATCATCAATTCATACAATTAAAACAAACCAATTCAATTGATCAAATAGCGAAATGACTCAAACGAGGTTTTCATAAAACGAATCGATAACGGTTTTCATAAAACGCGTGACTCATTTTCAGAATACATGACACATCAATTTTATTCCCTAGTGAGTATAGAACTCACCTTTTGGTGATGACAATCGCTCCCAACGCCGAAGCTTCGCGAACTCGGACGAACGGCGATCCCATGACTCTTCCCGAATTCGCTCCAGCTACTTCCAGCAACAAACTATCAATTTGCAACGAGCATAGCCAGGTCAATACGTGACCGAAATCCTTAAAATCAGTGCCCATTGTGAAGAGAATTTGTCTACTCTCTGATGGAAAAAGATTCACTTGCATGCAACCAGTAACAAAACAAGAGGACTGCTTCGGAACAGTGGCTGATTCTTAATCCGAACGTTGTGAGCATGATATCTCTCTCATTTCTCAATGAAATCATGCGGTTCTTGTGCCCAAAATGAAGATCTTTGTGTCTAGTTTTGAGAGGGACAAGAATCACGATCATCGGAGTCGTGCACATGGAGATACGACGTAATTACCGAAGGTAGGTAAAACGGGTTTACAGTAGAACTTGGAACTTTGAGCTTGAATCAACTTTCAACAACAACACCACTCTCCAAGACCCCCAAATCCGACTCTAGCTATAACATTCTGATCTTTCCACTTCATATTACAATGTGACTTTGGAAATGCCTTAATCCAACACCTAATTCGACATGCAATGCTTCACACACTCCAAAAAACTTATTTTTCTTACTTTGAGCTTTGAGCTCCATCAATGGTGAAATGAAGAGGGGGATGGAATGGGTGGTGATTTTAGTGTCAAAGGGGAGAGGAGACTGATCAGAACTCAATGGTGTGAAGAAGGGAAACATGCATGAAAGTTTTGGAGCTCACCTTTTCTTTTCTCCTCCTTCGCCTACTCTCTCTCTCCAAGCTTCTTCCTCCTTTCTAAATTCTGTTTTCTTTTTCAGTCAAGATGAGGGAATGTGTAGATCAATGGGGCTGAAGTGTCTTAGCTACAGCTGAGAGATTTATGGGAAAAGGTAAATTCCCATCTTAGCCTTACTAGGTTTATTCACACCTTGGCTATTACTTATACACTATCCCCATTCAACACAAGTTCATAATCACCAATCATTGTTGTTGTTTTTACAGAGAACAGGAAACGGAGAAGCAAACAGGATGGTTAGTTGTCATGCTCGAGGAGAAGATAGAAGATGGACATATTCCTAGTTGTTTATGTTTTTCTGCTGTTGTCTCTGTGTTTGATATCATGACTCGAATTTGAGCTATGTTATGTTTTAGTTTCCGCTGTATTCTTGCAATGTTGTATATTCAGGAAGGAATTTTTATACTCTAATGTAAACCAAATTGTATATTTAGGTATTTCTTTGTTAATGAAATACCGGGGTGTTACATTTGGTATCAGAGCGGCTCGGCCTTGTCGGACGTAGTGACCTTCGGGTCGAGAACATAGGATCGAGTCAGCTAGGGACTTAGACAATTAAGTGTCAGATCTTTTTAGTATATTATGTGACGTATTGAGTCAGGATCCACTCAATGTTTCATGTAAATTACTGAAAATTATGACAGTTAGTTGCCTCAGCCCCGAAAATGTCCGAAACCCTAAGCCATAGGATTCTTAGCCTTCTCGTTTCATCAGAGCGCGCAGCTGCAGCAGAGGGCTACAGGTGACATTTGGGAACAATGATGGGCATCCGCGATAGTTCGAGGAAACTGTGGGCAGCTGTTCAGTAAATAAATCTGATGCGGCTAGTGATTCGCGGCATGAAACGTCTTAGATCTTATCTAGAAGTACAAGTCAAGCGAAGCCATTGTGCGACAGTAATGTTAGTGTACTGAAATCTGTCAGATTAGTTAACACCTGAAACCCTGACCTTTATTTAGTCAGCGTATCAGTTTTCGAGATATCGTTTTCATCATAAACCTTACCTTCTGGTATCAGTCAATCCCAGTTAGGGCAGCAGTCAAGGAAAATCCTTATCGGTTAATTTTAAGCATAAATTCCAATTCTTCTTCCGAGTCACAATGTGACAGATGACAAAGCCAATTGAGTAAAGATACTCCGTCGTCAGTATTGACTAGTGGAATCATAAGTCCCGATCAGGAATTATGAATCAAATCCTTCAAAGCAGATCAGTATGTGGAATCGGTAGAAGTGACCTCATTTCAATCCGCTGCTGGAAGCACTCCAATCACGGTCTTTGAGAAATTCACGTTAGTCTTCCGACTCATTTGTTCGTAACTTCTGCCCCGGAACTCCGATTTTTTTTATGTTCCGAGAGGCGTTGGAAAGCTAACGGAAATATCTACACCAATGAATGGGTTGTGAACCGTATCTTCAATAGTATTGTGAAGTGTACCTCTGTTTTAAAATCTGAACCGTAAACTCTAAGCATTCGTGGAACGTTGACCTCCCTGTTGTACGGGAAGTTGGTAAAAGGATCTCCAATCAGTCAGTTTAGACTCCTAGAACCCATTCTGAAGCAATATTGATTAATGTAATGTAATAATTAAGTCTGGATAGTCGCGGAAGTTCGGAAAGAAGCTGGGCCAAGGAAAATTCTAAATGATAAATTCAACGGATCAATACAAGGACACTTATGGTGTGCTCATGTGATTCCCGAAATAACTGTTGTTTTCAAAATCCCCTGGTGCCACCGCAATTTCAATTTCGTGACTAATCCAAAAATAATTGCTACGCTGAAGTTAATCGAGACACCAAGGATTGCCTAGAATGACTCTAAATCTCATCCTCGAAAGAAAACCTTATGTCGTTCACGTAGGGTTCCTAATATCGGAAGTCGAGCATCCTTAAGGTCCGAGTAATCAATATCTATGAAAGATAGGTATCAAAATTCAAAGCGCTCTGGTGCTGTTAGTTAAAAAGAAGGACGGAAGCATGACGTTATGCATAGACTACCGTCAGCTGAATAAAATCACCATCAAGAATAAGTATCCGTTGCCAAGGATAGATGATCTGCTGGATCAACTTCGAGGTGCTAAAATATTCTCCAAAATTGATCTAAGATCGGGATACCATCAAATCCGAGTGAGGGCCTTAGATATTCCGAAAACCGCTTTCTGTACGAGGTATGGACACTACGAGTTTGTGGTGATGCCTTTCGGACTAACTAATGCCCCAGCTGTTTTTATGGACTACACGAATCGAGTATTTCATTCCTACTTGGATCAGTTTGTGGTGGTCTTCATAGACGATATCTTGGTGTATTCAAAGACAATTGAGGAGCATGCTCAACATCTCCGCTTTGTTCGTCGAAGTGTGATTTCTGGATATCAGAGATTAAGTTTTTGGGTCATGTGATTTCCCAAGAGGGGGTAGCAGTGTGTAACACCCTGATATTTTTATTGACTAAAAACACCCAAGTGCACATTAAACATACATCAGAGATAATATTTCCTGCTCAGACACTGAATACCACTATAAAAATTTTTGCGGAACTACATCATAATCATCTTATACACAAATAAGATCATACGGTACTCAGACCATAAACTGTCAGCAACTGTGGTAATCAGAGTCATACAAGAAGGCGGAAAGAAAGATAAACAAAACACTAATGCCATAGTGTTGTGATACATGGACAACAAAAGGAAATTAAACTTAAACATAAAACTAAGTCATCCTCCATCACCCGGGGCCACCTACTCGTGCCTCTGAGGTTTCTTCTGTCCCTGTTTATCTGTAAAACAACAACATTTAAACAGTGAGATACAATCTCAGTGAGTTCTACCGAGACCCCTACTAACACTCTCGGTTCAATTATGAATTTTTATATAACGTGACACGGCACCGACTGCGTTACCGCTTCCAAACCCGGTGAACCGCATTACTTAACTTTTAACAGATCCCCGACTGCGTTACCGCTTCCAAACCCGGTGAATCGTACAACAAACAAATTTGACATAACACCGACTGTGTAACCGCTTCCAAACCCGGTGAACCCCCTTACCAATAGTATTTTTCCTAATGGCACGGAGCCTAGGGTAAGAGATCATGACTGCCCCGCCTAGTATGTCAACATGGGTCATCACCCAAACTCGATATAATATATATATCTACAGTACTATGAACTCAGGGTCCATCACCTCAATAACCAGTTGAACACTTAACCCACGCTTTTATAAAACCAAGTTCACACTCGCACTCTAATTTACCTCTTTTCGACACAATATACAACTTCGAAAACAGTTTATTTTGCCTTAAAAATAGAATATTCAGTTAGGCCTCTGAATAAGCTTTTCAACGCATCTTAGAACACCTCAATCGGGTTCCCGGATCAAAAGATATCGCGAAAACAAAAACAGTGTACAGTTGCTGAAAATCTGCAAAGTGGCGCGCGAGTGGCGCGTGGCGCGCAAGTGGCGCGCGAGCTGACAGTAGGGTCTGTCAAGTGGCGCGCGAGTGGCGCGCGGCGCGCAAGTGGCGCGTGGACTGACAGTAAGTAGGTCTGTCAAGTGCAGAATTTTGCGATTTTCGCGAAATCCGCTATTCCGCTCAATTCCGATTTTAGTTCCGATCGAAAACAGATCCAACAACCAGTAAAATGAATCCAATACAAACCACACAATCAATCAATCCAATCCAAAACGTAATTTAAACGGATTTTTATTCAAAGCGCTATTTTTCGAATAACGGTTTTTGACTCAAAATTTCTCGGAACCAATCAACACACAAATTATACCAAAACGGAATAAACCTAAGCGTGAGTAAAACTCACCCTTGAAGCGAGAGTCGTCGCCTAGCCGAAATCACCGAGATGTCAAAATTACCGAATCGAACCCAATCAACACCGAACCGCTCCTAACTTCGTTTCGAGCTTCCAATCGCGTTCAATCCGCTCCTAGCTTCGATCCTGAACATAACCCAATCATCAACACAACCTATCATTCCTTGATTTCAACAAATTTCCAACAAAAACCCCCAATTTTCGTAGGTCACAAAAAGAGGGAAAAACCGGATAAAATCTTACCTAGCTCTTGGGTTTTGGAGAGGGAGAGGAGATGATGATTGTGCTGAATTTTGGAGGGATGGGGTTCACCCTTCTTCTTCCTTTCTCTTCTTCTTTCCTCTTCTTCTTTCTCTTTTCCTTCTCTTCTTTTCTTTCTCTTTTCTCTTCTTTTCTTCCTCTGTTTCTTTTCTCTCACTCGTGGACTCTTCTTTCTTTTCCTTAAACACACACACACACACACACACACACATATTTAATTAATAAATAAGTGGTAGCGTGGTCCAATTACCGTATTGATCTTAATCCCTTATTTCGATTTCGAAACTTCCTTGACCCGTATTATCCGGTTAACGATCTAATGCCATTCAATAAATAATTTTAGTACTCAATAAATTTACCAGTCGAGTACTAAATTATTCCTATTGGGTTAACATCCAAATAACTCGCCTAATTATTTTGGGGATGTTACATTCTCCCCCACTTAAAAGAATTTTGTCCTCAAAATTAAACACAACGTACCTCAAGAAAACAAATACGGATACTGAGTCCGCATATCGTCCTCCAACTCCCAAGTAGCTTCCTCGATGGAAAAACCATCCCAAACCACCTTGACAATGGGAATTGACTTCGTCCGTAGTGTCCTCTCGCCACGTTCCATGATGTAATTTGGATGAGGTTGGAAAGACAAGTCCGGTCGGAGGTCAATCGTTTCAAAATCTAACGGTTGACTTGGATCGGGAATGTACTTCCGCAACTGAGACACATGGAATACATCATGCAAACTTGACAATGGAGGAGGCAAGGCGATGCGGTATGCAAGAGGCCCAACTCGCTCGATAATTTGGAAGGGTCCAATATACCGAGGACTGAGTTTCTTCACCCGTCACTAGTGGAAAAAAGGCTTTTTATATCGGTTAAAAATAACATTTCATATCGGTTCCCGAACCGATGCCGAAAAAGGAGATATAAAAAGTATGGACATTTCATATCGGTTCCTGAACCGTTATGAAAAGTTGTTTTTATATCGGTTCGCCCCTAGATCCGATATGAAAAGTCTCTTTTTTTAAAAAAAAAAAGACTTTTCATATCGGTTCCCATAGAAAACCGATATGAAAAGTCTCTTTTTTTTTAAAAAAAAAGACTTTTCATATCGGTTCCCATAGAAAACCGATATGAAAAGTCTCTTTTTTTGTAAAAAAAAGACTTTTCATATCAGTTTTCTATGGGAACCGATATGAAAAGTCTCTTTTTTTTAAAAAAAAAAAGTATCACTGAACTAGCATGCACTTGAGCTAGCCCTTCTTTCTGGTAAAACCTCGCAACAATAGCTCATCAGAATTTACACCTGCCATACTAAACTCGTGGACTGCAAAACTATATTACACCTGCAATACTAAACTGAATTACCAATTTATCTCCAGAGCATGTGTAGGAAACTACCCATTAAATAAGTCAGAAATGTTCAAGTAACATAGTACTAATATTATTACTTGCAGTACATACAACAAATCAGAACATACAAAGAATGACTTTAGTTAGATGCATTTGTTTGCATTGGTCTCCACCACTTTTTTGCATCATCCTCACCAAACCTTAGGCAACAATGGTAGGAGTTTCCGAAGGCTTCTTCTCAGGCTCAGTTGAGACCACAGTTGCAGTTTCTAAAGCCTTGTTATCACCCTCAGCAGAGGTCACTGCTGCAATTTCTGAAGGTTTGTTATCAGCCTCAGAGGCAACTGTTGCAGTTTCTAAAGGCTTGTTTTCAGGCTCGGCTGAGGCGACGGTTTCGGTGGGATTGTTTTCAGGCTCCACCCAGAAGGCAGTCTTCTTTCTAGTTTTGGAAACAATCTCAAAAACTTGTTCTGGCTTCACATGCTTGAAGTTAAACTGATGCCGTTTTTCTCTTTAATCAGCTGGCATATCCAAAGCATAACCAATAGAAGCAGCAACCTCTGTGATGTTCCATGGACTTACCAAGACAGCACCAGCACCAAGTGACTGTGCCGCACCTGCAAACTGATAACAAATCAAAAATTTAATTTTTTTTGAGTCTCAATCATCTAGTGATTTTAGTAGGAGTTAATTATGCTATAATACAATAAATGAAGATATCAAAAAAGAAACGAATTACCTCACTTAAAATGAGAACCCCTTTCTTGGAAGCTTGAATATAAATAAATATCCGACTCAATCCTAAGGCAATCTGCTCTGTTTCCAATTTGCTCCACACTCTCACATGAAAGAGAAAAAAATTTGACATCAATGCAGGCTCTTAGAAGATCCATTTCAGTTCACAGCATTTTAGGCTTGTGGATTCTTATCAAAAGCCAACATAAGAAAGCAACACATGTTTCAATGGTGTAAAGACATCTATCTTAAATAGAAATATGCCACATGAAAATGTTTTCTTATGACTGAATACCTATTGCACCTTCTTTTGTTTGTTTGAACCTTTTGGAATCTTGCTCAAAACTATTGTGAATCTTTTGATGACGTGGGTGAATAATTCCATGTATCACGTGCATCTTCTCGTCAATTTGATCCTGGAACTTGTCGTACAACAGAGGAAGAGACAAGCTAAGAAGAATTATTAAATTTCAGTTAAACCTTTTCATTTATAGTAATTGCTTAGAAAATTTTCCATCAAACATAAGGAATTTTCAGGTGTACTGTATCAAATAGAAAATGACAATCATAGAATGCAAAATAAGCATTTAAATAACCTGCTGAGATCAATCCAGTTGAGCCCCAAAGTGCAATCACACTAGCTACAGCCAATGAACTCAGTGCATATTTATCATCAACTTTGTCCCACTATGCAACAAACATCAGCTAATTTTAAGTCAGTAAATTTGAGAAAATTCCATTTTCAACCACAAGAGATATAACAATAAAATTGTAGATTAATTCTTACAGCTTCTTGAAGTGTCTTGACAAACTCTGGTGTCTCAGTTGTGTTAACTTCTGCTGGTGCCTCTCCTGTTGCCATTGCTACAACATTTCGACCAATCTTCCGACCTGAAAAGCATCAACCTATAAACAAACAACATTTGCGAATCACAAGACATGTGCAAGCTTTTGTGAGTAACTTACAATGAGCAGTCGTCTTCAATGCACGATTCTTAAACTGAAAAGTGAGAGAGGGAAGGCTAACACATTGTGGGGAAGAACCTAATGAATGTCTTGGAGACTTTCCATCAAAAAGGGTGGATGGGGAAGATATAGTTAGAGCTGAAGAGGAAGTTGAGGCCATTGCTATTAATTTTACTTATGGAGTTCACTATAGGAATATAATATAGCTTAAGTTATTGATATATTTCTTCTGTTTCTAGTTTTTCTTGGCATATTAATCTCAAATGTGTTTGATAATTTGAAAATGAATGTGGAGATCCAATTCCTAAAAATTGAAGTTGCAGCAGAACCACTCATTTCTTTTCATTAAGATAGTGTGTGATTACATGGCAGGTGGATAGGGCTTTTATGGTATTTCATGAGATAGGAGATTCCTGGTCGGATTTTTTAAATCAAAACTAATCCTAAGTGGTCACATTTTTTGCAAGGGTCAAACTGGCAAAATAAAAAATATATAAAAAAAAAAGAAATTTCAGTTAAACCTTTTCATTTATTATTAAATTTTATTCCTCCATCAGCTATTATTAAAATAAGACAAACCTGTAAATTTCATTTCAGTTAAACCTGTAAGGCTAATGTGACTATCCCACCACCAAGAATATAAGCGCCTGGATTCAGAATGAGACAAGGTAGCCATAACTCCAGCAAAGAACAGCTCATGTGGTTTTGATATGGCAAAAGTCAGATAGCGTTGTTCCTATTCGATACTCTTCAGGTTTGTTTTTCCATTGCTTGTACCTAACATTGTACATTTCATAAGAATAGCTTCAGATACATGAGAACTCAAATTCCAACTTTTCTTAATATATAAAAAAATCTTATAAACTCTCAACATTGATGTTTTATTACCTATCAAACAGAAACTAGCATCGGGCAGTTTTTATACCTGTTTGAAGGTCTTTGCACGCAGATCTTCGAAGATCTGCAACCAAGAACCAAGGTTCAGAAGATTAGGGGTTGTGTTCGTCACAAACAGTGCAATAACAAACTGACACAGAAGAGAAGTCAGAGTTTATACCTTCGGTGAGCAGATCGTTGGTCATAGCTTCAAGATCGTACCAGAAAACACAAAGAAAAGAACAAATCAGAGTTTGAATCTTAGGGTTTCAAATCGTGAAGAACTGAGAAGAGTTTAAGGAGAAAGGAAACGTCATACCTGTTCGTTGAAGAGGAGGAAGTCTTCGCTGAGATTCTTGGCTTGATCCTCCATCAGAATCAAGCGTGAAGAAGAAACCCAGTTTGCTGTTTCTTGAAATTTTTCCTTGGCTTTCTTGAAACCCTCCGTGCTCTCTCTCGTCTTCTCCGTGAAACACCCCACCTGGGTTCTTGGTTTCTCTGAAAACCTGATGAAGAGACACGCTCCAGAGTCACACCGAAGGAGGAGGGTAGAGGGCGAGGGCGAGGGCGAGGGCGAGCGAGGGAGAAACGAACGAGAGCGAGAGAGGGAGACTGAGAGAGGATGTTGCAGTTGAAGAGAAGGAGAAGAGAAGTGAAGGAGGAACGGTGGTGTTGGGTGGTGGGTGGTGGGTGGTGGGGCTGCGTGGGTGGGTTTTGACGGAGAGAGTGAGAGAGTGAAACTGAAATGAGAGTGAGACTGAAATGAGAGAGATGAGGGAGACACATTGACGGAGAGAGTGAGACTGAAACAGCGAAGCAAAAGATACCTAATTTTTTAGTTTCTATAACGGGTGGTTTTTGAGCCGTTATGAAAGCCAAATTTTTTTTCACTTTTTATAACGGTTATGCAATGGAACCGATATGAAAGATACTTTTTGCACTTTCTATATCGATTCCATGGGAAACCGATATAAAAAGTGTAATTTTAATTACAAAATTGCCACCGCGTCACTTTCTATATCAGGCCGTTTTTAACCGATATAAATAACCGTTATAAAAAGCATTTTTTCTACTAGTGCGTAATGCCCTACCTGTGCCAATCGTTGGTGATTATCTCAAAAACACATGATCACCCATCTCAAACTCTAACGGCCTTCTCCGTTTGTCGGCATAACTCTTTTGCCTACTTTGAGCAGCTTTCATTCTTTCCCTGATTTGGCGGATCTTTTCAGTAGTGTCTTGAATCATTTCGGGTCCTAACAATCGGTCCTCACCGACTTCCCACCAACACAATGGAGTTCTACATTTCCTTCCATACAAGGCCTCAAAAGGCGCCATTCCGATACTGGAATGATAACTGTTGTTATATGAGAATTCAACCAATGGAAGATGATCCTCCCATTTCTTCCCGTTATCAAGTACCGAAGCCCTAAGCATATCCTCTAATGTCTGGATAGTTCTCTCGGTCTGACCATCGGTCTGCGGGTGATAAGCGGTACTAAGAAGTACTTTAGTTCCCAATGCTTCATTCAGAGCTTTCCAAAATCGAGAAGTGAATTTTGGATCTCGATCCGAAACTATACTGGTAGGAATCCCATGTAACCTTACTATGTTCTTCAAATACACCTCAGCTAACTTGGATACTTTACTGCTAGAACGAACTGGAATAAAATGAGCTGATTTGGTTAACCGATCTACAACTACCCAAATGGAGTCGTTACCGGCTTGAGACTTTGGCAACGCCATTACAAAATCCATGGAAATGTCTTCCCATTTCCACACTGGCACATCTAGTGGCCGTAGCAGACCAGCAGGCTTCTGATGTTCTATCTTAACTCTTTGGCAAGTTAAGCACTTTGATACAAATTCAGCAATCTCCAACTTCATTCCTTGCCACCAATACATCTGCTTTAAATCTCTATACATCTTGGTGGATCCAGGATGTACAGAAAATAGACTTCGGTGTGCTTCTTCTAGCACTTGCTTTTTAATATCTTCATTATCGGGCACACAGATCCTACCGATGAAAAAAATCACTCCATCCCTATCTTCAGTAAAATCTGGCAACAATTTCTGCGATTGTAGCTTCACATCATTTTCCTGTGCTAAGCGAATAGAATCCCTTAATGAGCTAGAGATCCTCATGTGGCTCAGCACTAACCGATTCTTCCTTGATCTTGCATTCAAATTCAAGTCCCTAAAGGATTCCAACAATTTCATTTCATGCATCATAAACTCTGCTATGTGGATGGATTTCCTACTTAGTGCATCAGCTACAACATTAGCCTTTCCCGGATGATACTTCAATTCGAAGTCATAATCCTTCAGAAATTCCACCCACCTTCTCTGCCTGTTATTCAACTCCTTCTGATCAAACAAATACTTCAAGCTTTTATGATCACTGAAGACTTCGAAACGAGACCCATATAGGTAATGTCTCTAAATCTTCAGTGCGTACACAATAGCTGCCAACTCCAAATCATGAGTCGGATAGTTCTCTTCATGAGTCTTCAACTGTCTGGAGGCATAAGCTACAACTTGTTGGTTTTGCATGAGAACACATCCCAAACCCTTCCCAGAAGCATAGCTGAAAATTTGAAAATCCAAAGACGGATCTGGAAGAATTAGGATTGGAGCAGAAGTTAACCTAACTTTCAACTCTTGGAAACACTCATCACAATCGGCGTCCCATGTAAACGGTTGGCCCTTACGAGTTAACCGAGTAAGGGGAAGAACCAATTGTGAAAAACCTTGAATAAACCTCCTATAGTAACCAGCTAGACCCAGGAAACTTCTTATCTCAGTAACAGATGTTGGTCATTCCCAGTTCAATACAGCTTCCACTTTACTGGGATCCACCGCAACTCCCGATTGGGAAATCACGTGTCCTAAAAACTTTACTTCCGGCATCAAGAAGTCACACTTCGACGGCTTAGCATACAATTTCTTTTCTCGGAGTACGTTCAGAACAATGCGGAGATGTTGAACATGGTCCTCAATGGTCTTAGAGTACACCAAGATATCATCAATAAAAACTACCACAAACTGATCGAGATAGATGTGGAATACTCGGTTCATGTAATCCATGAATACCGCTGGAGCATTAGTCAAACCGAAGGGCATTACTACGAACTCGTAATGTCCATACCTTGTACGGAAAGCTGTCTTCGGAATATCTAAGGCTCGTACCTTTATTTGATGATAGCCCGATCTCAGATCAATTTTTGAAAATACCACGGCACCTCGAAGTTGGTCGAGCAAGTCGTCTATCCTTGGCAAGGGATATTTATTCTTGATCGTTACTTTATTCAATTGTCGATAATCTATGCACAACCTCATGCTACCATCCTTCTTTTTGACTAGCAACACCGGAGCACCCCATGGAGAAGCGCTCGGTCGAATGAACCTCTTTGAGATCAACTCTTCAAGTTGAGACTTCAATTCCTTTAATTCTAAGGGAGACATTCTATAAGGAGCAATAGAGATTGATCCTGTACCAGGAATCAATTCTATTGAGAACTCTACCTCTCGGTCAGGAGGTAAGGATGAAACTTCTTTTGGAAAGACGTCTAGAAATTCATTTACCACTTGCACAGATGACAAATCTAAACTCGTTTCAGTAGATGAAGACAACATAATAAGAATAGCTTCCGCACCTTGGAATAATGACTGTCTTGCTTCGGTGTAAGAGATCGTCGCTTCAGAATCTGCCTGTGTCAATCCGATGGATTCGGAGGCGAAGCTAATAGTTCGATCGGCACAGTTGATTGTTACATGATTTTCAGCCATCCAATTCATACCCAGAACAATGTCCATGCTTCTCATAGGCAAGCAAATAAATTTCACAACAAACTGTCTGTCGCCTATAACAAGTAGGCAACTTTCACATAATGATTGGGTCTGGACACGACCCTTGGCAGCAGTTAAAATAGTTATCGGTTCGGATAGCTCAGACAATGCTAGTCCCAACCGATCCACACATGCTTGCGAGATAAAACAGTGAGTTGCACCAGAATGATATAAAATATTGACTGAATTATTAAAAAGAGATCCCGTACCCCTCAGAAGATTATCAGTAGGTGTGATGGTCCGAGCATCTAGAGTGTTGATCCGCCCCTGACTAGGTGCGTTTGGTGCTCTTTGGATGTTCTTCTTTGCTGGGCACTCATTTGCATAGTGGCCCTCCTCATTACAATGATAGCACCTAGTAGATCTTAGTTGACACTCACCCCGGTGATACCTTCCGCACTTAGGACAATTTTTAAACCTCGTTTGGTCAGCTGTTTGCACCTGCTTCCCTTTATAATTACCACCCCTGCCTGAGTCATGCTTGGGGCCCATCTGAGAACTAGATGACCCAGTGCTCTTTCTATTCTGATGGAATGCCTTTCTGCTTGCATACAACCTTGACAAATCACTTTCGGCGATATAAGCTTGTTGTACCATGGCTGCATAGTTGGTCCTCGGAAAAGAACTAAGACTTTGAGCAATATCCTCTCTCAACCCATATTTGTACCTGTCAGTTTTCCATCGGTCATTGGGGGCATATCCAGCTAAACCGAAGAATTGATACAACTCTTCAAATTTAGCCGTGTATTGGCCCACGGTCAAGCCTCCTTGTGTGAGAGCTAAGAACTCATTTTCCTTATCAAACCTCATAGCCGTGGGGAAGAATTGTTCCAGAAATGATGTTCGGAAATTTTCCCAAGTCGGGGGAGTTCCCATTGTCTCCATCATGGCTCTAGCATTTGTCCACCAGTTATTGGCCTCTCCCTTCAACATATGGGATGCCAATCTCATCTTATCTTCATCGGTTACTTGCATTGTGAGAAAAATCTTTTCAATGTCATCTAGCCAATGCTGTGCTTTCATGACATCCGGCGCACCTCTGAACTCGGGGGGTTTCATTTTCAGGAATTCTGTGAAAATTCTCCTTGGGTTCACTTGTGGCTCTTGAGCTTGATGCTGCTGGGCATTTTGCTGTTGGATTTGTTGCTGCTGATGCATAAGCATCATGTCTTGCATCATTTTCTGCTGGTTCTCAATGACATTCTGCATCCACTCAAAATTCGGATCAACAGGAGGAGGAACTGTAACACCCTAAATATTTAATTAATTTATTTAATTAAGTATTTAGGCATTTATTTAATTTACTGGGTATAATTTAATTAATTAGAATTTATATTAATATGTGTAGGAAGTATTAGAAGGTGGAGGTGCCAAACTAAATGGACTTGGGCTTAAGTGAGAAGCCCAAGCCCATTATTCTTGTCATATGCGAAGTGGACAAGTGCTTAGGGGTTAGGGTTTTGTTGTGGCCAATTGCGAAATTTTGAGAAAAGAGAGAAAACAAGGGAGAGGCGCGCCGTAGAGAGGGAGAGAGGGAGAAGAGAAGAGTCGCAAGCTTCAAGGAGAAAAGAGGAGGCGTGATCCGGTTGCCGTGGTTCCGTTCGTGATCATCTCTAGAGATCCTACTCTTCGAATACGAGGTAATGGGAGTTCTATCGATTTCTATAATAATTTCTATGATAAATCCTAAGTAGTGATAGCCTAGATGTAATTACGATTGTTATAGTGCTTGCGAAATTCATGTCTTGATCGTTGCCATATGCGTGATTATGTGTTGATGCTTGCGAATTCATGCTTTGATTTTAGATATATGCGTAATGCTATGTGGTGCTTGGGATGGGTGAAATTCGATGTTTGATAGGTGGTGTTGGATGATTTTATACGTGATTATGAAAGATTGTAATATGGGTTGTGTTGGTTATGCGAAAAATTCTGAGAAAAATGATGTTTTGGGCTGAATTTGTGTAAAAATCTGGTGCTGGCAGTGTTCTGGGCGCCAGGCGCCCTGTGCTGGGCGCCAAGGGCGCCTGTGCGTGTTGCAGTGTGCGTGGGTGGGCGCTGGGTGCCAGCGCTGGCCGCTGAGCGCCCGTGTGTGTTGCGTTGCGTGTTGCGCTTAGGCGCTGGGTGCCAGCGCTGGGCGCTGGGTGCCAGCGCTGGGCGCTGAGCGCCCGTGTGCGTGTGCGTGTGCTGGGTGTTGCGCCAAGGCGCTGGGCGCTGAGCGCCCGGGTGTGTGCGTGCGTGTGTTGCTTCTTGCTAGGCGCTGGGCGCCAGGTGCCCGGGCGCTGGGTGCCCAGGGCGTCAGTTTTCAGGATGTTCCAAAATATTTTCGAAAACTGTTTTCGCCATATCTTTTGACTCAGATATCCGTTTTGAACGATTCAAAAAGCGTTGTGAAGCATTTTCAGTTGTCCATCTGCGTGTCCCATTTTTAAAAATAAAAACTTATTATTTCTGAAGGTTGCTGGGGCGCCCAAGTGGCTGTTCCCGGTGAACCGCTGCTGTGACAATGAAAGGATGTTCTGGGTGCCTTTAAAAATTCTCTTTCGCGTACGACCAGTGGTTTTTAACGAAGTTGTGTCAAAAATGATGATTTTGACGATGATGCCCCTAGTGGCTAGTTAAATGACTGTTTTGCCCTTAGTGGCTATTATTATTTATAATGACATGTAAATGACTGTTTTGCCCTTAGTGGTTATTATTATTTATAATGACGTGTATATGACGATGATGCCCTTGGTGGCTAGTAAATAACGTTTTTGCCCTCAGTGGCTATTGTTGAGCTGATGATATTTATGTATAAGTGACGATGAAAACCCAGTGATGTTTGAGGCCCGAAAGGCTAAGTGATGTTAAGGTCTAAAGGGCCAAGTGACGTTGTGTGTTGATTGTGAATTTGACAGGTGTTGTGCTTCTTGTGAGAAAACCGGTAAGTGACGGGTCACATAGTTGACTATGATTTGGGTATTTGTGTGTTTGTGAGTGGTGCATGTCATAGTGTCTCATGCCCATATGCATAAACCCAGTGACGTTTTGAGGCCCATGTGGCTAAGTGACGATGAGGCCTTAAGGGCTAAGCGACGTTTGTGAAAAGGTACCTCATGCATATGCCCGCGAGTGGGTTGCATTTCACATGCCTACATGACATAGTGATGAATTATTGTGGTGATATGATCGATGATTGTGATGTGATTCATTCTGAGCTGTGAACTGACTTATTATTTATCATATGACTTATTATATGAATTGAATTGGACTCACCCTTCTGTTTGAATGTTACCCCCATGCGGTAACGTGCAGGTGATTGCGAGTGAAGGACTAGGTACCTTCACTAATTCGAGTCGAGTCGTCACGCTCTGATACGTAGCACTCAGGGGGTGGGGCGAACTTATATCATGAATGTTTTTGGTTGTTAAGTTTTATTGACAGTTCTGTTTCATTTTATGATTCCGCTGCTTAGATGATTTTTATTGACGTTGAGTATTATTGCGATGATAACTGTGGTTTTGTGATTCGCCTTTTTGGGATGTGCTACGTAATACCCGGATAATATGTTTTGAGCTGTTTTATTGAGAAGTGTGGTTTTTATTGAAGTATGTGTAATATCCCTTATGTGAAACAAAATTTTGAAAACTCTGATATTTTCCAATTAAATTAACGGGTAGAAAAGGGGTGTTACATTAGTGGTATCAGAGCAGTTCGGTCTGTCCGGGCAAGTTGTCCAGTCGTAGTGTCAACTGACAACGGTGTGTTGTCAGTTATATCTAACTGTTGTTTGTGTGTAGCAAGTGAGTTGAGATGGCTGGGAGGATCGCTGCTGCTGTTGTTGAGCTGCTGCTGTTGATGTTGGGCTGCTGCTGCTGTTGTTGAGCTGCTGCTGCTGATGTTGGGCTGTTGCTGCTGATGTTGAGCTGCTGCTGCTGATGTTGGGCTGCTGCTGCTGTTGTTGGACTGCTGCTGATTGTGGTAGGAAGTTGTGTGTTGGTTATAGGCAGCTGAATAAGGTATCTATCAAGAACAAGTATCCGCTCCCGAGGATCGGCGATTTGATGGATCGGTTAGCGGGTGCCCGTGTTTTCAGCAAAATTGATTTGAGGTCTGGATATCATCAGATTAAAATAAAGGATGAAGATGTTCAGAAGACAGCGTTCAAGACGAGGTATGGGCATTATGAATATTCAGTGATGCCGTTCGGTGTGACCAATGCTCCTGGTGTATTTATGGAATATACGAATCGTATTTTCCATAATTACCTAGATCGGTTTGTGGTGATCTTCATAGATGACATTCTAGTTTATTCTAAGTCAGAGGAAGAGCATGTTGAGCACCTGAAGACAGTGTTAGCAGTTTTGAAAGAGAAAAAGTTGTATGCTAAGTTATCGAAGTGTGAGTTCTGGCTGAAAAAGGTGAGTTTCCTTGGGCACGTGACTTCTGGTAATGGTATTGCGGTTGATCCGGCAAAAGTAGAAGCAGTATTGGAGTGGGAGGCTCCGAAGTCCGCAACAGAGATTAGAAGCTTTTTGGGTTTGGCTGGGTATTACAGGAGGTTCATCGAGGGTTTTTCCAAGTTAGCCTTTCCGTTGACTCAGTTGACTTGTAAGGGTAAAGTTTTGTTTGGGATGCTCGGTGTGAGGAAAGTTTTATGGAACTGAAAAAGAGATTGACGACGTCGCCTGTTTCGACGTTGCCTAATCCAAAGGAGCCGTTTGTTGTATATTGTGACGCTTCGAAGATGGGACTTGGGGGTGTGCTGATGCAAGATGGGAAAGTCGTTGCGTATGCGTCGAGGCAGTTGCGAGTTCATGAGAAAAATTACCCTACGCATGATTTGGAATTGGCTGCTGTGGTATTTGTGCTTAAGATTTGGAGGCACTACCTTTATGGTTCGAGGTTCGAAGTGTTCAGTGATCATAAGAGTCTAAAGTATCTATTCGATCAGAAAGAGTTGAATATGAGACAGCGTCGGTGGTTGGAGCTCTTGAAGGATTATGACTTCGGTTTGAATTATCACCCCGGCAAAGCTAATGTCGTGGCTGATGCTTTAAGCAGAAAGTCTTTGCATATGTCGGCAATGATGGTGAAAGAATTAGAGTTGATCGAGGAATTCAGAGATTTGAGTTTGGTTTGTAAAATGACACCTCGCAGTGTCAAGCTGGGAATGTTAAAGATCGATAATGATTTCCTGGGCAGCATCAGGGAAGCTCAGAAGACAGATGTCAAGTTAGTAGATTTAATTAATGGGGTTGATCAATCTGAAGATGAAGAGTTCAAATTAGATTCCAGTGGTGTGTTGAGGTTCCGGGGTAGGATCTGTGTTCCGGATGATGAGGAGATGAGAAAGGCAATTTTAGAGGAGGGTCACCGTAGCAAGTTGAGTATCCATCCTGGAGCGACGAAAATGTATCAAGATCTGAAAAAGATGTTTTGGTGGTATGGTATGAAGAGAGATGTGGCACAGTTTGTGTATGCCTGTTTGACCTGTCAGAAATCTAAGGTTGAGCATCAGAAGCCTGCAGGGTTAATGCAACCGTTGGAGGTTCCAGAGTGGAAGTGGGATGGCATTGCGATGGACTTTGTGACGGGATTGCCGAATACAGTTAAGGGTCATGACGCTATTTGGGTGATCGTTGATAGGTTAACGAAGTCTGCTCACTTTATTCCTATTAATATCACTTATCCGGTGTCGAGGTTGGCAGAGGTCTATGTCAAAGAAATTGTGAAGTTGCACGGTGTTCCGAAGAGTATTGTGTCAGACAGGGATCCAATGTTCACTTCTGAGTTTTGGACGAGTTTGCAGAAGGAATTGGGTTCAAAGCTGAAAATGAGTTCAGCATATCATCCTCAGACAGACGGTCAGTCAGAGAGGACAATTCAGTCGTTAGAGGATCTGTTGAGGGCTTGTGTATTGGAACAGCGGGGTTCATGGGATTCCTACCTTGCGTTGATTGAGTTTACCTATAACAACAGTTACCATTCCAGTATCGGGATGGCACCATTTGAAGCATTGTATGGCCGAAAGTGTAGAACGCCATTGTGTTGGTATGAGTCGGGAGAGAGTGTAGTGTTGGGACCGGAGATTGTCCGGGAGACTACAGAGAAGATCAAGATGATCCGTGAAAAGATGAAGGCTTCGCAGAGTCGTCAGAAGAGTTATCATGATAAGCGGAGGAAGGATTTAGAATTTCAGGAGGGTGAGCATGTGTTCTTAAGGGTTTCTCCTATTACCGGTGTTGGTCCAGCGTTGAAATCGAAGAAGCTCACTCCTCGATTTGTTGGTCCTTATCAGATTTCTGAAAGAATCGGAAATGTGGCTTATAGAGTGGCTTTACCGCCAAATCTTTCGAATTTGCATGACGTATTTCATGTGTCGCAACTTCGGAAGTATGTGTCGGATCCATCTCATGTGATCCATATGGATGATGTAGAGGTGCGGGATAATCTCACTGTGGAGACGATGCCCGTACGGATTGAGGATCGGGAAGTGAAAGCGCTTAGAGGCAAAGAGATTGCATTAGTGAAAGTGGTTTGGCTAGGAGCTGCCGGCGAGAGTATGACTTGGGAGCTAGAGAGCAAGATGCGAGAGTCCTACCCAGAATTATTTGATCAGGTAAATTTCGAGGACGAAATATTCTAAGTGGGGGAGAGTTGTAACACCCTAAATATTTAATTAATTTATTTAATTAAGTATTTAGGCATTTATTTAATTTACTGGGTATAATTTAATTAATTAGAATTTATATTAATATGTGTAGGAAGTATTAGAAGGTGGAGGTGCCAAACTAAATGGACTTGGGCTTAAGTGAGAAGCCCAAGCCCATTATTCTTGTCATATGCGAAGTGGACAAGTGCTTAGGGGTTAGGGTTTTGTTGTGGCCAATTGCGAAATTTTGAGAAAAGAGAGAAAACAAGGGAGAGGCGCGCCGTAGAGAGGGAGAGAGGGAGAAGAGAAGAGTCGCAAGCTTCAAGGAGAAAAGAGGAGGCGTGATCCGGTTGCCGTGGTTCCGTTCGTGATCATCTCTAGAGATCCTACTCTTCGAATACGAGGTAAGGGGAGTTCTATCGATTTCTATAATAATTTCTATGATAAATCCTAAGTAGTGATAGCCTAGATGTAATTACGATTGTTATAGTGCTTGCGAAATTCATGTCTTGATCGTTGCCATATGCGTGATTATGTGTTGATGCTTGCGAATTCATGCTTTGATTTTAGATATATGCGTAATGCTACGTGGTGTTTGGGATGGGTGAAATTCGATGTTTGATAGGTGGTGTTGGATGATTTTATACGTGATTATGAAAGATTGTAATATGGGTTGTGTTGGTTATGCGAAAAATTCTGAGAAAAATGATGTTTTGGGCTGAATTTGTGTAAAAATCTGGTGCTGGCAGTGTTCTGGGCGCCAGGCGCCCTGTGCTGGGCGCCAAGGGCGCCTGTGCGTGTTGCAGTGTGCGTGGGTGGGCGCTGGGTGCCAGCGCTGGCCGCTGAGCGCCCGTGTGTGTTGCGTTGCGTGTTGCGCTTAGGCGCTGGGTGCCAGCGCTGGGCGCTGAGCGCCCGTGTGTGTTGCGTTGCGTGTTGCGCTTAGGCGCTGGGTGCCAGCGCTGGGCGCTGAGCGCCCGTGTGCGTGTGCGTGTGCTGGGTGTTGCGCCAAGGCGCTGGGCGCTGAGCGCCCGGGTGTGTGCATGCGTGTGTTGCTTCTTGCTAGGCGCTGGGCGCCATGTGCCCGGGCGCTGGGTGCCAGTTTTCAGGATGTTTCAAAATATTTTCGAAAACTGTTTTCGCCATATCTTTTGACTCAGATATCCGTTTTGAACGATTCAAAAAGCGTTGTGAAGCATTTTCAGTTGTCCATCTGCGTGTTCCATTTTTAAAAATAAAAACTTATTATTTCTGAAGGTTGCTGGGGCGCCCAAGTGGCTGTTCCCGGTGAACCGTTGCTGTGACAATGAAAGGATGTTCTGGGTGCCTTTAAAAATTCTCTTTCGCGTACGACCAGTGGTTTTTAATGAAGTAGTGTCAAAAATGATGATTTTGACGATGATGCCCCTAGTGGCTAGTTAAATGACTGTTTTGCCCTTAGTGGCTATTATTATTTATAATGACATGTAAATGACTGTTTTGCCCTTAGTGGTTATTATTATTTATAATGACGTGTATATGACGATGATGCCCTTGGTGGCTAGTAAATAACGTTTTTGCCCTCAATGGCTATTGTTGAGCTGATGATATTTATGTATAAGTGACGATGAAAACCCAGTGATGTTTGAGGCCCGAAAGGCTAAGTGATGTTAAGGTCTAAAGGGCCAAGTGACGTTGTGTGTTGATTGTGAATTTGACAGGTGTTGTGCTTCTTGTGAGAAAACCGGTAAGTGACGGGTCACATAGTTGACTATGATTTGGGTATTTGTGTATTTGTGTGTTTGTGAGTGGTGCATGTCATAGTGTCTCATGCCCATATGCATAAACCCAGTGACGTTTTGAGGCCCATGTGGCTAAGTGACGATGAGGCCTTAAGGGCTAAGCGACGTTTGTGAAAAGGTACCTCATGCATATGCCCGCGAGTGGGTTGCATTTCACATGCCTACATGACATAGTGATGAATTATTGTGGTGATATGATCGATGATTGTGATGTGATTCATTCTGAGCTGTGAACTGACTTATTATTTATCATATGACTTATTATATGAATTGAATTGGACTCACCCTTCTGTTTGAATGTTACCCCCATGCGGTAACGTGCAGGTGATTGCGAGTGAAGGACTAGGTACCTTCACTAATTCGAGTCGAGTCGTCACGCTCTGATACGTAGCACTCAGGGGGTGGGGCGAACTTATATCATGAATGTTTTTGGTTGTTAAGTTTTATTGACAGTTCTGTTTCATTTTATTATTCCGCTGCTTAGATGATTTTTATTGACGTTGAGTATTATTGCGATGATAACTGTGGTTTTGAGATTCGCCTTTTTGTGATGTGCTACGTAATACCCGGATAATATGTTTTGAGCTGTTTTATTGAGAAGTGTGGTTTTTATTGAAGTATGTGTAATATCCCTTATGTGAAACAAAATTTTGAAAACTCTGATATTTTCCAATTAAATTAACGGGTAGAAAAGGGGTGTTACAGGAACGCCTCTACCTCTTCTAGCCATGATTCTGCGAAATATGCACAAAGTATTAAGTTGATCAAGCTCAATGTCTAATAGCATACTAAGAAAATCACGACTGGAAAAAGCAAAGGCCCTATAAGCTACGTCCGACTAGGTCGAACCGCTCTGATACCAACTGTAACACCCTGATATTTTTATTGACTAAAAACACCCAAGTGCACATTAAACATACATCAGAGATAATATTTCCTGCTCAGACACTGAATACCACTATAAAAATTTTTGCTGAAATACATCATAATCATCTTATACACAAATAAGATCATACGGTACTCAGACCATAAACTGTCAGCAACTGTGGTAATCAGAGTCATACAAGAAGGCGGAAAGAAAGATAAACAAAACACTAATGCCATAGTGTTGTGATACATGGACAACAGAAGGAAATTAAACTTAAACATAAAACTAAGTCATCCTCCATCACCCGGGGCCACCTACTCGTGCCTCTGAGGTTTCTTCTGTCCCTGTTTATCTGTAAAACAACAACATTTAAACAGTGAGATACAATCTCAGTGAGTTCTACCGAGACCCCTACTAACACTCTCGGTTCAATTATGAATTTTTATATAACGTGACACGGCACCGACTGCGTTACCGCTTCCAAACCCGGTGAACCGCATTACTTAACTTTTAACAGATCACCGACTGCGTTACCGCTTCCAAACCCGGTGAACCTGTTGTGACTCAGTACGACACCGACTGCGTTACCGCTTCCAAACGTGGTGAATCGTACAACAAACAAATTTAACATAACACCGACTGCGTAACCGCTTCCAAACCCGGTGAACCCCCTTACCAATAGTATTTTTCCTAATGGCACGGAGCCTAGGGGTAAGGGATCATGACGGCCCCGCCTAGTATGTCAACATGGGTCGTCACCCAAACTCGATATAATATATATATCTACAGTACTATGAACTCAGGGTCCATCACCTCAATAACCAGTTGAACACTTAACCCACGCTTTTATAAAACCAAGTTCACACTCGCACTCTAATTTACCTCTTTTCGACACAATATACAACTTCGAAAACAGTTTATTTTGCCTTAAAAATAGAATATTCAGTTAGGACTCTGAATAAGCTTTTCAACGCATCTTAGAACACCTCAATCGGGTTCCCGGATCAAAAGATATCGCGAAAACAAAAACAGTGTACAGTTGCTGAAAATCTGCAAAGTGGCGCGCGAGTGGCGCGTGGCGCGCAAGTGGCGCGCGAGTGGCGCGTGGCGCGCAAGTGGCGCGGGAGCTGACAGTAGGGTCTGTCAAGTGGCGCGCGAGTGGCGCGCGGCGCGCAAGTGGCGCGTGGACTGACAGTAAGGGGGTCTGTCAAGTGCAGAATTTTGTGATTTTCGCGAAATCCGCTATTCCGCTCAATTCCGATTTTAGTTCCGATCGAAAACAGATCCAACAACCAGTAAAATGAATCCAATACAAACCACACAATCAATCAATCCAATCCAAAACGTAATTTAAACGGATTTTTATTCAAAGCGCTATTTTTTGAATAACGGTTTTTGACTCAAAATTTCTCGGAACCAATCAACACACAAATTATACCAAAACGGAATAAACCTAAGCGTGAGTAAAACTCACCCTTGAAGCGAGAGTCGTCGCCTAGCCGAAATCACCGAGATGTCAAAATTACCGAATCGAACCCAATCAACACCGAACCGCTCCTAACTTCGTTTTGAGCTTCCGATCGCGTTCAATCCGCTCCTAGCTTCGATCCTGAATATAACCCAATCATCAACACAACCTATCATTCCTTGATTTCAACAAATTTCCAACAAAAACCCCCAATTTTCGTAGGTCACAAAAAGAGGGAAAAACCGGATAAAATCTTACCTAGCTCTTGGGTTTTGGAGAGGGAGAGGAGATGATGATTGTGCTGAATTTTGGAGGGATGGGGTTCACCCTTCTTCTTCCTTTCTCTTCTTCTTTCCTCTTCTTCTTTCTCTTTTCCTTCTCTTCTTTTCTTTCTCTTTTCTCTTCTTTTCTTCCTCTGTTTCTTTTCTCTCACTCGTGGACTCTTCTTTCTTTTCCTTAAACACACACACACACACACACACACACACACATATTTAATTAATAAATAAGTGGTAGCGTGGTCCAATTACCGTATTGATCTTAATCCCTTATTTCGATTTCGAAACTTCCTTGACCCGTATTATCCGGTTAACGATCTAATGCCATTCAATAAATAATTTTAGTACTCAATAAATTTACCAGTCGAGTACTAAATTATTCCTATTGGGTTAACATCCAAATAACTCGCCTAATTATTTTGGGGATGTTACACAGTGGATCCTAGTAAAGTGGAAGCTATGTTGAATTGGGAGCGACCAACTTCGGTGACTGAAGTAAGAAGCTTTTTGGGATTGGCAGGATATTACAGGAGACTTATCGAAGGGTTCTCACGGTTGGTTCTCCCACTTACCCGGTTAACGCGCAAGGGTCAACCGTTTACACTGGATACCGATTGTGAGAAATGTTTCCTCGAATTGAAGGAACGGTTGACTTCTGTGGCTACCTTGTATTGCAGGTAAACTAATATTGCAGGATATGTTTTGATGATGAAAAAGACAAAGGTAAAGTTGATGGCCAAAAGTAAAGAAAAGTGACTAAACATCAAAGTCACAATCCAAGACAAACAACCTCAAGAATTGAAGATTCAAGTTTAAGGGTAGTCCTTAAATATAAGGGTAGTCCTTAGGGTTTGGGTGTGTCTTAGGAAAAAGTGTAAGCTCTTTCAAAGGTCAGCTCGTATGTTAAAATCTCACACACTCACAAGTTTTTCAAAGATGCATGCATACTTACGTAAACATTCTTATCATCTTTAAAAACATAAAATCGATTTCCTCACGCATAAATATACATCAAAATCGATTTTCAGGTAAATCAGAAAAGGAAGAATCGATTGTCAGGTAATGTAGTTTCATCGCATAAATCGATTTTCAGGCCAAACATTTCCAAAAAAAGAATCGATTCACTCTCTTTTAAACTAAGCTGAGAATCGATTCCTACTTATCTCAGGCAAGCTGAGAATCGATTCATACAAGTTTTCACTAAGTATAGAATCGATTCCTAGCCCTCCATGGTACTCAAGAATCGATTGTCCCTATTTTTCAAACAAAGATAAATCGATTCCTCACTTAAATAAATCGACTCCTAGATCAAATGCATTCAACAAAGAATCGATTCCTACACTATTTTCAACGTAAACTTGATTTCCTCATAGCCTATAAATAGGCAGTGCTTCACGTTCATTTTTACACAACAACCCATCTCACGAATCAGAGAACTTTTGAGAAAACTCTTCACGCTTTTACTTTTGCTCGTCACGCACCGTTGGTCCGTCTGAGCTGATCTGTTGCTAAGAGTTAGTTGGGGTTGCATTCTTCAAGTTGTAATATCTGCCTTCATTAGAGGTATTTCTGTCTTTACAATTGTTTATTATTTAATTGTTTGTGGTTTGTACTAGGGAGTGGGGTATCTCTCTAGGGTAGCTGTTTGTACTAGGAAGTGGGGTATCTTTCTGGGGCAGCTGATTGTAACAGGGGTGGGGTATCTCTTGTTATTGTTATATTAAATTTGAGGGTTCTCCATAGGTGGGGTATCCTAGGAGGAGAGTGCCTGAGTCTGTAAAGGTTTCCCAAGGCACTTGGAAGCCTTGTTGTTTTGGTTAGTGGAAAATCTCACAAGGGTGTGAGGACTGGACGTAGGTCACTAGGAGGTGACCGAACCAGGATAAATCTCTGCGTGCTTTACTGCTTTCCTGCTTTACTGTTATACCGCTTTACTGCTTTATATTCTAATTCCGTCGCTTCCACTTAACCTGCGCAAAAATTGATCTAAGTCATTGAAAAGGGGAAAAACATTTTTGAAAGATCTGAAAAGTTTTTAAATCTCAATTCACCCCCCCTCTTGAGACTGAAGCCACTTGGTAACAAGTGGTATCAGAGCTAGACTCTTGTATAAAGGGCCTAGCAGCTTCAAGAGAAATTGCTTCAGGTTGGTCTACGCAAGAGGGTGCTTCTCTTACCCGTCCTCCGGGATTCAACGGGAAAGATTATGCATATTGGAAAGAAAGACTGAGAATTTTTATTGAAGGGGTAGACTTAGATGTTTGGGATGCTGTGGAAAAAGGACCCTATGTCCCCACACACATAGTAGATGGTATTCTTACAATTAAAAGTAGAAATGAATGGTCTGATGATGAGAAAAGAAAAGTGCAACATAATTTACGTGCCAAAAATATTATTACTTCTGCTTTAAGTCCTGATGAATTTTTTCGAGTTTCAAACTATAAATCTGCCCAAGAAATGTGGGATAATCTCCAAGTTACTCATGAGGGTACAAATGAAGTGAAAAGGGAAAGAACAAATACTCTTATCAGAGAGTACGAACTGTTTAGAATGAATACAGGTGAAACAATACCAGAAATGCAGAAAAGGTTCACTCACATAGTGAATCAATTAAGCTTGTTGGGAAAGTCATTTCCTGCAGAGGATCTAATCAACAACGTTCTGAGATGTCTGAATAGAGAATGGCAACCCAAGGTTACTGCTATAGCTGAATCAAGAAATTTAGCTACTATGACTCTGGCTTCTCTGTTCGGTAAACTTCAAGAGCATGAACTAGAACTCACCCGTCTAGCTGAGTACGAAAATACAGATAAGAAAAAGAAAAGCTTGGCTCTAAAAGCATCTAGTTCTAGTCGGTTTGATGACAGTGACAACTCAGATGATGAAATTGATGAAAGTGAAGAGAATATGGCTCTTATGGTTCGGAAGTTCAAAAGGTTCATGAAAGGCAACAACTATCCAAAGAAGAACTTCAAATCAAAAAGGTTCTCCAGCAAAGAAAGTACATCCGGTCCTCCTACTTGTTATGAATGCGGGAAACCCGGGCACATGAAAATGGAATGTCCTAATCTACAGAAAAATGACTCCAAATTAGAAAAGAAGGCATTCAGAGATAACAAAGGAAGAAAAGCCTACATCGCATGGGAAGACAACTGCATGGATTCATCAGATGAATCAGAAGATGAAGAAGCTCAAGTTGCATTAATGGCTGATCATGAGAGCGAGAATGAAAACGAGGTAATATCTAACCCTGACTCTTTACAAAATGCATATGATGATTTATATGAAGCTTTCACTGAATTGCATGATGATTCTATAAAATTAGCTAAAGCATTAAGTAAATCAAAGAAAACCATTGCTAATCTTCAAGATGAAGTTAATGCTTTAACTAAAGAAAAATTAGAGCTTAGGAAAGAAAATGATAATCTTGTCCATTTCAAAGAAAATTATGCATGTGATAAATGTGTAGAACATGAAAAGAAAATCAATGAGCTTGAATGTACAATAGACAAAATGTCCAAATTACAACATGTGCATCATAGGATTCAGAGAAATAATTTTGTGAAAAGCAATATGCATCATAGACCTAAGTTTTCCACTAAACCTTATATTAGATGTTACTATTGTGATAAACTTGGACATACAGCTTCTGTTTGCAGGGCAAGAGGTAAACAAACTCTGAAAAAGGTATGGGTTCCCAAAAGGACCATACCAAACACTAACCCACAAGGACCCAAAGAGATTTGGGTACCTAAAACCTTGTTTTGAACCAATGCAGGTATGCTTCAAGGTACGGGGGTCAGATTGGTACCTTGACAGCGGATGCTCAAAGCACATGACTGGAGATATTACAAAGTTCCTAACTCTTACCCCCAGATCAAGCGGTCATGTGACTTATGGTGACAATAACAGAGGAAGAATCCTTGGTGAAGGTAAAGTTGGTAAAGATTTATCTACTGTTATTGATAATGTGCTCTATGTTGAAGGTCTTAAACATAATTTATTAAGCATTAGCCAACTTTGTGATAAAGGAAATAGGGTAATATTTGACTCAGGTTCATGCATCATTGAAGATAAACAAAGTAAACAAGTTAGAATGATAGGAAATAGAGTAGAAAACATATACATGATGAGTTTAGATAGTGTTTCATCTCATAATGCATGTTGTCTCATTAGTAAGGAAGAAAACTCTTGGTTATGGCACCGTAGGACAGCTCATATTCATATGGATCATCTTAACAAGCTAGTGTCTAAAGATCTAGTTAATGGCTTGCCTAATATCAAGTTTGAAAAAGATAAATTGTGTGATGCATGCCAAAAGGGTAAACAGGTAAAAGTGTCTTTTAAATCAAAGAATATTGTGTCTACTAACAAACCTTTGCAGCTGTTAGACATGGATCTATTTGGTCCCTCAAGGACAAAAAGTTATGGTGGAAATTACTATGCTCTAGTTATAGTAGATGATTATTCAAGGTATACCTGGACTCTCTTTCTGGAAAATAAGAGAGAAACTTTTGGAGCATTCAAAAAGCTTGCTCGCAGCATTCAAAATGAGAAAGAATGGAAGATTGTCTCAATTCGATCTGATCACGGTGGAGAATTTGAAAATGAGAAGTTTGAAATCCTATATGAAGAACTTGGTATAAATCACAACTTCTCAGCACCTAGAACTCCTCAACAAAATGGAGTTGTTGAAAGGAAAAATCGATCATTGGAGGAACTTGCCAGAACAATGCTAAATGATCATGACATCCCAAAATACTTTTGGGCGGATGCTGTAAGTACTGCTTGTTATGTTATGAATAGAGTTCTGATTAGGCCTATTTTAAAGAAAACCCCCTATGAACTTTACAAGGGGAGAAAACCAAATATTTCACACCTTCACACTTTTGGTTGCAAAAGTTTTGTATTGAATAATGGAAAAGACAACCTAGGTAAATTCGATGCTAAAGCTGATGAAGGAATTTTTCTTGGTTACTCTTTATCTAGCAAGGCCTTCAGAATTTTCAATAAAAGAAATAAGGTAATTGAGGAATCTGTACATGTTACATTTGATGAAACTAACCCCAAAAGGCTGGGAAAGATTATTGATGATATTGCAGATGAACCTGAAGAGTTACAGATGGGTGAGAAGAAGAAAGAAGAAGAAACAAAAACCACCTCTCAAGAGAAATCAGAAGAAGGATCAAGCAGTGAACTTCCCAAGGAATGGAGAATCCCAAGGGATCACTCGCTTCAAAATGTCATAGGTGATGTAACTAAAGGGGTAACTACTCGTAACTCTCTTCGAAATGCATGTAATCATATGTCTTTCGTATCTCATATTGAACCTAGAAATATAGATGAAGCCGTAATTGATGAACATTGGACTATTGCTATGCAAGAAGAGTTAAATCAGTTTGAAAGATACGAAGTGTGGGATCTAGTTCCTAGACCTGATAATCATCAGATAATAGGCACAAAATGGGTGTTTAAAAACAAGCTAGATGAATCAGGTATAATAATTAGGAACAAAGCTAGACTAGTTGCTAAAGGTTATAATCAAGAAGAAGGAATAGACTATCATGAAACGTATGCTCCTGTAGCTAGATTAGAAGCTATTCGCATGCTACTTGCTTTTGCATCAGTCATGGATTTTAAACTGTATCAAATGGATGTTAAGAGCGGTTTCTTAAATGGTTTTATCCAAGAAGAAGTATATGTTGAACAACCACCTGGTTTTGAAAATTTTGAAAAACAAGACCATGTTTTTAAACTCAAAAAGGCTCTATATGGTCTGAAGCAAGCTCCCAGAGCTTGGTACGAAAGATTGAGCAAATTCCTACTCAATCATGATTTTCAAAGAGGAAAAGTTGACACTACACTTTTTATAAAAAGGTCAAAAGATTACATCTTACTCGTGCAAATTTATGTGGATGATATCATTTTCGGTGCTACTAATGAATTGCTTTGCAAAGAGTTTTCAAGTATTATGCAGAGTGAATTTGAAATGTCAATGATGGGAGAACTCAACTTCTTCCTTGGGCTTCAAATAAAACAAACAAACAACGGCATCTTCATATCTCAATCAAAGTACTGCAAAGAACTACTCAAAATATTCGAAATGGACAAAGCAAAAGAAATGTCCACACCAATGAGCACCTCATGCTACTTAGACAAAGATGAAAAAGGTAAACCGGTAGAACTAAGCAAATATCGAGGTATGATTGGGTCTCTTCTCTACTTAACTGCTAGTAGACCGGACATCATGTTTAGTGTTTGCATGTGTGCTAGGTATCAAGGAAATCCAAAAGAGTCGCATTTAGTAGCTGTCAAAAGAATAATGAGATATCTGGTAGGCACTCAAAATGTTGGTCTGTGGTACCCAAAAGGCGCCACATGTAGCCTTATTGGATATTCAGATTCTGAATTTGCAGGATGTAAGTTGGATAGAAAAAGAACTAGTGGAACATGTCACATACTAGGTAGTGCATTAGTCCCACGGCACAGTAAGAAACAAGTTAGTGTCGCACTGTCAACTGCTGAAGCAGAATATGTTGCAGCAGGGAGTTGTTGCGCACAAATCCTCTGGATGAAGCAACAACTTCTTGACTATGGTATAGATCTAGATCATATCCCTATAAAATGCGACAATACCAGCGCTATCAATCTTACAAAGAACCCCGTCCAACACTCTAGGACCAAGCATATAGAGATAAGACACCATTTTCTTAGAGATCATGTCCAAAAAGGGGATTGTGTAATCGAATTTGTGGAATCGGCAAAACAGCTGGCTGATATTTTTACAAAACCTTTACAAAAAGAAAACTTCTTCTTCATTCGAAGAGAACTTGGAATCATTGATTCCTCTTCATGCTGTTAGATTCGCAAGTTTATTACATGTTGCCCTCTTTGATCATGACAAAAAGGGGGAGAAGAATAGAGTTTTAGTTTTAATATTCAGCATGCATTTGCACTCACTTGCATACAGTCAATAAAATAGGGGGAGCATCATGATAGGGGGAGTATCTTATATACATTATCTGTTTGAACTAACCTCCCACCTTGAGATAAGTTAATGTTTTGTCATCATTAAAAAGGGGGAGAATGTGGATACCTTGTATTGTAGGTAAACTAATATTGCAGGAAATGTTTTGATGATGAAAAAGACAAAGGTAAAGTTGATGGCCAAAAGTAAAGAAAAGTGACTAAACATCAAAGTCACAATCCAAGACAAACAAGCTCAAGAATTGAAGATTCAAGTTTAAGGGTAGTCCTTAAATATAAGGGTAGTCCTTAGGGTTTGGGTGTGTCTTAGGAAAAAGTGTAAGCTCTTTCAAAGGTCAGCTCGTATGTTAAAATCTCACACACTCACAAGTTTTTCAAAGATGCATGCATACTTACGTAAACATTCTTATCATCTTTAAAAACATAAAATCGATTTCCTCATGCATAAACATACATCAAAATCGATTTTCAGGTAAATCAGAAAAGGAAGAATCGATTGTCAGGTCATGTAGTTTCATTGCATAAATCGACTTTCAGGCCAAACATTTCCAAACAAAGAATCGATTCACTCTCTTTTAAACTAAGCTGAGAATCGATTCCTACTTATCTCAGGCAAGCTGAGAATCGATTCATACTTGTTTTCACTAAGTATAGAATCGATTCCTAGCCCTCCATGGTACTCAAGAATCGATTGTCCGTATTTTTCAAACAAAGATAAATCGATTCCTCACTTAAATAAATCGATTCCTAGATCAAATGCATTCAACAAAGAATCGATTCCTACACTATTTTCAACGTAAACTTGATTTCCTCATAGCCTATAAATAGGCAGTGCTTCACGTTCATTTTTACACAACAACCCATCTCACGAGTCAGAAAACTTTTGAGAAAACTCATCACACTTTTACTTTTGCTCGTCACGCACCGTTGGTCCGTCTGAGCTGATCTGTTGCTAAGAGTTAGTTGGGGTTGCATTCTTCAAGTTGTAATATCTGCCTTCAGTAGAGGTATTTCTGTCTTTACAATTGTTTATTATTTAATTGTTTGTGGTTTGTACTAGGGAGTGGGGTATCTCTCTAGGGTAGCTGTTTGTACTAGGAAGTGGGGTATCTTTCTGGGGCAGCTGATTGTAACAGGGGTGGGGTATCTCTTGTTATTTTTATATTAGATTTGAGGGCTCTCCATAGGTGGGGTATCCTAGGAGGAGAGTGCCTGAGTCTGTAAAGGTTTCCCAAGGCACCTGTAAGCCTTGTTGTTTTGGTTAGTGGAAAATCTCACAAGGGTGTGAGGACTGGACGTAGGTCACTAGGAGGTGACCGAACCAGGATAAGTCTCTGCGTGCTTTACTGCTTTCCTGCTTTACTGTTATACCGCTTTACTGCTTTTTATTCTAATTCCTTCGCTTCCACTTAACCTGCGCGAAAATTGATCTAAGTCATTGAAAAGGGGAAAAACGTTTTTGAAAGATCTGAAAAGTTTTTAAATCTCAATTCACCCCCCTCTTGATACTGAAGCCACTTGGTAACAACTTCTGCCCTAATCCTGATTCTTCCGGATCCGTCTCTGGAGTTTCAAATCTACAGTGACGCCTCTGGGAAGGGATTAGGATGTGTTCTCATGCAGAATCAACATGTTGTGGCCTATGCATCAAGGCAACTGAAGACTCATTAACGAAATTACCCAACTCATGACTTAGAGTTGGCGGCTATCGTGTTTGCATAAAAAATTTGGAGACATTACCTTTACGATTCTCGTTTCGAAGTTTTTAGTGATCACAAAAGCTTGAAATATCTGTTTGACCAGAAGGAGCTGAATAATAGGCAAAGAAGGTGGATGGAATTTCTGAAGGATTATGACTTCGAGTTGAAGTATCATCATGGGAAGGCCAATGTTGTGGAAGATGCGCTGAGCAGGAAGTCTCTCCACACAGCAGTGTTAATGATGTATGAAATGGCATTGTTGGAATCTTTCAGAGACTTAAATCTCAAGGTGACAAGGAAACGGGACCGACTTGTGTTACGACATATCCGGGTCGCCAGTGTGTTAAGGGAACAGATCCGTGTAGCTCAAGAGGTGGATGTGAAATTACAATCTCAGAAAGGATTGCCCAAATTTCACTGAGGACAGTGACGGTATTATTTGCTTCAATGGTAGAATTTGTGTGCTCGATGATAAAGCCATCAAGGAGCAGGTATTGGAGGAAGCTCATAGAAGTCATGTTACCAAGTGGCTTCAGTCTCAAGAGGGGGGGTGAATTGAGATTTAAAAACTTTTCAGATCTTTTGAAAATGTTTTTCCCCTTTTCAATGACTTAGATCAATTTTCGCGCAGGTTAAGTGGAAGCGAAGGAATTAGAATATAAAGCAGTAAAGCGGTATAACAGTAAAGCAGGAAAGCAGTAAAGCACGCAGAGATTTATCCTGGTTCGGTCACCTCCTAGTGACCTACGTCCAGTCCTCACACCCTTGTGAGATTTTCCACTAAAACAACAAGGCTTACAGGTGCCTTGAAAAACCTTTACAGACTCAGGCACTCTCCTCCTAGGATACCCCACCTATAGAGAGCCCTCAGATCTAATATAACAATAACAAGAGATACCCCACCCCTGTTACAATCAACTGCCCTAGAAAGATACCCCACTTCCTAGTACATGCAGCTACCCTAGAGAGATACCCCACTCCCTAGAACAAAACACAACAATTAAATAATAAACAATTGTAAATGCAGAAATACCTCTAGTATAGGCAGATATTACAACTTGAAGAATACAACCCCAACTAACTCTTAGCAACAGATCAGCTCAGACAGACCAACGGTGCGTGACGAGCAAAAGTATAAGCGTGAAGAGTTTTCTCAAAAGTTTTCTGTTTCATGCAAGTGGGTTGAGTTGTGTGTTGTGTAAAATGAATCGTGAAGCACTGCCTATTTATAGGCTATGAGGAATTCATTTTTACGTTGAAAATTGTGTAGGAATCGATTCTTTGTTAAAATGTATTTGATCTAGGAATCGATTTATTTTGGTGAGGAATCGATTTATCTTTGTTTGGAAAATATGGGAAATCGATTCTTGAGTGCCATGGAAAGCTAGGAATCGATTCTATACTTAGTGAAAATATGTAGGAATCGATTTTCAGCTTGCCTGAGACAAGTGGGAATCGATTCTCAGTTTGTTTGCAAAAGATTGGGAATCGATTCTTCCCTTAAAAATTAGTTGGCTCAGAAATCGATTTGTGTATTGAAAAACATGGCCTGAGAATCGATTTCTACCTTTTCTAATTTACCTGAAAATCGATTTTGATATTTGTTTATGCATGAGGAAATCGATTTTGTTATTTTAAAGGTGATAGAAATGTTTACGTAAATGTGCATGCAACTTTAAAAAACTTTGTGAATGTGTGAGACTTTGATATACGAGCTGACCTTTTGAAAGAGCTTACACTTTTTCCTAAGACACACCCAAACCCTAAGGACTACCCTTATATTTAAGGACTACCCTTAAACTTGAATCTTCAGTTCTTGGCTTGCTTGTCTTGGATTGTGACTTTGACGTATAGTCACTTTTATTGACTTTCACCGTCAATCTTACCTTTGTCTTTTTCATCATCAAAACATATCCTGCAATATCAGGTTACCTGCAACACAAGGTATCCACATTCTCCCCCTTTTTGATGATGACAAAACATTAACTCATCTCAAGGTGGGAGGTTAGTTTAAACAGATAATGTATATGATACTCCCCCTATCATGATGCTCCCCCTGTTTTATTGGCTGTATGCAAGTAAATGCAAATGCATGCTGAATATTAAAAAACTTTATTCTTCTCCCCCTTTTTGTCATGATCAAAGAGGGCAACATGTAATTGAAATGCGAATCTAACAGCACAGAAAAAAAAAAAATTTAATCATTGCATTAAACCAATTTGGTAACCAACAAAAGAGCTAATAGTCATAGACTTATAAGAAAAGGGTTATGCCAACAGGGCACAAAACATAAAAATAAAGTGCTGACTCATAATTTTATCTAAAGATCTTGCATCCAGTGCGAAAAGGAACTGTTTCGAGCCTCAAATTCTGTTAGTCGGTTGTTTAAGGCAGTAATCTCGCGACTGTGGGTCTCTCCAGAAAGGATGATTTCCTTTTTTTTTTAATTCATCCTGCATTTCGCGCTGTTCTTCTTGAAAGATGTTGAGTGCATGCAAGAAGTGATTGAGAGCTGTGGATGGGGCTGCAGCAGCAGCAGTTTGGTTTGGTTCTATTTGATCATCCTCATGTATGGTGGAGTTTGTGTTCGGACCAGGTGGCCTGTTTGGATCATATTCTTGGGATGATGCTATGCCTATGGAGGAGTGATGCCATGTATCTCCAGATTGGATGAATTGCATCTGGTTTAAGGTGGAGGTGTTTATCATGTGATAGGCTGCTTTCCCTTTTATGATTTTCTCCCCTAAGAATGGAATGTTGAAGTGCTGGAGGAGTTTTGTAATGAGGACACAGTATGGAAGAGGTTTGTCGCTTGTCTTTGTGTGCCGAATCATGCGGCTTACGATCAGATGTGCCCAGTTTATGTTCTTCCGGTGTTTGATTCCCCAAAGTAAAATAACCTCATCATAGGTTACCTGAGCAATGTTTGAGGTTTTCGGAAGGATTGTTCGGGCTATGGTGTAGTGGAGAAGCCGATTTTGGGTTGTGAGTGATTTTGCTAGAATAGGCTTTTTACCAACTTCGGCCAGAGCATGACAGATAGATATGCAAGTATCTCCTAGGTCGAATTCGGGCCAAGATTCCGGAGGGTTCATATGGATCAATTTCTCACCATCACCGGGTAAGCTGGTGAGATTACTGAACTGAGCTAGGGTGAGGTGGATTTTGGTTCCTTTTAGTTCAGCTGATATTGTTTCAGTTGTATCATTGTAGCTAAGAGTGGTGTAGAAGGCTCTAACCATGTCAGGAGCGACTGGGCCTGTTTCAGTTGCAAAGTCTAGCAGTTTATGGAACTCTAACCAGTCAATAAATTCAAATCCCTTTTGGCTTTGGAACCAGGGTAAGTCTAGAGCATAAGTGGTTCCTAATCCTCTAAGAGAGAAATTTTTGCAGTAGAGGTCAGCTTGTTCAGAACTGGTGAAATATCTGGAGTGGAAGGAGCTTTCACCATCATGTACCCTTTTTCTTTTGACACAGAGATTCTTGGTTCTTGGAGGCATTTTGAGAGATGCGAATTTTGCTCTGAGTTTGCTCTAAGAGAAGACGTGATTTTGGATGATTTATGCGCCCTAAACAATTGGATATGATAAGATAACATAGGAGGATTATGCGCTTTTCTTGTTGGAGAGGTTAAGAAAAAACGCTAGTTTTCCTAAGTTTTAGGAAGGGATTGATTTTGGAGATTTTGCAAAAGATCATAATCGATTAAAAGATTTTTAGAGAGAGATTCTATATAATCGATTTTTGAGCTAAATAATAGGCCTTTGGAAGTGGCTTGACAATCGATTCATGTCATGGAAGTGGCTTGACAATCGATTAAAATATTGTAAATGGTTTCTTTTGCAATGGGGTTTTAAGACAATAATTTTGACAGGCCGTTTAAAAAATTCAACTAACTTTTAATCATGTATGCACATATTAGAGTCATGGATTCTAGGATGATGGTTCCTTTTAATTTACATGAGTAAAACATGGAAATGAAATTTCGCACTTGTATAGACCAATTTCATGTTAAGAGATTGAATTAATAGTTCTATAAAAAGCGGACTAACCTTTCCTGAGGATTCTTTCCTCAGTTTTATTTTTGATGTAAGTCACATGACTGCTTAACCTGGGGTGGAGTGTTTAAGGATTTGTTTCTTCCCAGTCATGAGCTTTTGTGATTCTGCTTTCAAGGTACCAATTTGTCCCCCATACCTTGAAGCATACCTGCAATGATTTAAACAAGGGTTCTAGGTACCCAAATTTCTTTGGGTCCTTGTGGGTTAGTACTTAGTATGGTCCCTTTGGGAACCCATACTTTCTTCACATTTTGTCTTCCTCTTGTCCTGCAAACAGAAGCTGTATGTCCATTTTTACCACAATAACTACAACTGATGCATGGTCTTGATCTATGATGCATATGCCTTTTGGTGTAGTTGTTTCTAGGATGTGCCTGTTGTAACACCCTGGTATTTTTATTTGTTAAAAACACCCAAGTGCACATTAAACATACATCAGAGATATTATTTCCTGTTCAGACACTGAATACCATTATAAATTTTTCGCTGAATAAAACAAAACAGTCTTATATACAAACAAGACCATAACCTGTCAGCAACTATGGTAGTCAGAGTCATACAAGAAAGCGGAATGAAGGATAACATAATACTAATGCCATAGTATTGTGATACACAGACAACAAAAGGGAATTAAACTTAAACGTAAAACTAAGTCATCATCCATCACTCGGGGCCACCTACTCGTGCCTCTGAGGTTTCTTCTGTCCCTGTTTATCTGTAAAACAACAACATTTAAACAGTGAGATACAATCTCAGTGAGTTCTACCGAGACCCCTACTAACTCTCTCGGTTCAATTAATAATCCTTTTTAAAACCAACACGACACCGACTGCAAATCCAGTGCTAATCCCGGTGAACGTGAACAAACAAAGTGCGGCACCGACTGCAAATCCAGTGCTAATCCCGGTGTATCGCACAGTACGACACCGACTGCAAATCCAGTGCTAATCCCGGTGTACGTACAACAAACTCATGACATAACACCGACTGCAAATCCAGTGCTAATCCCGGTGAACCCCCTTACCAATAGTACATTCTCCTATTGGCACGGAGCCTAGGTTGGGGGAGCATGACTGCCCCGCCTAGTATGTCAAAACATGGGTCGTCACCCAACTCGATATATATATATATATAAACATACATATATCTACAGTACTATGAACCCACGGTCCATCAAATCAGATAATCAATGAAACGCTTTAATTCCGAGTTTTATAAAATCCAAGTTCACACTCGCACTCTAGTTGACCACCTTTCGACACAATTTTCAACTTCGAAATTATTTTATAAAACCCTTTTGAAACGTACGCAAAATCATGGCATAATAAGCCTAATATCATTATAGAAGGGTTAGGAAAGGATTAGGAGAGGATTGGGATCGAAACGGAATCATTTAGGGCACTTTGAAAATTTTGGGCAGGACTAGGCGCACGGGTCGTGCCCCAGGACGCACGGGTCGTGCGCCCTGTTAGACAATTTTTCAACACTGAACCCGAACCAGGCGCACGGGTCGTGTGCCTGAGACGCACGGGTCGTGCGCGTTTGACAGCATTGCCAAAATGCCCTGTTTTGTGAAATTTTGCTTTCCGATCGATCCGAAACTCGCCCCGATCGATTCCTAACTCAAAAACAGACAATGCCAGACAATATACCAGTCCAATCAACATCAAACAATCAAGCAATTCAATCAAAAACTCAACGATTACGAATTTCGTTAAAACGCAATATATTTCAAAATAACGTTTTCGACTCAAAATTTTTCGAAAACAAATCACACAATTCATTTCAAAACGGAATAAACCTAAACGTGAGTAAAACTCACCCTTGAAGCGAGAGTCGTTGCCGAGCCGAAATCACCGATATGACAAAATCACCGAACCGCTCCTAACTTCGTTCCGAGCTTCCAATCGCGTTCAATCCGCTCCTAGCTTCGTTCCTAAGCATGATTCAATCATCAATTTGATCACACAACTCACGATTTCGCCAAATCACCTCCAAAACCTCCCCAAATTCGTAGGCCATAAAATAGGGGAAAAATTGAGGGGAAGCTTACCAAGTTATAGGGTTTTGTAGAGGGAAGTAAGGGGATGATGGTGATGAAATTTGAGAGGGTGGGCTTCACACTTCTTCTTCCTTTCTCTTCTTCTTTCCTCTTCTTCTTTCTCTTCCTTTCTTCTCTTTTCTTCTCCTTTTCCTCTTCTGCGCGTATCTCTTCTTTCTTTCTTTTCTTTCATTCTTTTATTTTCTTTAATCACACACACACACAACACATATTTAATTATTAAATAGGTGGTAGCGTGGTCCAATTACCGTATTGATCTTTATCCCTTATTTCGATTCCAAAACTTCATTGACCCGTATTATCCAGTTAACGACTTAATGTTATCCAGTAAATAATTTTAGTACTTACTAAATTTACCAGTCAGGTACTAAATTACTCCCATTGGGTTAACATCCAAACAATTCGCCTAATTATTTTGAGGATGTTACACCTGTTGTAAGCTGGATAGTTTTCCTACTGTCCATTCTAGTTCATGGACTTTCTTTTCAAACTCAGTACATTTGTCACAGACATAATTTGCTTTAAGGTAGCCTAGGCTGTAGTTTTCCTTTCTAAGTTCTAACCTTTCTTTAGTTAATGCAATTACTTCATTTTGAAGGTGATTGATAACTTTCTTTGCTTTATCTAATGCCTTAGCTAATTTCATAGAATCATCATGCAACTCAGTGAAAGCTTCATATAAATCATCATATGCATTTTGTAAAGAGTCAGGGTTAGAAACTACCTCGTTTTCATTTTCGCTTTCATGATCAGCCATTAATGCAACTTGAGCTTCTTCATCCTCTGATTCATCTGATGAGTCCATGCAGTTGTCTTCCCATGCAATGTAGGCTTTTCTTCCTTTGTTATGTTTGAATGCCTTCTTTTCAGATTTGGAGTCCTTTTTCTGTAGATTAGGACATTCCATTTTCATGTGCCCGGGTTTCCCGCATTCATAACAAGTAGGAGGACCGGATGTACTTTCTTTGCTGGAGAACTTTTTTGATTTGAAGTTCTTTCTTGGATAGTTGTTGCTTTTCATGAACCTTTTGAACTTCCGAACCATAAGAGCCATATTCTCTTCACTTTCTTCAATTTCATCATCTGAGTTATCATCAAATTGACTAGAACAAGATGCTTTTAGAGCCAAGCTTTTCTTTTTCCTATCTGTATTTTCGTACTCAGCTAGACGAGTGAGTTCTAGTTCGTGCTCTTGAAGTTTACCGAACAGAGTAGCCAGAGTCATAGTAGCTAAATTTCTTGATTCAGCTATAGCAGTAACCTTGGGTTGCCATTCTCTATTCAGACATCTCAGAACTTTGTTGATTAGATCCTCTGCAGGAAATGACTTACCCAACAAGCTTAACTGATTCACAATGTGAGTGAACCTTTTCTGCATTTCTGGTATTGTTTCACCTGTATTCATTCTAAATAATTCGTACTCTCTGATAAGAGTATTTGTTCTTGCCCTTTTCACTTCATTTGTACCCTCATGAGTAACTTGGAGATTATCCCACATTTCTTGGGCAGATTTACAGTTTGAAACTCGAAAAAATTCATCAGGACTTAAAGCAGAAGTAATAATATTTTTGGCACGTAAATTATGTTGCACTTTTCTTTTCTCATCATCAGACCATTCATTTCTACTTTTAATAGTAAGAATACCATCTACTAAATGTGTGGGGACATAGGGTCCTTTTTCCACAGCATCCCAAACATCTAAGTCTACCCCTTCAATAAAGATTCTCATTCTTTCTTTCCAATATGCGTAATCTTTCCCGTTGAATCCCGGAGGACGGGTAAGAGAAGCACCCTCTTGCGTAGACCAACCTGAAGCCATTTCTCTTGAAGCTGCTAGGCCCTTTATACAAGAGTCTAGCTCTGATACCACTTGTTACCAAGTGGCTTCAGTCTCAAGAGGGGGGGTGAATTGAGATTTAAAAACTTTTCAGATCTTTTGAAAATGTTTTTCCCCTTTTCAATGACTTAGATCAATTTTCGCGCAGGTTAAGTGGAAGCGAAGGAATTAGAATATAAAGCAGTAAAGCGGTATAACAGTAAAGCAGGAAAGCAGAAAAGCACGCAGAGATTTATCCTGGTTCGGTCACCTCCTAGTGACCTACGTCCAGTCCTCACACCCTTGTGAGATTTTCCACTAAAACAACAAGGCTTACAGGTGCCTTGAAAAACCTTTACAGACTCAGGCACTCTCCTCCTAGGATACCCCACCTATAGAGAGCCCTCAGATCTAATATAACAATAACAAGAGATACCCCACCCCTGTTACAATCAACTGCCCTAGAAAGATACCCCACTTCCTAGTACATGCAGCTACCCTAGAGAGATACCCCACTCCCTAGAACAAAACACAACAATTAAATAATAAACAATTGTAAATGCAGAAATACCTCTAGTGTAGGCAGATATTACAACTTGAAGAATACAACCCCAACTAACTCTTAGCAACAGATCAGCTCAGACAGACCAACGGTGATAGAAATGTTATTTTAAAGGTGATAGAAATGTTTACGTAAATGTGCAGGCAACTTTAAAAAACTTTGTGAATGTGTGAGACTTTGATATACGAGCTGACCTTTTGAAAGAGCTTACACTTTTTCCTAAGACACACCCAAACCCTAAGGACTACCCTTATATTTAAGGACTACCCTTAAACTTGAATCTTCAGTTCTTGGCTTGCTTGTCTTGGATTGTGACTTTGACGTATAGTCACTTTTATTGACTTTGACCGTCAATCTTACCTTTGTCTTTTTCATCATCAAAACATATCCTGCAATATCAGGTTACCTGCAACACAAGGTATCCACAAGTCAGTATTCCATACACCCTGGATCCACCAAGATGTACCGAGATTTAAAACTGATGTATTGGTGGCCTGGGATGAAAGCCGATGTTGCTGAATTTGTATCAAAATGTTTAACCTGTCAGAAGGTTAAGCCAGAGCACAAGAGGCCAGCTGGTCAGCTGCAACCACTCGATGTGCCAGTCTGGAAATCGGAAGATATCTCAATGGACTTTGTTATGGGTTTGCCGGGGTCGCAAGCCGGTAATGATTCCATTTGGGTAGTAGTGGACCGATTGACCAAATCCGCTCACTTTATTCCCGTTCGCTCGACTTATAAAGTTTCCAAGTTAGCAGATGAGTATGTGAAGAACATTATCAGACTGCATGGGGTTCCGACGAGTATCTTGTCAGACCGAGATCCCAAGTTCACCTCCAGATTTTGGAAATCGCTGAATGAAGCTTTGGGAACGAGAGTGCTGGTTAGCACTGCTTATCATCCTCAGACTGATGGTCAGACTGAGAGAACTATTCAGACTCTTGAGGACATGCTTCAGGCTTGTGTGCTCGATAGCGGAAGGAAATGGGAGGATCATCTTCCATTAGTAGAATTCTCCTACAACAACAGTTACCACTCCAGTATTGGAATGGCACCGTTTGAAGCACTTTATGGGAGAAAATGTAGAACTCCTTTGTGTTGGTGGGAAATTGGAGAAGATAACTTTTTGGGCCCCGATATGGTTCGTGAAACTACCGAGAAGATTAGACTGATTCAAGAAAGAATGAAGGTTGCTCAGAGTCGGTAAAAGAGCTATGCTGACAACCGAAGGAGACCGTTGGAATTTGAAGTCGGTGATCATGTATTCTTGAGAATTTCTCCAACCATAGGCACCGGGAGAACCTTGCGAGCGAAGAAGCTCAGTCCTCGATATGTTGGACCATTCCAGATCATCGAGCGTATTGGGCCAGTTGCCTACCGTCTCGCACTGTCTCCGGCCTTATCAAATCTCCATGATGTGTTCCACGTGTCTCGGTTAAGGAAGTACATCCCCGACCCACATCAACCGATGAGTGTTGACATCATCGATCTTCGACCGGATCTATCATTCCAACCATATCCTAGCTATATCTTGGAGCGTGGTGTGAAGACTCTGCGGTCAAGAACTATTCCGATTGTCAAGGTAGTCTGGGATTGTCAAGGTACCCGATACCCATATCTCTTCGCTTAAGGTATGTCTTCTCAATTTTGAGGACAAAATTTTAAAAAGTTGGGGTGATTGTAACATCCCGAATTTTTAAGACTCGAGTTATGAATCCTAAGACCAATATAATTGTTCGTCAAGAATAATTAGGCGAGTCTCGGTGAGGATTAGTCGAGGATAGTGTCCGAAATCCCTATTTTCCATTTAATTGTGGCCTAGTCATGGTTTTAATGAAGAATTAAGCCGAAGGGCAAAATTAGTATTTTCACCCCTCTTTAGTGATTCAGCCACTAAGACTGAACCCCTTCAGCCCACACTCTCACACACTTGACCATTCTCTAAAAATTCAGAAAAAAGAAAAGAAGGGAGAAGGGAGAAGAGGGGCGCGTAGGGGAGGAGAGAAGGGAGGAGGGATCATCAAAAATCTTGGTTGCATGTAAGTACCGCTTCCACTTTCCCACTCCATTTTCGATTTGCTTTCCAATGGTATAAGTTTCAAAGCCTGATTCCAACTCTTTCTCTCATCTCCATTGATGTCCATGAAGCTCCAAATGGTGAAAATGGTGGAGTTCGTGTGTAGGTGAGTTTGCATGTTCTGTTGTAGCTGCTAAAGGTGAAGTCTTTGCCTTGCATTTCGAGTTGGAGGAAGCTTATGAGGATTTGAGTTGCTGGTTCAGTTGCTGCTTCAGTTGTTAAGGGAAGAGAGCTGTTGTGCCAACTTGTGTTGGTGCCTAGCGAGGATTGTTCGTGGTTATCGTATTCTGATCGTCGCGTGTTTCGTTGGGGCTCCTCACACGATCTTCAAACCGGTGAGTTCTACTCACGGATTAGGGAAATTATGTTTTTCCTGAACTTTTAACACATTTTGTTTCTCGGCGAAAAACTGATTTCGAAAGATTTTCGGGTCGAAAACCGTTTTTGAGAAAAATAGCGTTTTACGGTTTTTATCGAATTATTGAGCAATTTATGAATTGTGTATTTAAACGCTTTCGCTGGAATATAGTCTGGAATGTGTTGCTAAATATCTGTTTTTAAGCTTCGGAAGTCACAGAATGTCTCGGTGACAATTTAGGAGCGAATCGGGGAAAAACGGTGTTTTAGAAAAGTTGTTTCCAACCTTTCTGTCAAGGGTCGCATCGCGACCCGTGGTCCATCGCGTCGCGACCATAGTGCATTTTGTGGCGCAAAAGTTTGTCACTTTTCGCGTCGCGACGGTATCTGTTCGCGTTGCGACGGTTCACAGTTTTCACTAAAAAGTCCGTGAACTTGTTTTCGCAATAACTTTTGATCCGGGAACCCGATTGAGGTGTTCTAAAATGCGTCGGAAATCTCTTTAAAATACCTAATCAAATATGTGGTTTGATTTATAAAACATTCTGTTTTTGAAGGTTTAAATTATTGAAAAACCGAATCTTAGACCGCGTGTGAGATAATGTTTTTGGCACAACAAACCGGATCGTGGATCCTTCTCGACGCTATGATTATAACGCCGGATGGCTAACTTCGAATTCATCTAAACGGGTTATAGATCGATAAAGATATAAATTATCTAAAAGGCTTATGTGATTGATCCTTTGGTGATCGAAAAGATACAGATTATCTAACTCTCGAGAATTGATATGTATTGTCATATATATCGCGTTGGGTGACGACCCGACAAGTAGCATACTAGGAAGGGAAGTCATGATCCCTCACCCTAGGCCCTGAAACGTTTTGGCGTGGTCAAACGTGGGTTATCGGGAATGTGGTTGTTTGCACGGCCGATTTATGCTAAGTTAGTTTCACGATTCTCCGAGATTGTGGTTTGTATGCACGGTTGGGTTTCGTTTGGTAAGCGAAAGGTTATACATTAATCAATGAGGCTTAATAATATATAATAGTACTCCATTACCGAGATTGTGGTCTGTATGCACGGTCGGTAATTGGTGAGGCTTAATAATATATAATAGTACTTCATTACCGAGATTGTTGGTTTGTATGCACGGTCGGTAATTGGGCTAGTTATATATATTGACGCAAATAGTTTATAAACTAAACTATGTTGCAACGGTTTTTATAAATAAACCGAGTGATTGTGAGGGGGCACGGTAGAACTCACTGAGACAAGTTGTCTCACCCAATCATTGTTGTTGTTTTTACAGAGAACAGGAAACGGAGAAGCAAACAGGATGGTCAGTTGTCATGCTCGAGGAGAAGATAGAAGATGGACTTATTCCTAGCTGTTTATGTTTTTCTGCTGTCGTCTCTGTGTTTGATATCATGACTCGAATTTGAGCTATGTTATGTTTTAGTTTCCGCTGTATTCTTGCAACGTTGTATATTCAGGCAGGAATTTTTATACTCTGATGTAAACCAAATTGTATATTTAGGTATTTCTTTGTTAATGAAATACCGGGGTGTTACAATCATACCAGAAGACAAGTGGCAGACAAAAGGTATTTTCAATCACTTTCCATCCTGTCAATCATGCCAGAAGACAAGTGGCAGAGAAGAGGAATCTTCAATCTTCGTCAAAGACAATCATGCCAGAAGACAAATGGCATCTTCCATCAAATCCACCGAAAAGCAAATAGTGCTTAGTCATCAAAAGCAGGAATATTCTCTTAAAATATGCTTTTCAAATAGCACTATTACTATTTCTTGGATTCCTTTACTATTCCTTCCGGTTAGTAACCGGTTACTATTTGAAACACCCCAATTTCTACATCCTATTATGTTCGGTGATTTTACGTGTACATGGATCGTAGAATTTATTGTGATATTTTAGTGTATATTTGGTTTGTAAATAATATGTGAATAGTTAATTTAATTATAAGTATTTCTTCTTTTGATTATCTATATTTTTGGAATTTCTACTTTTATTATAAAGGTGTTAAAATTAACTTTAGTGATTAATAAAATACCTTGAAGTTAATTTAAATGAGCTCTGGACCTTTATTAGCCAACATCCTAGTTTTCACTTTCTAGTTTCTACACTCTCTATGCATTGGGCTGAATTTCGTAGCTTCTAATATTGAAGCCCACTAATTAGAATTGACCTAATTCCCACCTTCTAGGATCAACCGCATTCTCATAAACGTAAACATATCCTACAATTACCAAAGCATGTCTGTTACATGAATTCACGTGTTCTATCATCCACTCAAATACTCCTCTCATTCAGTTGTCAGCCAATGTTTCATCTTTCTATGATTATATTAAACGATAATGATAAAGGCGTGTCACTTGGTCTCTTGGTAACAAGGCCAGCACCTAAGGAATTATTTTAAAGCATGTGATTAACGATTTAGTTATTAATTATGGAGCTTGCATGTATATTTGCGATCAAAATTATTTGTAAGACTTCTTTTTATTCAACTTATAAGTCAGTAGTGTCAATTGTTTATCTTGAACGTCATACATGGTATGCTGTTTGATACCCATGCGTGTGTTAATATGGTAAGTTGTATTTTTTTTTATTATCATATTGGTTCAAATCGATTATAGTGAATTGTGAGTGTTCTGAAGATATAAATATTAAACTTGAACAAGTAATATCATTTTATTATCATAAATATCATTTTGTCTTTCTTTGTGGAAAAAGAAGCTTGCTGCTCTTTAACCTTATCAGTAGATTGATTCTTTAATAAGTGAATAATGTTCTGAAGATTTTTCGGAACAAGCTTGCTACTGATAAGGTTAAAGAGGAGCAAGCTTCTTCTTCCACAAAGAAAGACAACAAGAAGCAGGTCCTGCCCCATTCATCATCATCATCAGACGACAATCTTACTCAAAATGAAGACGATGACTATTTTGAGGCATATTCCCCTGTCAGTCTTCAATAATTTCATCAACTTCAAGACAATCATGCCAGAAGACAAGGGGCAGACAAAAGGTATTTTCAATCACTTTGCATCCTGTCAATCATGCCAGAAGACAAGTGGCAGACAAGAGGAATCTTCAATTTTCGTCAAAGACAATCATGCCAGAAGACAAATGGCATCTTCCATCAAATCCACCGAAAAGCAAATAGTGCTTAGTCATCAAAAGCAGGAATATTCCCTTAGAATATGATTTTCAAATAGCACTATTACTATTTCTTGGATTCCTTTACTATTCCTTCCGGTTAGTAACCGGTTACTATTTGTAACACCCCAATTTCTATATCCTATTATGTTCGGTGATTTTACGTGTACATGGATCGTAGTATTTATTGTGATATTTTAGTGTATATTTGGTTTGTAAATAATATGTGAATAGTTAATTTAATTATAAGTATTTCTCCTTTTGATTATCTACATTTTTGGAATTTCTACTTTTATTATAAAAGTGTTAAAATTAACTTTAGTGATTAATAAAATACCTTGAAGTTAATTTAAATGAGCTCTGGACCTTATTAGCCAACATCCTAGTTTTCACTTTTTAGTTTCTACACTCTCTATGCATTGGGCTGAATTTCGTAGCTTCTAATATTGAAGCCCACTAATTAGAATTGACCTAATTCCCACCTTCTTCTAGGATCAACCGCATTCTCATAAACGTAAACATATCCTACAGTTACCAAAGCATGCATGTCTGTTACATGAATTCACGTGTTCTATCATCCACTCAAATACTCCTCTCATTCAATTGTCCGCCAATGTTTTATCTAATTTCTATGATTATATTAAACGTTAATGATAAAGGCATGTCACTTGGTCTCTTGGTAACAAGGCCATGTGATTATTTTAAAACAAGTGATTAACGATTTAGTTATTAATTATGGAGCTTGCATGTATATTTCCTATCAAAATTATTTGTAAGACTTCTTTTTATTCAACTTATGAGTCGGTAATGTTAATTCTTTATCTTGAACGTCGTACATGGTATGCTGTTTGATACCCATGCGTGTGTTAATATGGTAAGTTGTATTTTTTATTATTATCATATTGGTCCAAATCGATTATAGTGAATTGTGAGTGTTCTGAAGATATAAATATTAAACTTGAACAAGTAATATCATTTTATTATCATAAATATCATTTTGTCTTTCTTTGTGGAAAAAGAAGCTTGCTCTTCTTTAACCTTATCAGTAGATTGATTCTTTAATAAGTGAATAATGTTCTGAAGATTTTCAAGAACAAGCTTGCTACTGATAAGGTTAAAGAGGAGCAAGCTTCTTCTTCCACAAAGAAAGACAACAAGAAGCAGGTCCTGCCCCATTCATCATCATCATCAGACGACAATCTTACTCAAAATGAAGACGATGACTATTTTGAGGCATATTCCCCTGTCAGTCTTCAATAATTTCATCAACTTCAAGACAATCATGCCAGAAGACAAGGGGCAGACAAAAGGTATTTTCAATCACTTTGCATCCTGTCAATCATGCCAGAAGACAAGTGGCAGACAAGAGGAATCTTCAATTTTCGTCAAAGACAATCATGCCAGAAGACAAATGGCATCTTCCATCAAATCCACCGAAAAGCAAATAGTGCTTAGTCATCAAAAGCAGGAATATTCCCTTAGAATATGATTTTCAAATAGCACTATTACTATTTCTTGGATTCCTTTACTATTCCTTCCGGTTAGTAACCGGTTACTATTTGTAACACCCCAATTTCTATATCCTATTATGTTCGGTGATTTTACGTGTACATGGATCGTAGTATTTATTGTGATATTTTAGTGTATATTTGGTTTGTAAATAATATGTGAATAGTTAATTTAATTATAAGTATTTCTCCTTTTGATTATCTACATTTTTGGAATTTCTACTTTTATTATAAAAGTGTTAAAATTAACTTTAGTGATTAATAAAATACCTTGAAGTTAATTTAAATGAGCTCTGGACCTTATTAGCCAACATCCTAGTTTTCACTTTTTAGTTTCTACACTCTCTATGCATTGGGCTGAATTTCGTAGCTTCTAATATTGAAGCCCACTAATTAGAATTGACCTAATTCCCACCTTCTTCTAGGATCAACCGCATTCTCATAAACGTAAACATATCCTACAGTTACCAAAGCATGCATGTCTGTTACATGAATTCACGTGTTCTATCATCCACTCAAATACTCCTCTCATTCAATTGTCCGCCAATGTTTTATCTAATTTCTATGATTATATTAAACGTTAATGATAAAGGCATGTCACTTGGTCTCTTGGTAACAAGGCCATGTGATTATTTTAAAACAAGTGATTAACGATTTAGTTATTAATTATGGAGCTTGCATGTATATTTCCTATCAAAATTATTTGTAAGACTTCTTTTTATTCAACTTATGAGTCGGTAATGTTAATTCTTTATCTTGAACGTCGTACATGGTATGCTGTTTGATACCCATGCGTGTGTTAATATGGTAAGTTGTATTTTTTATTATTATCATATTGGTCCAAATCGATTATAGTGAATTGTGAGTGTTCTGAAGATATAAATATTAAACTTGAACAAGTAATATCATTTTATTATCATAAATATCATTTTGTCTTTCTTTGTGGAAAAAGAAGCTTGCTCTTCTTTAACCTTATCAGTAGATTGATTCTTTAATAAGTGAATAATGTTCTGAAGATTTTCAAGAACAAGCTTGCTACTGATAAGGTTAAAAAGGAGCAAGCTTCTTCTTCCACAAAGAAAGACAACAAGAAGCAGGTCCTGCCCCATTCATCATCATCATCAGATGACAATCTTACTCAAAATGAAGACGACGACTATTTTGAGGCATATTCTCCTGTCAGTCTTCAATAATTTCATCAACTTCAAGACAATCATGCCAGAAGACAAGGGGCAGACAAAAGGTATTTTCAATCACTTTGCATCCTGTCAATCATGCCAGAAGACAAGTGGCAGACAAGAGGAATCTTCAATTTTCGTCAAAGACAATCATGCCTTCCATCAAATCCACCGAAAAGCAAATAGTGCTTAGTCATCAAAAGCAGGAATATTCTCTTAGAATATGATTTTCAAATAGCACCATTACTATTTCTTGGATTCCTTTACTATTCCTTCCGGTTAGTAACCGGTTACTATTTGTAACACCCCAATTTCTATATCCTATTATGTTCGGTGATTTTACGTGTACATGGATCGTAGTATTTATTGTGATATTTTAGTGTATATTTGGTTTGTAAATAATATGTGAATAGTTAATTTAATTATAAGTATTTCTCCTTTTGATTATCTATATTTTTGGAATTTCTACTTTTATTATAAAAGTGTTAAAATTAACTTTAGTGATTAATAAAATACCTTGAAGTTAATTTAAATGAGCTCTGGACCTTATTAGCCAACATCCTAGTTTTCACTTTTTAGTTTCTACACTCTCTATGCATTGGGCTGAATTTCGTAGCTTCTAATATTGAAGCCCACTAATTAGAATTGACCTAATTCCCACCTTCTTCTAGGATCAACCGCATTCTCATAAACGTAAACATATCCTACAGTTACCAAAGCATGCATGTCTGTTACATGAATTCACGTGTTCTATCATCCACTCAAATACTCCTCTCATTCAATTGTCCGCCAATGTTTTATCTAATTTCTATGATTATATTAAACGTTAATGATAAAGGCATGTCACTTGGTCTCTTGGTAACAAGGCCATGTGATTATTTTAAAACAAGTGATTAACGATTTAGTTATTAATTATGGAGCTTGCATGTATATTTCCTATCAAAATTATTTGTAAGACTTCTTTTTATTCAACTTATGAGTCGGTAATGTTAATTCTTTATCTTGAACGTCGTACATGGTATGCTGTTTGATACCCATGCGTGTGTTAATATGGTAAGTTGTATTTTTTATTATTATCATATTGGTCCAAATCGATTATAGTGAATTGTGAGTGTTCTGAAGATATAAATATTAAACTTGAACAAGTAATATCATTTTATTATCATAAATATCATTTTGTCTTTCTTTGTGGAAAAAGAAGCTTGCTCTTCTTTAACCTTATCAGTAGATTGATTCTTTAATAAGTGAATAATGTTCTGAAGATTTTCAAGAACAAGCTTGCTACTGATAAGGTTAAAAAGGAGCAAGCTTCTTCTTCCACAAAGAAAGACAACAAGAAGCAGGTCCTGCCCCATTCATCATCATCATCAGATGACAATCTTACTCAAAATGAAGACAACGACTATTTTGAGGCATATTCTCCTGTCAGTCTTCAATAATTTCATCAACTTCAAGACAATCATGCCAGAAGACAAGTGGCAGACAAAATGTATTTTCAATCACTTTCCATCCTGTCAATCATGCCAGAAGATAAGTGGCAGACAGGGGGAATCTTCAATCTTCGTCATCAAAGACAATCATGCCATAAGACAAATGGCATCTTCCATCAAATCCACCGAAAAGCAAATAGTGCTTAGTCATCAAAAGCAGGAATATTCTCTTAAAATATGCTTTTCAAATTGCACTATTACTATTTATTGGATTCCTTTACTATTCCTTCCGGTTAGTAACCGGTTACTATTTGTAACACCCCAATTTCTACATCCTATTATGTTCGGTGATTTTACGTATACATGGATCGTAGTATTTATTGTGATATTTTAGTGTATATTTGGTTTGTAAATAATATGTGAATAGTTAATTTAATTATAAGTATTTCTTCTTTTGATTATCTATATTTTTGGAATTTCTACTTTTATTATAAAAGTGTTAAAAGTAACTTTAGTGATTAATAAAATACCTTGAAGTTAATTTAAATGAGCTCTGGACCTTTATTAGCCAACATCCTAGTTTTCACTTTCTAGTTTCTACACTCTCTATCCATTGGGCTGAATTTCGTAGCTTCTAATATTGAAGCCCACTAATTAGAATTGACCTAATTCCCACCTTCTTCTAGGATCAACCGCATTCTCCTAAACGTAAACATATCCTAGAGTTACCAAAGCATGTCTGTTACATGAATTCACGTGTTCTATCATCCACTCAAATACTCCTCTCATTCAATTGTCTGCCAATGTTTCATCTTTCTATGATTATATTAAACGTTAATGATAAAGGCGTGTCACTTGGTCTCTTGGTAACAAGGCTAGCACCTAAGGAATTATTTTAAAGCATGTGATTAACGATTTAGTTATTAATTACGGAGCTTGCACTAGTGCAAAAATGGGATTAGAATTAGACATTTAAAGTCAGGCGCTCAGATGCCTGACTACTTAAGTAGACACGGTGGCAAACTTGTAATTAAGAGGAAAAACTCGCGAGTTTAAAAGTCAAGCGGGATACACGCCTGGCTTCCAAAGTGAAAAAAACAGGAAAAAAATTAGACTTTAGAAGTCAGGCGTGTATTCGCCTGACTACATAAGTAGACACGGTGGCAAACTTGTAATTAAGGGTGAAATTATTTTTTTCGATTTTAGTACTTTAGAAGTCAAGCGTATACACGCCTGACCTCTAAAGTACTAAAATAAAAAAAAATTCACCCTCACTATGAATCAGAACACTCCTCTCCTCTCCTCTCTCCATTCTCACTCTCACTCTCACGCGAACCCTAAATGAAAAACAAATTAAACTTTCTCTCTAATCCTTCTTCTTCTCTCTCACCCCTCACCGTCACTCCCTCACTCCCTCACCCCCTCACCGTCACCCTCACTCCCTCACCGTCACCTTCCTCACCCTCACTCCCTCTAGCTCTCCACTCTCAGAGCCCTTCACTCTCCGCTTCTCACTCTCAGATGTACGAAGCCTCTCACTCTCAGACCGAAGAACACGAAGCCTCTCACTCTCAGAACACAAACCACGAACCCTTCTCACTCGCAGAACACGATTTCAACGCTGTCTTCTCTCTCTTCTCTTCACTTCGTCTTTCTTCTTCCTTTTGATCTCTCTGCTAGGGTTCAAAGCTTCCACTGATTTCACGAAACTGATGCTGAAATCTTCAGCAATGGAGGTTCAAAACACCACGAACAGGTATATAAACGAAAACCCCTTTGTTTCTTTCTTTGATTCTTTCTGTTCATAGAAACCCTAGAATGTTGAATCGTTGTTTTTCAATGATTGAAGGTTGAAATCACTTCGACCTTGTTGCTGTTACGATTATCAACATGTAATACACAGAAACCCTTTGCTGTCTTTCTTTGATTTACTGTTTTAGAAACCCTAAGTTTCATAAACACTGATTCTGTGTATTTCTAGGTTAATATGAACGAGATACAACTGATGAGTTCTCAAAACTAGCAGCAGAATGTGGAAGAAGCTAGCAGCAGAAAATAACAGAGTCTGGTAATAGCATTTACGAGGCCCTTGAATTGAGAGACAGAGGATCTGACTACCTTGGAAAAGGTGTTTCAAAGGTAAATAGCATTTCATTATACTAAATAGTGTCATGTTTATGGATTTATTTGTGTATTTATATGCTCACCTGGTTTATTTTGACACTTGCAGGCTATTGACAATGGAACAGCATCATTGGCCCTGCACTGATCGGCCAGGTTAGTTAAAACTTATTGGAGACTAGTGTTTCACTGATCAATTCTCTTTTAAGTTGGATCTTCTTAGTTGTGCCCTTTATAGTATAATTTGTCAGTTTCTTTATAGTATAATTTGTCAGTTTCTGTTTGTATAACTTAGCAAAATTTGTTAGTATTAGTATTAGTATTAACACTAACAGATTTCGTGTTTGACTATGTAAAAATCTGCTTTGTGTTTAGAGATTTTTGAAGAATAAGAATGAGGAAGTTGTGTTTAAAGTATGTCTAATGTTTTTGAAAAAAATCTATGTGACTAGTGTTTTTATGGGTTGGGCTGTAATATGTATTTTGATTACTTCAATATTTAGTTTCAAGTTGTGACTGTACCTCAACGACAGAATATATTTTTATTACAGTTCTGCAAGTAAGTCGGGATATCGAGGGGGATCACGAGTTCATGATATTCTTGTAAAGAATGTATCTGTAACTGTTCACTGTAAAAATCCATCAGTTCAAATTTTATAGGAAAAAAAAGGAATAAGCTCACTAATATATCATGCATGATGTTTACTTTTCATTATATTTCTGTCGTTTATTCTTGAATGAATAATGAATTAAAAACATTTGGATAATAACATTACTCTTAATTTAGTTCCTGGTTTGATGAATTATTATTACTTAAAGTTACCTAAAGTTTGTGTGACTAAACTTTCAGGGTGAATATCTCATTATAGCAAATGTTGGTGACTCAAGGGCTATCTTGGCAACCACTTCAGAGGAAGATGGCACATTGACTTTTCTTCAGCTTACCACTGACTTGAAGCCAAATTTACCAAGTATACTACTCTCTATATAGCTATGTCTATTTCTGTGTACACATTTTCATGTTAAAAGTATTTGCATTTGTTAAAAAAAATTGAGTGAGTCTTGTTCTTGTTAATTTCAGAGGAAGCAGAGCGCATAAAACAATCCAAAGGGAGGGTATTCAGTTTGGAAGATGAACCATGAGTGTATAGGGTGTGGATGCCAAATGGTAAGACTCCAGGATTAGCAATCGACTTTTGATTATTTAATTATTTAATGTGCAAACTATACATGCCTTGTGCTTGCGCTTACTTTGGATTAGTTGAAGGTTTCTGGTATAATGTAAAATATCTAAGCATCAACCCATCTACTAAAGAGAATAGAGAGCTGTCACAATCTTTTCTGAATTTTTGATCCAATCTTTCGAAAATCTTTATATTTGTGTTTTATATATGCTACAAAATGTCAAATACTGATGCAATAATGTCAAATACAGATGCAAAAATACATTAATGGGCTGAAACAGGTACCATAATAGACTTCTTATTAGTATGCTTTGGGACCTTTTATTTTACATGTGTTGTTTTTGAAACTGAAAATTGTTTTGGTAGAGTCTCTGGCTGACTAATCCTTGTAATGGACTACACCTACTGAAATAAGGCTCTTTTAGTGGGGGGTTTTACTGCTGCTAAGCTAACCTGTTTGATTTGGTGTTATTTTATTGGTAGCTGCTATTTATATTTATTTTACCTCACACCTAGCAGGACAAGTCTTGGTTTCCTGTTGTAACTATTTGGTTTCAAAAATCTGTTGTATTTTCATTTTACGTATTCATTTTTATTGCAATTTTGCTAATTGTGTGGTAATGTAACATGAAGCACTTATACATAGATCTTTTTGTGACATCTGCAGATTGTACAAGAGTGGAAAGCAAACAAGTCTTGGCTTCCAAAAGAACGAATAGATGAGGTATTTGATTTAACTTGATTGTCATATTCTTGAATATATTAAAATTTGTTATCTGTAGCAAAATCATTTATTTTTGGGTTGTTAACTTGCAAGGTGATAAATTATGTGGAAAACTTGAAGAACTGGTTGAATGAGGAACAAACTGAGCAAAAGAAGTAAGTTCCTGTCTGTATAAATGATAGTACGGCAATAATTAGATTAGTGATCGTATTTTATTATGTCTAAAATTGCACTTGAACATATTAATTTAAATATAATTTGATTATTCTTTATTAATTTTTATTCTGTTTTTGTTTTGAACTTTTGAAGGACTTCGGGATTTAGCAAGCCTACATTTACATCTGAAGAAGTGTATTTAAAGGTGTTAGATCTACAAAACAAGGTACCATCTCTACAACTGCAGGTTTCTTCTCTTACTGGTCAGCTTGCTCGTTGGAATTATTATAGCGAAAATATAATATAATATAATATAATTCTGTGCCCCAACCTCAGCTGAGAATAAATTGGGAACTGATGAGAAAACGTTTGTTTATATATTCAGTGAAAGGAGTGGGGCACATTTGGGTGTCGTTAGTGCTTTCTACCACGACATGTATGGTCACTCGTTGGAGAAGCTATCTTGATCATTTCAATCTTATCACTTCAACTTTATTTCTTTCTTGAGATATTCATTATTCATGTCGTTAGTGCTTTCAACACCAGTTTGCGCTTTTCGTCTTACTCTAAGCTTTCGAGTTGTTTCCGATTTTTAGTTTGCTCAACTGCATATGATAATTGGACACTCCATACTTCTGCACTTTTTGATGTGCATGGAACTTTTGGTATCAGTTTGTAATAAGAGGAATTGGAGTATCCTCTGAAGTGAAAATACTATGAAAATTAACCTATAAGTCTGCAACTTTTCTCAATACTCCTGCACTTTCTGATGTGCATGGAACTTTTGGTATCAGCTTATTCATTTGGATTCGTGTAACTTTTGGTAGTTAGGTGTATACTATATATCCATTGAGGTATAGCTTGTTTTGATGTACTCTATTCTTTATGTACTATTATCTACCAATGTTTGAAAATTCCAAGATTAGGATTACTGATTTTGAGGGAAATGGTTTAGCAAGCATGATGGAACTTTTTAAATGTCTTAATTCCAATATACAAATTTGTAAATTCATAATTTTCCCACCATTTCAGGTGTTGTACAAGGCAATGAAAGGCATCCAAGATACTGACATGGAATGTAATAGCTAAACTGACCAGGTTAATTCCATTCCAACAAGTCTTAGCTTTCCCGTGATCCATTCCACCTATCAGGAACTTGTAGAGAAGCAAGGATCGGAGCTGAAGGAAGAAAAACAAGTCATTCCAGCTCTACAACTGTAGGTTTCTTCTATTACTGGTCAGCTTCAGAGCCTCGCTGAGGATCTCCCAGAGGTATAACTTACATTTTTTTATGGGATGAATATTGAGATGAATATAATAGCTAAACATGATTGCTATTTCATTGAGTTACTATAAATTACAAAAATTGAATTCTTGTTTGTTTACATAGAAAGACATGTTATTATTAGCTATTAGGATGTAATAGGGATATGAATTGATTCTTCATTATACTTGATTTGCTTGATAGGTCATGGCTGAAGGATATGTCAAAACTCAAGGCCTTCAAGAGCTGGTAATAGCACCAGCAGCCCTGCTTCCTTCACATGGGAGTCGAAGCTTCCAAAATTTGTCAATGTCAGGTATATGAGCTATATTCTGGTTCCTTCTCATAGAGTTTATCTTATAGTTTATATAAGTATTATTCTGTACTTTCAAATTATGTGACATAATATTCTGCTGCATGTATGATTGAATTAATTTTGTTCAAGATTATGTATTCGTGTTTTGTTGATTCATTGTATTTTGTAATAAGCAATTACGTCAGTTTTAAGGCATGTTAGTTAGCTGGCTTAGTTAGTTAAATTTGTTAAGTTTCAGTTAGTTGAGTTTTTGCCTTTATCAGTTTTAACAGCAATATATAAGTTGCTGTATTGTAATAGTGCTACAGTGCGCATTTCAGTTAATAAACAAGTTTCTGCTGTAAATGCTTTACTGTATTGTAATATATAAGTTGCTGTATTGTAATAGTGCTACCAAATAAATTTTTTTTTTTAAAAAAAGAACTTTTAAAGTCAGGCGAAACAAAATGCTTGACTTTAAATTATACTTACGAAGTCAGGCAAGAATAAATGCTTGACTTTAAATCATACTTACGAAGTCAGGCAATAATAAATGCTTGACTTTAAATCATACTTACGAAGTTAGGCAAATAATAAATGCTTGACTTTAAAACAGACTTACGAAGTTAGGCGAAATAAATGCTTGACTTTAAATCAGACTTACGAAGTAAGGCTATCGCTTGACTTTAAAACTCCTGACATACAAAGTCGACTTAATAAAAGTCAAGCGGGCGCCGGACTTTAAATCCCCTTTTCGCCTGACTTTAAATCCCTTTTTTGCACTAGTGTTGCATGTATATTTGCTATCAAAATTATTTGTAAGACTTCTTTTTATTCAACTTATGAGTCGGTAGCGTTAATTGTTTATCTTGAACGTCGTACTTGGTATGCTGTTTGATACCCATGCGTGTGTTAATTGGTAAGTTGTATTTTTTTTTTATTATCATATTGGTACAAATAGATTATAGTGAATTGTGAGTGTTCTGGTCTTGTATTGAAATTGTGACGAATTTTATGGATTCGAATAAGTAAAGGTGCGAGTCAAACATGTGTGTCCTTGTTACTATCTTCCTTATACTATGGGATATATGATTACGACTTGATATATTGTGATGAGCTACCTAGCCTGTAACAGGTGAGAATGATGCTCAGGTGATACTGTGACTACACTGTGATTGTGTTTGTTATATGTGGTTGTGCGTGTTGTGATATGGTATCCTTGAGTCTGAGTCACCTAGCATGTGAGAAGTAAGAATAATAATCGAGTCGTGTTATGGCAAACCTAGTATCTTTGAGTCTGAGATACCAAGTCTGTGAGAGGCGATTCGGTACTCAAGTGATGCCATAGTTGACCCAGTGTGGTTGAGTCTCACTTAGCTAGCCTGTGAGAGGCGAATAGAGTCTCCAAGTCTGAGTTACTTAGCCTGTAATGAGAGGCAATAATGGTGTTGAAGTGATAATATAACTCGCTTAGTTTCATTGAGTCTGAGCTGCCTAGCCTGTGAGAGGTGAAGATGGTGCTCAAGGGCTACTATGTATTGTTACGTGTCATTGAGTCTGAGTTATCTGGCCCTAGGGTGAGGCAAAGATGGTTCTCCTTTTTTCTCTTGAGTCTAGGGAGAGACATTCTTGTGTTTGCTGAATGAGACATGCATATCATACCTTCGTGACTTGTGAGGATTTATGATTTATGGCGATTTGTAAATCGTGATTATCTAGGTTGGAATTGAAGCTCGAAATGGCTTGCTTGATTTACCTAATATAAGAGTTCATCAATTTTCAACCTTTTACCGTTGCGTGAAAAGAATGTGTAACATATAATTATTTTAAAATACACGTTGTTTCATAGGTATTCTATTCAGTGAATTTTTGTTGTACTTAATTAAATGGGACTAGTGTCTACCTTAATGTTTATTCTATGGTTTTCATATGGCTTGAATGTGATTCTCACCGTACAACCACATTTTTCAGATAATTTTGACGGGTCCTGGAAGTCCATTTCAGTCGGACATTATGTGACATCGGATGCAGGTCCTCATGTCCTCGTGATTATATGGTGTCAAGCTCTGACTAGGTGTAATGTCGGGATGATGGGTTTTATTTCGATGTAATTTTACTAAAAGTGAATTCATTATAAGTCTCTGTAGATGTAAAGAAAGAATGATGCACGTGGTGCCCTTTTCCCGTGTGTGGATAAAATTAGTTAAATGCAATATGATAATTTTTTAAAGTTTTATTTTATTCACTTTATTAAAGTTTATTTTTAGAAGGTCCTCTAGTTTTCTGCAATTTCTTTTTATTAAATTATTGTTGGGAAAGGGGTGTCACACTATTCAATCTTTTATTTTCTATATAAGCGTGCTTAGGCATTTGTTAGAAGCACACCTAATTACCTCAACAATCACAAGTCTAGAGAGAAGTCAGAGACAGTCTTGCTTGTAAGCCTGACCTCTTACCTCCTTCCCTCTTCTACTTCTTCTTCTTCAATCTTTCTATTTTGTTTTCCAATCTTGTTTCTTCAATCTTGTAATTTGTTTCTTATTTCCAATCTCTAAATCTTATGGAAGGCATTGCCTCCTAAGTTTTATATATATATATATATATATATATATATATATATATATATATATATATATATATATATATATATACTATTTAGTTTTCTGCATTTCATTTCTGCATTTGTTTCATGGAAGGCTTTGCCTCCTTTTAATTTCTTGTTTTAATTCTGTTCTTCTTTTAAGTTTAATTCTGTTGCATTCCGTATGCTACCTACTTCTCTTCTGTAGGTAGGAATGTGATATTAACTCTTAGTCTCTGCTTCCGAACCCCTCTTGGTATCAGAGCCAGATGGGGAAGTAGGAATGTGATATTAACTTTGAATTATGAATTATTTATCTAAGTGATGCTTTGCAGTTACTTATTCATGTTCATAATCAACTAAGTTCCACTCACTGATATTAACTTTGAATTATAATTTATTCATCTAATAAGTTGCAGTTTAATTATCTATGTTCTTAATCAAACTATTTAAAGTTCTCTATATATTGGTAAGTTATCCTTTGACCAGAATTTTGATAAAAAATGTTTTATGAAAAGGTTATAAATAAGGTCTATGTGATCTACCTAGACTGATAGTCATAAGACCCGACGGATAGGGCAAGAGGACTGTCAATTAGATCCACCTTTAAAAGTCCTAGGTCAAAGGTAAAGGATATATTTGAGACGACTTTTTCTTTGATCAATGAAAGAAACATAGTTAACTTCAAAGTATGTTTTAGAAGGTGATTACTAGTTCAAGTTTAATATTTATATTTCTATAAAACCAAGTGAAGGCTATGGTATTAATCGGTGAGGAAATCAAATCATTTTCTTTGTAATGTTTAAGTGCTTTTCCTCATGTTTTATCTGCAGTTCCATTAAACCTTCATCTTCATCTTCATCCTCTTCTCTTAATGAGAATCAATCTTTTTCGAACAAAACTTTCAAAGAAGAAATCCATTTTGAAAATATCAATCAAGACTTAGACAATTGGGATATCCCAAAAATATCTCATAAAGATCTTTATAAACCAGAGAATCTTTCATTTCTAAGTCTAATTATATTGTCAAAACTGTTGAACAAAAGATCATACTTCGAAAGGATGATGAAGAATTTCATCTTCTTTCTGAGAAAATTATGAGAGATCATAAATCAAAAAACTATAACTACTTGCACATAGGAAGTGTTCAGGTAGGTATCAAACCCCTCACTAGGGAATCGCTACATGTAGCAGTTCTTCTCTGCTTAAGGGATGCTAGACACAATCAGTTTCATGATTCCTTACTAGGAACGGTTGAAACTAGTGTTATTCATGGGCCAATCTTTTTCAAATGTTTTCCAGATTTAACTGTGAGTCTGGATGATAGGAACATCCTTGATGTTCTATTCGTCATTGTCAAATGTCATGGTTATGACATGAAGGAAGGATCTGTCCCTATCACTTTGATATACAGAGTTCAATACAAAGTTATGAACTCCATCAGATCCAACTTCCTCAAAACCAAATGTCATAAATCAGGGGAAACGACTTTGTTTCTTACTGACAATAGTAAGGCCAACATTATCGTGCCAAAGACCATCCAATGGAGCGACATAACACTCCCTGAAACCTGGACCTTAGAGAAAGCTGCTCCTGCGGCACCTAGGTTAACACCAGAGTTTCAGGATGTGATACAATACCAATTTGGGAAAGTTGACCTAGTCTTTAATAGGAGAAATTCCTTCTCCATTCCTAGGTCTCTCAATTTCGAAGAAGACTTTAGAACTGCCACAAGGAGAACCTTTTCTAGGAAATCCTTTTCAGCTTCTACAGATACCTTCAAATCTGAAACTGGTCCTTCTCATGAAGGATCCACTATCCATTTACAGGGATTCGATACCACAACCCCTGTAAATGGATAAAGAACAGAATTAAAGCATAAAAATAAAAGGAGGCTTAGCCTTCCATAAACAGAAAATAAAGATGCAGAAGATTGAATGCAGAAAACTAAATAATATATAACATAAACTTAGGAGGCAAACTGTTCTGGAGTCAACCAGAGGGTCCCATTAGCAAAACCAGGAGGTGCGCTTAGCAAGTCATATGGATTAGCCCAACCAATTCAGCCCACATCCACCTCATGCGAGCCCAGTATGCTTGGACGGTCAAGATCGACTCTACCCATCCGACGATCCACAAGAGGGCACGATTTCCTATAAATACAGGCATACTTTGCCCTTACAAAGGTTGAATCTCTAATCCTTAGTACCTTCACTCTTATATTCTATATACTGACTTGAGCGTCGGAGTGGCTTGCAGGTACCCCCCCGGGCGCTCATTGACCTTCGGTCAGGACAACAAGCGACCTGACCTCCTGTCAGGACAGCAAGAGACCTACCAACAGCAGACGACCAAAAAGCTGCTCGGTACAGAACATTGGCGACCACAGTGGGAAGTTTTTAACTTTTCACACAACCATAACTCAAACTTATCTCTTGCTGTGCGATGGCTCTCAGACGCAGACTCCAGACTCGAAGTGTCACCCATGAGGGCGCCTGGAAGGGCGCCAGTGACGAAGCAGCCAGCGCCCATGAGGGCGCCTGGTAGGGCGCCTATGATGAAGCAGCCAGCGCCCATGAGGGCGCCTGGCAGGGCGCCTATGATGAAGCAGCCCGCGCCTATGATTAAGCAGCCAGCGCCCATGAAGGCGCCTGGCAGGGCGCCTATGATGAAGTAGTCGGCGCCCATGAGGGCGCCTGGCATGACACCCTTAGTGAGGCACAAAGCGCCCATGAGGGCGCCATGGTGATTCACGGAGGCAACCCCCCTGACGGTTGGCTGTCGAACAAGTCAATAAAAAAGAAGTGGAATGAGATCTTGAGCGTGGCATCAACCTCAACCCGTAGGAAAGGGCCAGCCAGGCCGCCCTTATCCTTTGACGACAGGGATTTGCTGGACGAAAAACCAAACAAACATGTCCCACTTCTCATTACTGCCATTATGGCCAATGTCGAAGTGAGAAGAATCCTGGTCGACCCGGAGCTCAGTAGACGTCATTTTCGAAGACCTGCTGCAAGTTTTGAGCGTCTCTCCCGCCGACCTGACTCCATATCGAGGAGAGGATTTGACCGGGTTTAATGGATCGAGAACTAGGCCTCAAGGCCACCTTGAGATGATGGTCACCTATGGAGACCCGGACGGCGAACCACCTTTATGCAGGACTGTCAAAACAGCTTTCCTAATCCTCCCTTGCAAATCTGTCTACCAGTGCATTATCGGGAGGCCGACATTGGGCAAGCTGGGGGCAGTAACCTCAACGGTTCACCTGAAAATGAAGTTCCACAATTTAGAGAATAAGGTTGTGACCCTCAAGGCAAATTTGGACGCCGCGCGTAGATGTTACTACATGAGCCTCAAAGATGAAAAAGTGGCTACGGAAATAAGAAAACCCTGCGGGGAATCCGGGAGAAAAGCTGAAATAAACTTGGCTGACTTAGATGCCAGATATGATCCGGACAGTGAGGAAGAGGAGGAGGATTCCGCCCTCGCTAAGGAACTCAAAAAGCGCATGAAGAGGCCCGAACCAGATGGCGCCTTCACCTTCATCCAGTTAGGAGAGGACCCCACTAAGACTATCAAGATAGACTCCGATCTCCCCGAGGAGGTCAAAGAGAAGCTTACCATCTGCCTAAGGGAGAATGCAGACCTGTTTGCCTGGTCTGCAGCTGACATGCCAGGGATACCATCTGAGGTAGCCTGTCACCACCTGGCCGTTAATCCCGACAACAAGTGGGTCGCCCAGAGAAGAAGAGTCCAGAAGGGAGAGAAAGCCGAAGCCGCTGTGAAGGCTGTGAAGGACCTCGTGGAGGCATATTTCGTAAAAGAAATTAAGTACACCACCTGGCTGTCAAACGTAGTCCTTGTGAAGAAATCTAACGGGAAATGGAGAAGGTGCGTCGACTATACTGATCTCAACAAAGCATGTCCCAAAGACGCCTTCCCCGTCCCTAGCGTGGACAAGTTAGTCGATAGCGCCTCAGGTTTCCGTTTATTATCTTTCATGGACGCATACTTGATAGGCTAGCAAGTGCACGAGTCGTATCGCGTAATAAAAAGAGTTATTGATCCACAGGGAGAGCCTAGGTGATTACCAATTTAATTTTTCAAAGTTGATTAACTGAAAAGAAAGTGTTTTTAGAAAGAAGGAATGTTTTAGTAAAGTCTACTCACTCATGATCATTGTAGACAAAAGAGGAGAAAAGAAAATAAATGGCTTGGAAAATAAAGGGCAAGAAAATAAATGACTTGGAAAATAAAGGGCAAGAAAATAAATGACTTGGAAAATAAAGGGCAAGAAAATAAATGACTTGAAAAATAAAGGGCAAGAAAATAAATGACTTGGAAAATAAAGGGCAAGAAAATAAATGACTTGGAAAATAAAAGGCAAGAAAATAAATGACTTGGAAAATAAAGGACAAGAAAATAAATGACTTGGAAAATAAAGGATAAAGGGCAAGAAAATAAATGACTTGGAAAATAAAGGGGCAAGAATGTAAATGACTTGAAAATAAAGGGGCAAGAAAGTAAATGACTTGGAAAATAAAGGGCAAGAAAATAAATGACTTGGAAAATAAAGGGGCAAGAAAGTAAATGACTTGGAAAATAAAGGGGCAAGAAAGTAAATGTGCAAGAAAAATAAAAGACTTAGAAAATAAATTGCAAGAATTTAAATAACAAGAAAGTAGAAGAAGATGAAGAACATGAAGAACATGAAGAACATGAAGAACAATCTTTAGAGAATTTTTGAGATGAACTTTGTCACAAAATTCAAGTGCTTTACAAGTGAGGATCAAGGTCCTATTTATAGGAAAATATGAGGGAGGGGCAAAATAGTAAATTAGATGTTTTGGCAAAGATATGGTCATCAACAAGTGGGCAAGGCAAAGCCATCAACAAGTGGGCAAAAATATCCATCAACAAGTGGAGAAAGCATAGCCATCAACAAGTTGACAAAGGGCTTAGGTTGAGGGCAAAATGGTCAAAAAGAAGAAAAAAATCAAGTTGGCAAAGGTGACCATCAAAAAGTGGCCGTAGCCAAATCTTCCAGCATTTTGGCGCCCATGGCGCCTATGCCTGCGCCAGTTCCTGCGCCAGTTTCTGTGTTGCGCCTGTGTTGCGTTTTTGGCGCCCATGGGTCCCTGTCTTGCGCCAGTTTCGCCAGTTTTGCTCCTGTGTTGCGTTTTTGGCGCCCATGGTGCCCATGGGTCCCTGTCTTGCGCCAGTTTGGCCAGTTTTCTCCTGTTTTGGGTTTTTGGGGCCCTTGGCGCCCTAGGGTCCCTGTCTTGCGCCAGTTTTGCCAGTTTTCTCCTGTTTTGGGTTTTTGGGGCCCTTGGCGCCCATGAGGGTGTCTAGTGCCTTAAAAATTGCTCCTCCTTAAATATTTCCTTTTTTCTTCATTTTAGCTCATATTTTCTCTTTTGCTTCAAAATAATACCTGAAAATAAAAAATAAACATTTGCAGTAAAATAGATCAAAAATATAATTAAAATACTAAAAAGACTTAATAAAATAACTATTAAAAAGACTCTAAAAATAGACTTATCAAACTCCCCTATGCTTGAACCTTTGCTTGTCCTCAAGCAAAAACAGTGTAAATCTTTAGGCCAATTCTGAAGGAAAATTATTTTCATATCGAAACCTTAAGTGAACTGTGGGGAAATTCTAACACTTTGGTTTGAGAGCTACTATTTTTGGGCTTCTTGTGGAATTGAGAGACAACTTTAAAGTATCAGTACTCTAGAGAGGATATCAATGTCATCATAGAACCGGTTCCGCAACATTCTTAAGCTTGGGTCCTCCATTTACTAAGATCGGGTCTCAAAGGAGGGTCTTTATACGTTGGGTATTCAAGCATTTTTCTTTTCTTTTTGATTTCATATGCTAACCATTTATTTTGACATTTAAAATGCACTAACTTTTGCATTTTTGAATTGGTTTTGCATATATATATATATATATATATATATATATATATATATATAACTTTTTTTTTGCTTGATACCCCAACTAAGACGTTTTTTCTCCAGTAACCACACATCTAGTAAATGTCACCAAGAGAACCAGGTTACTAGTTTCTTTTCAGTCCCTCTAATTGTATTAATAACTGAAAACAGTCTCAATAGTGTGTGTGTGAAAAAGCCCTAGAAGTAGAAATCGATCCATGATACAATTTTGTTGTTCCCAACCAGTCCACCTAGATGATTGCTAATGAAAAATTGAAAAATTATTTTTGTCCAGAAAAGGCTTATCTAAAACATGCTTAGGGTTCACAAAGTTTCGTGATGGAGGGAGCAGATACAACTCAAAGCACAAAAAGATAAAAACTCGGCAAAGCAATAAAGACATTCCTAATAAAAGTAATAAAATACCCCCCATGCTTGGACTAGGCATTGTCCTCAATGATTTTTCAAATAAAACAAAAGGGGTTAGGAGAGCTCACCTGGCTGTCTGGTTCAGGATACTCGGCCCTGGGGTATTTTATTTTTCAACAAATCGAAAAATACATTAAGCCGTGGGTTGCCTCCCACGCAGCGCTCTTTTAACGTCACTAGCTTGACGATCAAAATTTCAATTGGGATCCTGCAGAACTAAACTAGTTTCTTTCTCAATTGGGTCACCAATTAAATAATTTTTCAACCTTTGACCATTGACTTTAAACGATCCGGTTTTCTCGCTCCAGATCTCTACAGATCCGAAGGGGTAAACCTTACGGATTTCAAAAGGACCGGACCATCTTGACTTTAATTTTCCCGGAAAAATTTTTAGCCTAGAATTAAACAATAACACCAGGTCACCCTCCTTGAATTCTCTACGAATAATACGCTTATCATGCCAATTTTTTGTTCTTTCTTTGTAAAGTTTGGCATTCTCATAAGCATCCATTCGCAGTTCTTCCAATTCGTTTAGTTGGAGTTTTCTTTTTTCTCCGGCTAATTCCATGTTCAGGTTAAGGCGTTTAATTGCCCAGTAAGCTTTGTGCTCTAGTTCTACCGGAAGGTGGCAAGATTTCCCATAAATTAATTTGAAAGGAGTCATTCCTATGGGAGTCTTGTACGCAGTCCGATAAGCCCAGAGAGCATCATCGAGCTTTACCGACCAGTCCTTTCTTGAGGTCGAAACAGTTTTTTCTAAAATACTTTTAATTTCTCTGTTCGATACCTCAACCTGACCGCTTGTTTGAGGGTGATAAGGCGTTGCAATTTTGTGCCTTACTCCAAACTTTTGCAGTAACATTTCAAAATGTTTCGAGATGAAATGGGATCCTCCGTCGCTTATGACAACACGAGGGACCCCGAATCTTGGAAAAATTATTTTTTTGAAAAGTTTTATGACTACCTTTGCATCGTTTGTAGGAGAAGCAATGGCTTCGATCCATTTTGACACATAGTCAACGGCTACCAGAATATATTGGTTTCCAAAAGAAGAAGGAAACGGTCCCATGAAATCGACACCCCAGACGTCGAAAATTTCAACCTCTAAGATATTATTTAAGGGCATTTCATTTCTTTTTGAAATATTTCCGGTGCGTTGACACTGGTCGCATTTAGAAATGAATTGATGCGTGTCTTTAAAAAGGGACGGCCAATAAAAACTAGATTGAAGAATTTTCGTAGCAGTTTTTGAAGAACTGGCATGGCCGCCATAGGAAGAAGAATGACAATGGTATAGAATGTTACTTACCTCTTCTTCCGGAATGCATCTTCTGAACACCCCATCTGCTCCCCTTTTAAAAAGTAGTGGCTCGTCCCAGTAATACTGTTTAAGATCATGGAAGAATTTCTTCTTCTACTGATAATTTAAATATGGGGGGAGCACTCTTGCTGCAAGGTAGTTTACAAAATCTGCATACCATGGTGCTTCAGTTTTGCCCAATGAGAAGAGTTGATCATCCAAAAATGTATAATTAAGTGGCAACTCTTCGTCTTTTGTATCTTGTAGATGGGACACATGATCAGCCACAACATTTTCAACGCCTTTTTTATCCCTTATTTCAAGATCAAATTCTTGTAGGAGTAAAACTCATCGGATCAATCTCGGCTTGCCATCTTTTTTGTTTAACAAATATTTTATGGCCGAGTGATCAGTAAAAATGATGATTTTTGAACCTACCAAATATGATCGAAACTTATCAACGGCAAAAACTACCGCCAATAATTCTTTTTCAGTTGTGGCGTAATTCATTTGTGCCTCGTCTAAGGTCCTGCTTGCATAGTATATGGCATGCAATTTTTTCTCTTTTCTTTGTCCCAGGACTGCCCTAACTGCATAGTCGCTTGCATCGCACATTATCTCGAACGGAAGATTCCAGTCTGGTGGCTGTATGATCGGGGCAGTAACTAAAGCCCTTTTCAACCTGTTAAAAGCTTCAAGACAAAGATCGTTAAAAATAAATGCTGCATCCTTAAGGAGCAGACTTGTCATAGGTTTTGAAATTTTTGAGAAGTCTTTTATGAACCGGCGGTAGAAACCCGCATGGCCTAAAAAGCTTCTCACCTCTTTTACTGTGGTGGGAGGTAGCATTTTTTCAATCACCTCAATTTTTGCACGATCTACCTCAATACCTCTATGAGAAATTAAGTGCCCTAAGACAATTCCTTCATTAACCATGAAATGACACTTTTCCCAGTTTAGAACCAGGTTTACCTTCTCACACCTCTCTAAGACTTTTTCCAGATTGGCTAAACAGTTTTCAAAATTTGAGCCATGGACGGAAAAATCATCCATAAACACTTCCATTATGTTTTCAACAAAGTCTGAGAATATGGACATCATACACCTTTGAAAGGTAGCAGGAGCATTACATAGGCCAAAGGGCATCCTTCTATAGGCATAAGTGCCAAAGGGACATATGAAAGTTGTTTTTTCTTGGTCACTAGGGTTGATGGGAATTTGGAAAAATCCCGAATAACCATCCAAATAGCAGAAATGTGAGTGCTGTGCTAACCTTTCTAGCATTTGATCAATGAACGGAAGAGGGAAGTGATCTTTCCGGGTAGCTTTGTTAAGCTTTCTGTAATCGATACACATTCTCCATCCCGTAATTGTCCTTGTGGAAATGCATTCATCCTTCTCATTTTTAATAACTGTTAAGCCTCCTTTCTTAGGCACTACTTGAACAGGACTAACCCACTTACTATCAGAAATAGGATATATTATCCCAGCATCAAGGAGTTTTAAAACTTCCTTTTTAACAACCTCTTTCATGTTTGGGTTTAATCTTCTTTGATGCTCGATAGAAGGTTTATAGTCCTCTTCCAATAGTATTCTGTGTATGCAGATTGACGGATTTATTCCTTTAATGTCCTCAATAGTAAACCCTATGGCTTTGGGATACTTCTTGAGAACACTAAGCAATTTTTCAGTCTCATTTTGTTTCAAATTTGCATTTACAATTACTGGAAAAGTAGAATTAGGGCCAAGGAACTCATACCTGAGAGATGATGGTAAGGGCTTCAGTTCTATTTTTGGTGTTTCTTTTGGGAGAGGTCGAGGTTTTTCCTCACCCAAAGTTTCAGTACCCAATTCTTGTGATGGTGGATTTTCATCCAAAAGTTTTATGTAGAATTGGGTTTCTCCTGCCGCATCTGTATTTGTGTTGCCTAAAAGGCAATCTTCCAGACTATCTTGTGAAGATGATGCTAAAGAGCAGTCTCGCACGCAATAGTCTACTATATCAATCCTGCAGCACGAGTCTTTTACAGATGGACTCTTCATGAAGTTTGAAACTTCAAACTCAACCTTTTCATCCCCCACATTAAAAACCAACTTACTGTTTTTAACGTCAATTATTGCCCCTGTAGTAGCTAAAAAGGCCTCCCTAGAAGAATAGGAATTTGGGAGTCTTCTTCAATTTCCATTACAACAAAGTCCACCGGTATAAAAGTTTGCCCTACCTTGATAGGGATATCCTCTAAGATTCCAGTGGGGTATTTAACGGAACGATCTGCCAACTGTATTGTCATTTTTGTGGGTTTAAGTTCACCTATCCCAAGTCTATTGCAAAGAGAAAGAGGCATTAAACTTGCACTGGCTCCTAGATCGCACATCGCTCTGTTTATAGTTTCACTTCCAATCACACAAGGTATGGAAAAACTACCTGGATCTTTGAGTTTTTGTGGCAGCTTATTCTGGATAATTGCACTACATTCCTCTGTTAATGCAATCGTCTCATAGTCGTCTATTTTTCTTTTCTTGGATAAAATTTCTTTCAAAAATTTAGAATAAGACGGCATTTGAGACAATGCATCAGTGAAAGGAACGTTGATGTAAAGCTTTTTAAGCAAGTCGACAAACCTTTTGAATTGCTCGTCAAGTTTGTTTTTTGCTAATCTTTGGGGAAAAGGAATGGGTGGTTTGTATGGTGGTGGGGGGATGTGTGGTTCTTCTCTTTCTTTTTCCGGTTCTTTCTTTTTTTCTTTCTCTTCTTGCTCACCTGGTAAATTATGTTTTTCACTCAAAATTTTTTCTTGGTTTGCTCTTGGTTCCTCTAATTGTTTTCCGCTTCTAAGGGTGACGACATTTATTTGGCCTTTTGGATTTTGTTCTGGTTGCCCAGGAAATACCCGTGAAGACTTAGAGGATGAAGCCACCTGTGTTGCCACTTGAGTTATTTGATTTTCAAGCATTTTATTATGAGTGGCAATAGAGTCGACTTTTGATACTAATTTGATAAGTGTGTCATTCAAATAACCAGTTTGATTTTTAAATTCTTCATTTTGTTTTGTTTGAGATAACACAAATTTTTCCATCAAAAATTCCAAGTTCGACTTTTGCAGGCTGTTTTGTGGGTTGTTAAAAACCCTTTGATTTTGAAAGACAGGAGGTGGTCTAGGTGCTGGATTGGGTGGAGGATTTTTATAAGAAAAATTTGGATGATTCCTCCACCCAGGATTATAAGTATTTGAAAATGGATCTTCCTTTTGAGCATAGTTAATATGCTCATTTCCAGTACTAGACGCCTCAAGCTGGCATTCAGCTCCAATATGGCCAACAACCCCACATAATTCACATGGTGGAGTAATAGGAGAAGAAGTTTGTGAGACGGCACTTACATTTGATTTTTCAAATTTTTGAAAAAGTGCATCCACTTTTGAGGTAAGATGATCAACAACAGATATTTCATACTTACCTGGCTCTTTTGATGAGGCTGGTTTATTCGTTATGGCTCGCTCACTTGCCCATTGACAATGGTTTTGAGCCATATCTTCAACGAGTGCATAAGCTTCAGTAAAATTTTTGTTCATTAAAGCTCCACCTGCAGCTGCATCAACAGTCATTCTTGTTGCATATTGTAATCCATTATAAAAAGTGTGAACAACGAGCCATTTCTCTAGTCCATGATGGGGGCATAGCCTTAACATTTCTTTGAAACGTTCCCAAGCATCATAAAGAGATTCCCCGTCGTTTTGAGAAAATCGAGTAATTTGATTTCTCATTTGAGCTGTTTTACTCGGGGGAAAGAACTTAGCAACAAAAGTTTGTTTTAACTGGCCCCAGCTGGTAATGGATTTCGAAGGCAAAGAATGTAGCCATGCTCTTGCTCTATCCCCTAATGAAAAAGGGAAGAGTTTTAGTCGTATGGCATCTGGAGGTACCCCGTTTAATTTGAGAGTTCCACAGTATTCTAGATGAAGTCAGGGCTTTGTTTAACAGTCTAGAATAGATTGCCAGTAAGCAAGCAAGTATCTATTAGCAGGAAGTTCAAAAAATTGAAATATGAAGATTTGGGTCCTCCGTGGGAGAACCAGAAAATTGGTTTTGTTGAACCATTGAAAGCAGAGATGTTTTGAGTTCAAAATTATTTGCTTCCACATTCGGATGTACAATGGCAGCTGATGACTCTGCTGAAGGTGTTGCGTACTCTTTGAGAGCACGATTTTCATTAGCCGCCATTTGGTTATCGGGAATTTCTCTCCTCCTTCTATGTAAGAACCTTTCGATTTCGGGAATTTGTTGAACAGTTTCTTCGAAACTTCTGGTTCTTCGCATTCGAGGGACAAGAGAAGAAAAAGTAAAAATAAAGAAAATAAAACTTAAGTCTAACCGATTTCGAAAAACTTAATTAATATCACTGCCTCCCCGGCAACGGCGCCAAAAACTTGATAGGCTCGCAAGTGCACGAGTCGTATCGCGTAATAAAAAGAGTTATCGATCCACAGGGAGAGCCTAGGTGATTACCAATTTAATTTTTCAAAGTTGATTAACTGAAAAGAAAGTGTTTTTAGAAAGAAGGAATGTTTTAGTAAAGTCTACTCACTCATGATCATTGTAGACAAAAGAGGAGAAAAGAAAATAAATGGCTTGGAAAATAAAGGGCAAGAAAAAAAATGACTTGGAAAATAAAGGTCAAGAAAATAAATGACTTGGAAAATAAAGGGCAAGAAAATAAATGACTTGAAAAATAAATGGCAAGAAAATAAATGACTTCGAAAATAAAGGGCAAGAAAATAAATGACTTGGAAAATAAAAGGCAAGAAAATAAATGACTTGGAAAATAAAGGGCAAGAAAATAACTGACTTGAAAAATAAAGGGGCAAGAAAGTAAATGACTTGGAAAATAAAGGGGCCAGAAAGTAAATGACTTGGAAAATAAAGGGGCAAGAAAGTAAATGACTTGGAAAATAAAGGGCAAGAAAATAAATGACTTGGAAAATAAAGGGGCAAGAAAGTAAATGACTTGGGAAATAAATGGGTAAGAAAGTAAATGACTTGGAAAATAAAGGGGCAAGAAAGTAAATGACTTGGAAAATAAAGGGGGAAGAAAGTAAATGTGCAAGAAAAATAAAAGACTTAGAAAATAAATTGCAAGAATTTAAATAACAAGAAAGTAGAAGAAGATGAAGAACATGAAGAACATGAAGAACATGAAGAACAATTTTTAGAGAATTTTTGAGATGAACTTTGTCACAAAATTCAAGTGCTTTACAAGTGAGGATCAAGGTCCTATTTATAGGAAAATATGAGGGAGGGGCAAAATAGTAAATTACATGTTTTGGCAAAGATATGGTCATCAACAAGTGGGCAAGGCAAAGCCATCAACAAGTGGGTAAAAATATCCATCAACAAGTGGAGAAAGCATAGCCATCAAAAAGTGGTCAAAAAGAAGAAAAAAATCAAGTTGGCAAAGGTGGCCATCAAAAAGTGGCCGTAGCCAAATTTTCCAGCATTTTGGCGCCCATGGCGCCCATGCTTGCGCCAGTTCCTGCGCCAGTTTCTGTGTTGCGCCTGTGTTGCGTTTTTGGCGCCCATGGGTCCCTGTCTTGCGCCAGTTTCGCCAGTTTTGCTCCTGTGTTGCGTTTTTGGCGCCCATGGTGCCCATGGGTCCCTGTCTTGCGCCAGTTTGGCCAGTTTTCTCCTGTTTTGGGTTTTTGGGGCCCTTGGCGCCCTGGGGTCCGTGTCTTGCGCCAGTTTTGCCAGTTTTCTCCTGTTTTGGGTTTTTGGGGCCCTTGGCGCCCATGAGGGTGTCTAGTGCCTTAAAAATTGCTCCTCCTTAAATATTTCCTTTTTTCTTCATTTTAGCTCATATTTTCTCTTTTGCTTCAAAATAATACCTGAAAATAAAAAGTAAACATTTGCAGTAAAATAGATCAAAAATATAATTAAAATACTAAAAAGACTTAATAAAATAACTATTAAAAAGACTCTAAAAATAGACTTATCAATACTCGGGCTACAACCAAATCCCAATGTTCCCGCCCGATCAGGAGAAAACGGCGTTTATGACAGAACAGGGGAATTATTGTTATCGCGTGATGCCGTTTGGACTCAAGAACGCCGGGGCGACCTACCAAAGAATGATGATTAAAATCTTCAAAAATAAAATCGGCCAGACAATCGAAGTATACCTAGACGACATGATAGTAAAAAGCAAAAGCGACCTAGATCACCCCCGGGAACTGACAGAAGTGTTTTCTGAAATCCGGAAGAACAATATGAGATTGAACCCAGAGAAGTGCACTTTTGGAGTCTGTGCAGGGAAGTTCCTCAGTTTCTATCTCACTGAGAGAGGCATCGAGGCCAATCCAGACAAATGCAGGGCCGTAACCGAGATGGCATCGCCCACCACAAAGAAAGAAATTCAGAAGCTCACAGGAATGATAGCAGCTGATAACTCTATTTTATATAGGTTATTTATGCTCCTAATACTTAAGTCAAAGCTTACTTCTCAAGTAATTCTAGTGCTTAAATATGTGAATATATGAATATTAGAATAAATATAGGTTATAAGTCAATTCCCTAAACCTTGGGCATAGTCAATGCCTTTGTGAATATGTTTGATGTTTTGCTTTAGCGCTGTAGCGGTATGCTATCAAGGAGACGCTACAGCGTTATATGACGGCTAACCATTGAGATATTTGTGTGACCACTTGAGGACCTGATGAGTCATCACCCTTATCTCTTTCTCTTAGCTGGATATTTTGACTTCCAAGTGGATGCTAAATTACACTTGGCGCCTCCTAAATGGAACCCATGTGATAGTAGGTGTATTCCATCATTAGTACTTTTTGTAAAGTGCTTTAAGGATAATATCTAAGTCTTATGATCATCATGTGATATTATTATTTTATTAAGACTTAGTTAGTTTTTGATTAGAATAGATTGCCTCATTAGTAAGTAAGATACGTAGAAAACAAGTAGTTGTAACTTGGAAGAAGAACTTCTTATGACATAGTAGTTTCTCTCCATTGTTATACTACCTTCAAGCTTTTATTTTCAATATATAGTTTTTTAGTCTTCATCCAAGGTTTTGCTCACGCCTCAACTTCATCCTTTGTATGCTACTTGGGATCATTGGAGTGTATATTTTGCAACAACTCTTCTATTGTCTTCATACGGTAATACATACCCCTTAGTTGTATTATGTTGATGGAACTTGTGATGAGCTAACTTTGTTGTAGTTGGATTGTTCTTGGTATGTAAAGAACCTTGAGTAACTTTTGTATAATATTATGATGTTTGTGTTTTATTCCTTGTGTCATAATGCTTTCAATCTTGGTTTGGGAATGATCAACTAAAACAAGGTATGTGGGTACAGACATGGTTCACAAAGAGAACTCAAGGAATGATATGAATGAAAACCCTTTAAAGACATTTAAAGGAAGCACTACTTAACTCTAGACATAGGAGAGTAATAGTTCATAAGGAAAATGTTGTAAGAGCTTAATATACAGGGGTAAAACTTATTTAGAGCCTAGACACAGGAGTCTTGTAACATAACCCTGACGAAAGTGACTGAAAGGCACGCTATCAAAGCGCTACAGCGTCTACGGATTCTTAAGCGCTACAGCACTTAACGCTACACCATCTAAATATTATTTGAACATTACTCTTGGGAATATACACAACTATTGAGCTATCAAACTCACCTTTAATTACTTTAACTTGCTACTGTTTTATCACAACTTATAATGTTTACAACTCTTTACCTTTACTTGTTACTAAATTCTTTTCACTAAGCTTCTAATCACTTAAACTCCTTACATTAATTCCAATCCCTGTGGGAACGAACTTTACTTATCATTATATTACTTGTTGCGATTGTGTATACTTGCACATCTACTTTTCGCACAACAAGTTTTTGGCGCCGTTGCCGGGGATTGCATTTAATTTTCATTGTTTAAGTTTTTAGTGAACTTAGTGCCTATTTTACACTGGTGTGTTGTTTCTTGTTGCTGCAGCAGTAAGCGCTACAGCGTATGCTCAGGTCTCAACCACCAGAATTTGAACCATACTCAGAACAAGAGAGAAGGTTCAGGAAACTAAGACATCTTCAAAGGCTCAGACCCACCATGTCAGAACATAGTCATAGGACCAATTCTGGTAGAGCTACCACTCTACATGGCAGATCTAGTTCTAGTAGAGGAGGGACTGAACCAGGTGGAAGGGGTAGAGGTAGACATCAGCAGCCACCCACTCCCACCTTACATGACCAAGAGGACTGGTACAGACATCAATTCATAAATGAAGGACCTGCTTAAATGGTAAATGACAGAGATAGACCAATGAGGGACTATGCTGTGTTTGATCCACAAACCATGGAGACAAGCATAGCAAGACCTACTCTCCATACAGCTCAGTTTGAATTCAAACCTATGATGTTCCAAATGTTGCAAACAGTGGGACAGTTTGGCGGTGCTCCTCAAAAGGACCCATATTTACACTTGAAGCAATTTTTGGAAGTCTGCAGTAACTTCATCATTCCAGGGGTAAGTGATGATGCATTCAGATTAAAACTGTTTCCTTATTCCTTGAAGGATAGAGCAAAGGCCTGGTTAACTTCTCTAGAGCCTAACTCTATCCATACTTGGAATGAAATGACTGAGAAATTTTTGGCAAAATATTTTCCTCCAAGTAAGAATGCAAGAATGAGGAATGAGGTTACTGCATTCAGACAAAAAGATGCTGAAACACTGTTTGAAGCATGGGAGAGATGGAAGGAGCTGTTAAGAAAGTGCCCTCATCATGGTATACCTGTGATTATCCAAATGGAAACCTTCTACAATGGACTAGATCCAATAACCAGACAAATGTTAGATGCTTCTTCAGGGGGTGTGTTGTTGAAGACCTCCTATAATGAGGCATGTGAGCTGATTGATGATATTGCCACAAATAGTTTTCAATGGCCTACAGAAAGGTTAGCTCAGCAGAATAAGGTAGCTGGTGTGCATGAAATAAGTGAAGTTTCTGCTTTATCTGCACAGGTTGCCTCACTCACTAACATGATAAAATCTATGAGCACATCAAACGCTGTAGCAGCTACCGCTGCAGCGGCACGTGAACCTACAATAGCTGTTATTGAGCAAGCCTCTCCAGGGTCAGTGAGCTGTGTATATTGTGGAGGAGAGCATTTGTATGAAGAATGTCCTGGTAATCCCGTCTCTGTGAACTTTGTGGGTTTCACTAAAAACAATAATCCCTATTCAAACACATATAATCCTGGTTGGAAGAACCACCCCAATTTCAGATGGGGAGCCAACAATGCAACAACACCTAATTATAGTGCTCCAGCAAATCCACCAGGATTCCCTGCTCAAAACTACCAAAGACAGAATGCCCCTGTCATAGATAATTCATTGGAAGGATTGATGAAATGCTTTATGAGTGATTGCAAGACAACTCTGAAAACCCATGAAGCTTCCATTAAAAATCTAGAAGTTCAGATGGGGCAGATGGCTAATGTCCTTTCCCAAAGAATTAGTGGATCATTACCATCCACTACAGAAGCCTCAACTTCAAGTACTACAGGGAAGGAGCATGTAAAAGCTATATCTTTAAGGAGTGGGAGAGATTTGATAGGATCATCAACTGTTGCAGATGATGAAAAAAACAAAAATTCTGAAAAACAAAAAGAACCTGCAACAGACGCTACAGCGCCTGAACCTAACGCTGCAGCGCCTGTTGTTGAAAAAATACCACCACCACCCAAAATTATCCCAATATATCCAGATCCTCCATACCCTCAAAGACTTCAAAAGGCTCATGAAGACAAGCAATTTAACAATTTCCTAGAAGTCCTTAAACAATTGCATATTAATGTCCCTTTGGTGGAGGCTCTCCAACAAATGCCCAACTATGCAAAGTTTATGAAGGATGTGCTTACTAAAAGGAGGAGACTTGGGGAGTTTGAAACAGTAGCAATGACTGTGGAATGCAGCATGTTGATGCAGAACAAGCTCCCACCCAAATCAAAGGATCCTGGCAGTTTTACTATACCATGCTCAATTGGAAATTTTTACTCTGGTCGTGCTCTATGTGATTTGGGAGCCAGCATAAATCTTATGCCCAAGTCCATATATACACAGCTAGGAGTGGGAACTGCCAGACCTACCTCACTTACATTGCAGCTAGCTGATAGAACTCTTGCATATCCAGAAGGAATCTTAGAAGATGTTCTAATAAAGGTAGACAAATTTGTATTTCCTGTTGATTTTGTAATCTTGGATTTTGATGCAGATAAAGAAGTACCCATCATACTGGGAAGGCCATTCTTGGCCACTGGAAGAACTTTGATAGATGTGCAGAGAGGAGAATTGATCATGAGGGTCAATGACCAAGAAGTCAAGTTCAACATCCTCAATGCTATGAAATTTCCAGGTCCCAACATTGAAGAGTGCTCCTTTGTATCTGCTATTGACAAAGTAGTTCAGGATCACTTCCAGAAAAGCACAGATCATCTGAGGCAACTTGTAACACCCCGATTTTCATATTAGTACGTTTTGCTTTTTGCGCGAATATAATAGTAATACTGGTGATATATTGTGCGTCTTAGTAATTACGTATTTTAATAGTATTTAGTAACTTAATCAATTTTATATTTACATATGTTGTAATTATCAAATATGTCTAAATGATATTAAACCATATTTTTATACTATGTTGGTACTATATTATTGTTAAATTTATTTATGTTGTTTATTGAATAATTATATTTGAAATATGATTGTTTTAGTTAATTATTTTATTTTATAAAATATTAGTATTTTAGATGTTATTTATTTTAAAAATTATATTTAGGCTATTGAGCTGTCAAAATAATAGTTGTAGTGAAAATGGGCTTTAAAAGTGAAGAATCTTAAGATGATGTGTATAATAAAAATATTCCTCAAAAATAATTTAAATGAGCTTTGGGCTTCTTGCACCCCTTTTTGGGCCTTATTATCATGCACTCTTTATTTACGTTTTTTCTAAAAACCTAGTTTTCCCTTAATTCCTTTCATACACTCAGCTGCATTGTTGATCAAAAGTGAACACATATTAGATTCGCCTACTGTGTCACTCGGTTGCCCCATTATCCTTCTCTTGACAAAACATACCTCCTGATATTTCAACTTCGCTTCCTCCTTATATGTGCCTAATGTAAGGCTGTTGCCTACTTCCTTTGTGACATTCACTTAGCTATATGATTTCACGCCACCAACACCTTTTTGTTTGAAACCCACTTCATTGAGTTTGAATCATGAGTTGTAATGCAAGATTCATCAAAAGATAAAGTTGCTGGATACATTAATCCTTCAATTCACACAATTATTCCTACTCTTGGCTGCTTCGTAAAGCTCTTGGGCCATTCATATCATGGCTCCATCCTTCACGGTGAACGTTTTGCGTTCTCCCTCATACTTCTCAGTGAGTGTCTCCTTTTTTTTATGTTAATTTTAATATGCAGTAGAATAAATAATCAATTAACTAAAATTATGTTTTAGATTATTAATTAAGCATTCGTTGTCATGTATGTATTTTGACCCCGTTGGTTGGTTGCTGGTGAGTTCCGGAGTTCGTGACATGTTCTTATGCTTTTTAAAAGATTTGATGTCGTCTTTGGAATCAGGCTGTTGTTTTTGGACTGTCGTTGTTGTTGTTACATAATTGTACGCGTTCGAGTCAAGCATTATCCCGCTGGAATTAAATCACACTCGGTAACTCGTGAATTGCCTTCACCGATTCGCTTTTGGAATACACTTCAATCCAAGGTAAGGGTGGGTCTCATCTTCTCTATAATAGGGTCTTATGATGGGGACTAAGTAGGGGTAGGCTCTATGTATGCCGTTTTATGTATTTCTAGTGATTATTGATGAACCCTAGGCATATGATAACTCGTTGTTGAGAAATTGTGGTTTGCGTGCTAAGTGCTTGGATACTCATTGACGGTATTGTGATTGATAATGATTCGGTGGATGATTTTTGATGATTCTTTATGTATTCATGATTGAATTGTGATGTGATGTTATTTTTACGGTTGATATGCGATTTGAAGTTATTGGTATGAGTTGTATGTGATTTGATGAATTTGTGTTGCTCGAATTCGTTGTTGTTGGTGTCATAGGCGCATAGGGCGCCATTTTTGTGTTTATGATGTTGCTGGATTTTGTTGTCTAGGTGCAGAATTAGGCGCCCTTGAGTGGGGCGCCCTGTGCCAAGTCTCTGTGTTGCTGAATTTTGTGCAGGTTTTGGCGCCCCTTGGCTGGGCGCATGTTCTGTGCCTGTTGTTGAGTTGCGCGCCCAGTGCGCCTGTTTCCTGTGTTTCCTGCGATGTCTAAGTTTGTGTCTTAGGCGCCCAGTGCCTGGGCGCCATTTTCAGGATGTTCCCGATTTTTATTGAAAACTATTTTCGCTATATCTTTTGACTCGGGTGTCCGTTGTAAGTGTTTCAAAAAGCGTTGTGAAGCATTTTTAGTTGTCTATCTGTGTGTCCCATTTTTAAAAATAAAAACTTATTATTTCTGAAGGTTGCTGGGCGCCCCAAGTGGCTGTTTCCGGTGGTCGTGGCTGTGACATTGAAAAATCGTTTTGGTGTCTTTAAAAATCCCCTTTTGCGTATAATCAGTGGTTTTAGCGTCCAAGTGTCAGAAGTGATGATTTTGACGATGATTCCCTTAGTGGCTAGTTAAATGACCTTTTTGCCCTTAGTGGCCAATGTTGTTGATAATGATGTGTAAATGACGATGATGCCATTGGTGGCTAGTAAATGACGTTTTTGCCCTCAGTGGCTATTGTTTGAATTGGTGATGTTTATGAATAAGTGACGATGAAAATAAGTGACGTTGAGGCCCAAAAAGCTAAGTGACGATAAGGCCCAAAAGGCTAAGTGACGATAAGGCCCAAAAGGCTAAGTGACGTGCCTCTTATTGATGTGTGTAATTATGAATTGACAGGTGCTGTGCCTCTTATTTGGCAAATTGGTAAGTGACGGGTCACATAGTTGACCGTGATTGTGTGTTTGTGCGTGGTGCATGTCATAGTGTCTCATGCATCCCATATGCATAAACCCAGTGACGTTTGAGGCCCAAAAGGCTAAGTGACGATGAGGCCCAAAAGGCTAAGCGACGTTTGTGAAAAGGTACCTCATGCATATGCCCGCGAGTGGGTTGCATTCCATACTCCTGCATGACATTGTGACGACTCGTTGTGCCGAGTAACTTGATGATGAGATTGACTGTTTACCCTTGCCGATGGAATTGACTGTTTTATCCTTGATGATTGACTTGATGTTTCGTGGTGTGGTCGATATAGTGTCATAACTCTAGCTTAGTGCTTATCATATGCTTTATTATATGGCTAGATGAACTCACCCCTTCAGTTTGAATGTTACCCCTATGCGGTAACGTGCAGGTGAGCTCAAGTGAAGGCTTAGGAACCTTCGCTAGCTGAGTCGGGTCGTCTGCTCTAATATGTAACACTTGGGGGAAATAGAACGTTGTTTTAGTTTATTCAAGACTGTGTATAATTGTTGGACTTTCCGCTGTGAAGTTGTATTTTAATTGACAATGACGTTTTGAAAGTATTATAAGACTGTTTTCGAAAAGCGAGAAATTTGGCGTGTGATGTTTAATGAAGTAAGTGTGACATCCCTTGTGGTGTAAATAAAAATTTGAAACTCTGATTTTACAAACAACTTAGCGGGTAGAAAATGGGTGTTACACAACTACTGGACAGCAGTGAAGATACAGGGTCTGATGCAGAAGCTGCAGAAGAGGAGGAGCAGATAGTCAAAGAAATTTGGACTAAGAAATATGAATCTTTAGAGCAGGAGAATTCAGATATGAGAAAGGACCTCCCCTCCACTGAACAACCACCAACTCTGGAACTTAAGGAGTTTCCTTCACACCTCAAATATGCTTATCTAGATGACAATAGTACTTTGCATGTTATAATTGCTTCTGACCTTTCTGAAAAGCAGGAACAGGATCTGATTCAAATGCTACAGCGGCATAAAAAGGCAATTGGTTGGCAGATGTCAGATATCAAAGGTATCAGCCCAACCATTTGTATGCACAGAATAGTGTTAGAAGAAGATTCTAAAAATTGCATTGAAGGGCAGAGGAGGTTGAACCCAATTATGAAAGAGGTGGTGAAGAAGGAAATCATTAAGTGGTTGGATGCAGGTATTGTATACCCCATATCTGACAGTGCATGGGTTAGTCCTGTGCAGTGTGTGCCAAAGAAGGGAGGGGTAACAGTAATAACTAATGAGATGAATGAGCTGCTTCCAACCAGAAAAATAACAGGCTGGAGAATATGCATGGATTACAGGAGGTTGAATAAAGCAACAAGAAAGGACCATTTCCCATTGCCTTTCATTGACCAGATGCTGGACAGGCTTGCAGGTAAAGAATTTTATTGCTTTCTTGATGGTTATTCAGGTTATAACCAGATTGCAATACTGCCTGAAGATCAGCAAAAGACTACATTCACTTGTCCATATGGCACCTTTGCTTTTAGAAGGATGCCATTTGGCCTTTGTAATGCACCTGCCACTTTTCAAAGGTGTATGATGGCAATTTTCTCTGATTACATTGAAAGATCCATGGAAGTCTTCATGGATGATTTCTCTGTGTTTGGAGAAACATTCCATCTATGCCTATCCAACTTGGAAGAAATCTTGATTAGATGTGAAGAAACTATCCTTGTGCTGAATTGGGAGAAATGCCATTTTATGGTGCAAGAAGGTATAGGTTTGGGGCATAAGATTTCCAAAAAAGGATTGGAAGTGGACAAGGCTAAAATAGAGGTCATTGAGAAGTTATCTCCTCCAACCAACATCAAAGGTATTAGAAGCTTTTTGGGGCATGCTGGATTCTATAGGAGATTCAGAAAAGATTTTTCAAAAATCTCCAAACCTATATGTCAACTATTACAGCATGATAACCCCTTCACATTTGATGAGCCATGCATGTTAGCCTTTGATAAATTGAAGAAAGCTTTAATAACAGCACTAGTTATTATAGCTCCTGACTGGAGTAAGCCTTTTGAGCTTATGTGTGATGCTAGTGACTTTGCCATTGGAGCTGTTCTTGGGCAAAGGTATGATAAAATTTTTCACTCTATATATTATGCTAGCAAAACACTTGTAGAAGCTTAATTGAATTACACAGTCACTGAAAAAGAACTATTAGCTGTAGTCTTTGCATTTGACAAATTTAGATCATATTTGGTTGGCACCAAAGTAATTGTCTTTACAGACCATTCAGCCATTAAATATTTGATAACAAAGAAAGATGCAAAGCCTAGGCTAATTAGGTTGGTTCTCCTACTCCAAGAATTTGATTAAGAAATAAGGGATAAAAAGGGAGTGGGGAACCAAGTTGCTGATCATCTGTCTAGATTGGAAAGAAACATTGCAGGTACAGCAGGTGGGGAGATCAAAGAATACTTTCCAGATGAGCAGCTATTGACAATAACTGCTGAATCATCAACCGCTGTAGCGGCTAGTGTAAAAACACTAGACGCTGTAGCGCCTGAACCTGCAACACCTTGGTATGCCGACATAGTGAATTTTTTGGTTAGCAAGGTGGTACCTACTGAGATGACCTATCAGCAAAGGAGAAGGTTCTTCCACACAATGAAACAATATTATTGGGATGAACCTTTTCTATACAAGAAGTGTCAAGACCAGTTAATGAGGAGATGTCTAGCAGAGGAAGAACAAATTCAAGTGCTACAACACTGCCATTCTGCACCATGTGGTGGGCATTTTGGTGGTATTAGAACTGCTGCAAAGGTATTGCAATCTGGCTACTATTGGCCTTCACTTTTTAAAGATGCTCAAGACTTTGTAAAAAAATGTTATAGGTGCCAAAGAATAGGGAATATTTCAAACAAACATGAGATGCCTTTAACAAATATTCTAGAGATTGAACTCTTTGATGCTTGGGGAATGGATTTCATGGGACCTTTTCCCCCTTCTCATGGAAACCTATACATTTTAGTAGCTGTAGACTATGTTTCAAAATGGGTAGAAGCTGTTGCTCTACCCAACAATGATGCAAGGTCTGTGAGCAAATTTTTATTGAAAAATATTTTCACTCGTTTTGGAACTCCTAGAGCCATCATAAGTGATGAGGGATCTCATTTTTGTAATAAATTAACTGAGACCCTATTGGCTAAATATGGAGTCAGGCATAAAATAGCAACTGCTTATCATCCACAAACTAGTGGTCAAACTGAATTGTCAAACAGAGAAATAAAAAGGATGTTGGAAAAGATGGTAGGGCCTTCAAGGAAAGAATGGTCAATACATCTATATGATGCTTTATGGGCCTACAGAACAGCTTATAAAACACCTTTAGAGATGTCTCCCTATAGGTTGGTTTATGGGAAGTCCTGTCACCTACCAATTGAACTTCAGCACAAGGCCCATTGGGCTCTAAAAAACTCAACTTTGACTACAAGAAAGCAGGAGATGCTAGATTGCTGCAACTAAATGAAATGGAAGAACTTAGGCATTTTGCCTATGAGAATGCAGCAATTTATAAAGAAAAAACCACAATGTGGCATGATCAAAAATTGATAAAAAGGAATCTCACTGAAGGAAGACAGGTACTGCTTTACAACTCCAGGCTAAGATTGTTTCCTGGGAAGATAAAATCTAGGTGGTCAGGCCCTTTTCAATTGATAAAGATATATAGCCATGGAGCTGTTTACCTCTATGATACAGCAACCAATACCACCTTCAAAGTGAATGGCCAAAGGATTAAACAATATTTTGGTGAAAATGTGGTAAGAGACAAAACCACAATTGAGCTTAAAGATCTCTAATTTGAAAGAGAAAGTCTGGCTGCAGACTTTAAAGCAAGCGCTCTTGGGAGGCACCCCAAGGATTCTAACAGATTTTCTATTTGTATGTTTTCTATGCAGGAAATTAGGATAAACGCTGTAGCGGTTACTCATTACAAGAGCGCTGTAGCGGTTGTGTTAAATCAGGGCTGGATTTGGTCAAACAAAAAAATAAAAATCTTGCTCAGGGTGAGCTGGCACTGTACCCTCATCCCTAGCCCGAGCTGCACGTGCACCTACTCACCTGCACTTGTCCAATCAACAGTTTCTTTTCTCTCTCCCACTTCACTCAAAAACGGTCACTTTAATATCTACAACTCCCCATGCTACCATTTTCTCATTCTTTCTCTCTCCTTGCTCTCTGAAACTACCCTCAACCGTTACCACTCACCATTCATAAACCCCCATCCCTTCTTCTTCCTTCGTCCCAACGCACACCAACATTTCCCAACAACCAGAAACATATACGCAAAGCTCTTAACCAACCATGACCAAAAAGCAAGCTGCCCTAAAACGATCTAGCAAAGGAGCTACTACGAAACCAGAACCCTCCAATCCTGTCAAAACCACCATGGCCAAAGCAACTCCAGATCCTCAGAGGTTTTGGAAAATGGACTTCATAGCTGAAAGGGGGTTCAAGACTGACAGCGCTCCTGAAGCTTTCTCAACCGCTGTCACAGCGCTAGGTTGGGAGAACTTCATTAAGCATCGTAAGGAATACATGACGTCCTTGGTAAGGGAGTTCTACGCTGGCATTGAAGAGCCTAAGGAAGGAAAGCCTCAAACACACTCACTGGTACGAGGTGAAACTGTTAATTTCAACTCCAGAACCATCAATGATATTTTCCATCTAGGCTATCATGGAAAGGCGTTAGAAATCAAAGTTCTGAACTGGGGAGATGAAGAAATGGAAGCTGTTAGAAGAAGAATTTGTGTGGAAGGGGCTACGTGGGATAAATTTGGGGCTGAATACAAAATCAAAAAAGCCTATTTGTGTGAGGAAGCCAATCTGTGGTGTAGTTTCATCAAACACTCTCTGCTGCCTACATCTCACAAAACATTCGTGGAAAAGGAGAGGCTCATTGTTATTGATGCAATAATGGCTGGAGAGAAGATAGACGTGGGAAGATTGATAGCAAGGGAGATAGAGAAATGCAGAGTTAAAAAGGGAGGTAATTTGTATTTTCCTTGTTTAATTACTGAACTATGTTTGGAAGCTGATGTAGAGGTTGAAATGAAAGAAGAAAGAAGATCCCCTCTTAGGGCATTTCCTTGTATTTTTAAAGTTAAGCAGAAACCTGCCGCTGCAGTGTCTTCTGACTCTGTAGCGCTACAGGGCTTAGAGCTGAAACAGCAGGTTCTCTGCAAATTTGTAAAGGAAAAATTTGATTGGGAAAAAGCAATGTATGCCCAGATATCCAAAGGAAAGACATCTATTTCCCCACCTCAGTTCCCTAATTGGATATTGGAGGAAGAGCCAGTTGAAAAACAAGAGAAAAAGGGAGTCAAGAAAGAAAAGAAGAAAACTGTGATTAGCCCAGCAAAGAGAACAAAGCCTAGCCCAGCAAAGAAAGTGCAAAAAGCTGTAGTAGAGGAGGAAAGTTTGGATTCTGATGACATTGAAAACATAACTGAGGAAGATAAAGAAGAAACCATTGCAATTATGAACGAGATGGAGAAGCAGGAGGATGAGGAATCATCAGGTGAGGAGAGTGATACTGAAGAAGAATCTGAGAGTGAAGAAGATGAGGAAGCAGAAGAAATACAGTGTGATCCAACCCCAAGCCCAAAGAAACCAAAAACCCCCCCTGCCAAAGCTAATCCACCATCAACCCCCACCCCCATCCCTGAACCAAACAAACTAACACCCAAGAAAACACCTGCCAAACAAGCCACACCAAAGAAGCCTGAACAAAAACATCCAATCACCCAAGAAAACCCAACTGAGCAGCCAAAGAAAGTTTATCAGTCATACACCAAGGCAAGAAGAAACCCAGGAGTCAAACTGGCTGAGCACCCAGAAGAAGGTGTTCAGACAGTAGATGCTACAACAACTGTGTCTGCAGTACCTAGTGACACAATGCCTGAGGCAATTCTGACCGAGGAGGAAAGTGAGAAAGAGGTTGCTGAGGAACTAGTGAACTTGCAGGATGGAACAGAGCCAGTGCTGGAAGAAAAAGAGCAGGAGCAAGAGCAAGCAGAAGAGGAAGAAGCAGTGCAGGAATCAAGCGCTACAGCGCCACCAACCGCTGTAGCGGCAGAAAAGACTACTCCACCTCAGCCAAAGAAGAAAAAGGCAACCAAAGGAGCCCCAGCCCCTTCAAGAGCCAATAAGAGGCTCAAGAAGGCCTAAAAAGGCAAGACTTGTTGGCTTCTCATGCCGGTTATGTTCTTTGAACTTTGTTTTTTGTTGTTCTAAGGCCTCTCCCTTTTGTTGTCCATCAAGCAGTGAGGACACTGCCAAATTTAAATTCTGGGGGAGGACCTTATGGTTAATAATGTTTTAAATTAAGTACAATTATGTTTTTAAATATTAAATTATAACTAATTATAATTATGCCATGTTTTGCATGTGTTGCATGTTTTGTATATTTTGTATGCTTGAATAGGAAATATGATTAGCTGCATGTTTTAAATTTTTTAGTAAGCAAAAGCTAAAGTAAATAAGAATTTTTAAGTAAGGCAGCCTTGTGTAAACAATGAAATAGTTTTATTGTTGCTTTTACACAAAATCCAAGCTTAGTGAAGAACCCAGTTAGCTAGGGGTAATCTAAGGATAAAGTTAGTCTAGGATAACCAAGGGTTAGTCAAGTTTTCATTAAAAAAATTGAGAGTTGTTTTAAAGCTAAGTTTGGGGGTGCATCAGTTATGTTAAGGCTAGGAACAAAAGATGAAAAAATGGTCTTTGCAAAAGGAAATAAAAATGAATGTGGTCTTGTAAAAAGTTGCAAAATATCTTAAATAAATTGCTGAGATGTTCCAAAAAGCATGAAAAAAAAATGCAAATAAGGAGCTCAATAATAAAGATAGCATCTAGTTTTGAGTTTTGATCATTAAAAATCTAGTGCTACAGCGTCTACGGACTTTGAAGCGCTACAGCGTTTGATCACCAGACCAAAAGTTTATGCACTGACCAATATTCTGAAAAATGCCTAATTAAAGCCCTTTGCTGTGCTTTGAAGCCCCTCAGACCTTGTGTGAAATTGATTATTCCACTCTTCTTTTTGAAAACATTCTTTGCCTAACCCAAAAGAAATCCATTCTTCCCAAAACCTTAGAGAAATGTTGAAATTATCTAGGAACTAAGTTAAGCTTTGATATCACACACTCACAACTGAGCAGTAATGATTCTATTTGAATTGTGGACCATAATGATGTGTGAAAATAATAAGAATTAGCTTATGCAAAAATTTTGTTTAATTTAAAAAGTTGCAGCTAGTTATATGATCAGTTTGTCTTGTTCAAGTGTCATTACTTGGGGACAAGCAATGGTTTAAGTTTGGGGGTGTGATAACTCTATTTTATATAGGTTATTTATGCTCCTAATACTTAAGTCAAAGCTTACTTATCAAGTAATTCTAGTGCTTAAATATGTGAATATATGAATATTAGAATAAATATAGGTTATAAGTCAATTCCCTATAACCTTGGGCATAGTCAATGCCTTTGTGAATATGTTTGATGTTTTGCTTTAGCGCTGCAGCGGTATGCTATCAAGGAGACGCTACAGCGTTATATGACGGCTAACCATTGAGATATTTGTGTGACCACTTGAGGACCTGATGAGTCATCACCCTTATCTCTTCCTCTCAGCTGGATATTTTGACTTCCAAGTGGATGCTAAATTACACTTGGCGCCTCCTAAATGGAACCCATGTGATAGTTGGTGTATTCCATCATTAGTACTTTTTGTAAAGTGCTTTAAGGATAATATATAAGTCTTATGATCATCATGTGATATTATTATTTTATTAAGACTTAGTTAGTTTTAGATTAGAATAGACTGCTTCATTAGTAAGTAAGATACGTAGAAAACAAGTAGTTGTAACTTGGAAGAAGAACTTCTTATGACATAGTAGTTTTTCTCCATTGTTATACTACCTTCAAGCTTTTATTTTCAATATATAGTTTTTTAGTCTTCATCCAAGGTTTTGCTCACGCCTCAACTTCATCCTTTGTATGCTACTTGGGATCATTGGAGTGTATCTTTTGCAACCACTCATCTCTTGTCTTCATACGGTAATACATACCCCTTAGTTGTATTATGTTGATGGAACTTGTGCTGAGCTAACTTTCTTGTAGTTGGATTGTTCTTGGTGTGTAAAGAACCTTAAGTAACTTATGTATAATATTATGATGTTTGTGTATTATTCCTTGTGTCATAATGCTTTCAATCTTAGTTTGGGAATAATCAACTAAAACAAGGTAACTTTGTGGGTACAGACATGGTTCACAAAGAGAACTCAAGGAATGATATGAATGAAAACCCTTTAAAGACATTTAAAGGAAGAACTACTTAACTCTAGACATAGGGGAGTAATAGTTCATAAGGCAAATGTTGTAAGAGCTTAATATACAGGGGTAAAACTTATTTAGAGCCTAGACATAGGAGTCTTGTAACATAACCCTGACGAAAGTGACTGAAAGGCACGCTACCAAAGCGCTACAGCGTCTACGGATTCTTAAGCGCTACAGCGCTTAACGCTACAGCGTCTAAATATTATTTGAACATTACTCTTGGGAATTTACACAACTATTGAGCTATCCAACTCACCTTTAATTACTTCAACTTACTAATGTTTTATCACAACTTATAATGTTTACAACTCTTTACCTTTGCTTGTTACTAAATTCTTTTCACTAAGCTTCTAATCACTTAAACTCCTTAGATTAATTCCAATCCCTGTGGGAACGAACTTTACTTATCATTATATTACTTGTTGCGATTGTGTATACTTGCACATCTACTTTTCGCACAACAGCAGCGCTGTCCCGATTCATTTCAAAAGCAGCCCACAAGTCCCTGCCTTTGTTCAGACTCCTTAAGTAGTGGCGCATCAAGCAGTCGTGATCGCATCCAGGCGCCTTCGGCCATATTTTGTGGCGCATCAAGTAGTGGTTCGAACCAATCAGCCCATTAGGCAAATATTACACCGTCCCGACCTAGCTGGAAGAATGATCAAGTGGGCGGTCGAGCTCTCAGAATTTGGGATCAAGTACGAAACAAGACCGGGCATGAAGGCTCAAATTTTGGCGGACTTCGTGGCTGAGATGACGACGATACCGCGCAAAGACAAAGCGGAAACGGCATGGACCCTCCACGTGGATGGGTCCTCAAACAGCAAAGGGAGTGGAGCCGGGTTGATACTTGAAAACTCAGAAGGACTCATGGTGGAGGTGTCCCTGACCTTTTCGTTCTCCACATCCAACAATCAAGCGGAGTACGAGGCTTGCATAGCCGGTCTACAGCTGGCCAAAGATTTTGGCGCCACGCAACTTGAGCTCCACACCGACTCACTGTTGGTCGTCTCACAGATCAACACAGCATTTGGAACCTATGATCCGGTGCTGCAGAAATATCTTGCCAAGGTACGTGAACTCCTTGGATGGTTTAATAAGGCAGAGGTGAAACACGACCAGCAAATAGAGTAATTTTAAGAGGTTTAAAGAGGAGGCTTGACGAAGCAAAAGGCTGCTGGCCGGAAGAGCTACCTTATGTCCTATGGGCCTACAGAACCACCCCTCACTCGCCGACAGGTGAGTCGCCCTTCCGGATGGCATACAGGACAGAGGCGGTCATACCCGTTGAGATCGGAGAGTTGAACTGGAGAACCAAGAACCCCCCGGAGACCAATGATCAAAAAAGACTCCGCGAGGAGCTGGACTTCGTCGAGGAAGTCAGAAGCCAAGCAGCACTAAAGGATCTGGTGATCAAACAAAAGATGGCTGCAAGATTTAACGACAAAGTGGTTCCCAGAACCTTAGGGGTCGGTGACCTAGTCCTACGAAAGGCAGACATAGGTTTGAAAAACAGGTCCCAAGGGAAGTTAGCTACAAATTGGGAAGGTCCATACAGAATAGTTGTTGAAACCAGAAACGGAGCTTTTGAGTTGGAAACTCTGGGCAAGGAGCGAATACCGAGAACTTGGAACACAGATAAGCTAAGAAAGTTCATTGTGTGAACAAAGACAAAAAAGAAATGTTAAACCAATGTAACAACTTGGGAAGTTACTCAACGAAACGAAATTGTACTCTTGTAGTTCAAAAGACATCACGTTGCGATTACAAGTTCTACTCTGACTCACTTCCGCTTACCAGAGCCTACATGGTTCAGAATATTGTTTCACAAAACACAGTTGTCGCGCCAGCACCATAGAAAAAACCAAGAGAAACTGGCGCCCAATACAGAAGCAGCCAGCGCCCAGGAGGGCGCCTGGCAGGGAGCCTATAAGGAGCAACCAGCGCCCATGAGGGCGCCTGGCAAAAAGCACTTTAAAAACCAAGTCCCGACTCAAACAACAGGGGACCAGGCAACCAGGCAGAACCAAGCGTGAGTCAACCTGCTCGGTTCACGAAGCGGCATATCGCAAATGTCCCAACCTCTAATGGGTGAGTTAAATTCGGATAGAATCTGATAAACTCCTGTTAGAGTCCCTAGATGGGCGAAGTGGCGTCGCAAGATGTCACAACCTCGAAGCGGCATATCGAAAAGGTCGCAACCTCTGATGGGTGAGTTAGGTTCGGGCAGACTTTGATAAACTCCTGTCAGAGTCCCTAGACGGGCGAAGCGGCATCGCAAATGTCGCAACCTCTAATGGGTGAGTTAAATTCGGATAGAATTTGATAAACTTTTGTTAGAGTCCCTAGATGGGCGAAGTGGCGTCGCAAGACGTCACAACCTCGAAGCGGCATATCGAAAAGGTCGCAACCTCTGATGGGTGAGTTAGGTTCAGACAGATTCTGATAAACTCCTGTCAGAGTCCCTAGATGGGCGAAGCGGCATCGCAAGTGTCACAGCCTCTATTGAGGAATTTAAATCGGAACGATTCTGATATGCTCCTGACGGAGATAACATTGCCACGAGACGATAGGAGGCGATACGTTCAGAAGCGTGAATAATAGGCAAGACAAAGGAAGCGTGGATATATCGTAAAACCATCAGTTAAGCTCCATAGGACAAAAAGAAATTGCAAATCAAGAACTGAACGTCTGAACAAAGAAGCTAGGAAGTCCGCCCGGAAGTTACCTCAATGAATCAGAAGCCGCAAAGACTAGCGGGAACGTCAATGGAGGATGATGAGAGCAACTCCCCTCAGCACCAAGCAATCCCTAAAAATTTATAGGTGAGAAGGCAGGTTAAAAATCGGGAGGAAACGGCAAAATAAAATCGAGTGCTAGGCACACGCCCACGCAAAACCAGCACCCATAGGAGCAGGCAGCGCCCAGGAGGGCGCCTGGCAGGGCGCCAATCAAGGCAGCCAGCGCCCATGTGGGCGCCTGGCAGGGCGCCAGTCAAGAGCAGCCAGCGCCAGGAGGGCGCCTGGCAGGGCGCCAGGAGGGCGCCTGGCAGGGCGCCAGTCAAGGCAGTCGGCGCCCATGAGGGGGCCAGGCAGGAGGGCACTGTCAACAACGTAAGTACGCGGTAACGAACAACAAATACTTACCAAGAAGAATAGACATTTAAACAAGTGGAGTCTACTCCTTCCTCCTCCTTAAAGAAGGCGCTCCAATGTCGGATTGGTCCCCTACTTTTGAAATAAGAAAATCTGGACCATAAGACAAATACCCGCCTACTCATGGGAGTTAGCATTTCACCCAACGCCGCAGGTCTGGCAAAATCGACTTGGTCCATATCCACGACGTACAAGCCCAATGCGTCTGTCACCTTAGGACGTGCCCAAACATACAAAAAGACAAGATGAGCAGCGAAAAATAAAGCAAAGTGCCCAACACCCGTCTACGCAAGTCGGCACCCAAGAGGACGCCCGGCAAGGAGGGCGCCTGGCAGAAGCAACCAGCGCCCATGAGGGCGCCCATTGGGGCGCCAATGAGACAGCCAGCGCCTAGGAGGGCGCCAGTCAAGGCAGCCAGCGCCCATGAGGGCCTGACAGGGCGCCAGTCAGGAGCAGCAAGCGCCCAAGGGGGCGCCTGGCAGGACAAAGCGGCGCCCAGCAGAGGGGCGCCTGGCAGGGGGCAATCTGAAAGCAAATCCTTCGCGGCAGGGTGGTCAGCACTATGCAACAAGACACCCACAAGAGCCCCGAACCTTGACTCGCAAAATCTGCTCCATGTTAAGCCTTCCAACACACACTAGCAGGGAACAACGCCCAAGGCCCCAAGAGGGCGCCAACCTCAGAGCACTCAACACAAAGCGACGCTAACACCAGGATACGTCACCCTAGCTTGGTACCAGGTACAAGAATTACACCGAAGGAGGTGTGAGTCACGGCCGCGACCAAATAATCTCGAACGACCTGTCAAGACAGACGAAGCAACGCTCAGAAAAAATTTCCCCTATGACAGAACCCGGCCGCTACAAAGGCAGTGTCCCGCATAACCTTACGGAGCCGGCAAACTGACAAAAAACCTTCAAGTCAAGACCTTCCTCCGGAATAATCTCGGCTTGGGGGGCAACTGTTCTAGAGTCAACCAGAGGGTCCCATTAGCAAAACCAGGAGGTGCGCTTAGCAAGTCATATGGATCAGCCCAACCAATTCAGCCCACATCCACCTCATGCGAGCCCAGTATGCTTGGACGGTCAAGATCGACTCTACCCATCCGACGATCCACAAGAGGGCACAATTTCCTATAAATACAGGCAAACTTTGCCCTTACAAAGGTTGAATCTCTAATCCTTAGTACCATCACTCTTATATTCTATATACTGACTTGAGCGTCGGAGTGGCTTGCAGGTACGCCCCCCCGGGCGCTCATTGACCTTCGGTCAGGACAACAAGCGACCTGACCTCCTGTCAGGACAGTAAGAGACCTACCAACAGCAGACGACCAAAAAGCTGCTCGGTACAGAACACAAAGCCTTCCATAAGATTAAAGATTGAAATTGAAAACAAGTTACAAGATTGAAATTGAAAACAAAGAATGAAAAACTAAAACAGATTGGAAAGAAAGGAGAAGAAGGAAGATTGAGGAAAGAAAGAGGCTAAAGAGTCAGGCTTACAAGCAAGGCTCTCTGACTTCTCTCTAACTTAGTGAGATAGACGGTGCCACTAACAGATGCCTAGGCACTCAATAAATAGAAAATAAAAGGAATCTAGGAATAGTGCCTACTATTTCGAATCCAAAGATTGATGACTTGAACTGTGCACTTGGGTGACCTACACTGTGCACTACTGACTTGTACTATTTGGGATCCAAGAGTTGAAGAAAGAAAGAGGCTAAGGAGTCAGGCTTACAAGCAAGACTCTCTGACTTCTTTCCAACTTAGTGAGATAAACGGTGCCACTAACAGATGCCTAGGCACTCAATAAATAGAAAATAAAAGGAATCTAGGAATAGTGCCTACTATTTCGAATCCAAAGATTGATGACTTGAACAGTGCACTTGGGTGACCTACACTGTGCACTACTGACTTGTACTATTTGGAATCCAAGAGTTGTTGACTTGAGCTGTGTGGAATCCAAAGCTTGAAGATTTGTCCCAGTTTTCGGTGGGATTTGATTGAAGATGGCTTTGACTGCTGGTATGATTGACCTGGTAGAAGACAAAAGCAGAGATTCCTTTTGTCTGCCATGAAGAACTCCTGTAGGCGTGATTGACTAAATGACACGTGGTCATGATTATTTGACTAAACAATAGTAACTTTTTAGATGATATTTTCAGTCCAAAAAGTTTTGAATGATATTTTCAGTCCCAGTATCCACCAAGGAACTATCATCCCTGTTAGTAGAGTCATGGAGTCTTCTGATAAATGCCTCATTCAAACTTCTATTAAAACCCAGTTGCGAGGATCCCTAGGATATCTTCATGTCTCAGATTTCCCTTTGCAACATAACAATCTCATTAAGATTCTTTTATTCAACAGAAAAGTTTTGACAAACGATGTGTTTATTTCAAAACCTCAATCTAAATTACTTAATCAAAAGTTTATTATTTGCATCAATTATAAATCTGCAAAAATTATTCTTCAAAAACTTATGTCAAATCATAATTTGGCCAGATGGCATACTATTCCAAGTATTTTTGATACTTTAAGTATGTTTGATTTTGACATCTTGAAGGATCAGGCAATGCTCTCCCTGACCACCTCACTTGTGAAAATTTACAGGGAAACAGGTAAAATGACTTCCAGGTCTTCCTCCTCACGAGGAAGAGGCAGAGGAAAGCCAGACTTAAATGTTCTTTCAATTACCAAAGGGTCACCTCTACCCTAAATCAATCAGGGACTTCTTCCCTAAAACAATCAGGGTCATCTAGCCAACCAATTCAAAATCAACCCTCCATTTCAAAACAAACCAAATCTGATTATGCATTCCCTATCCAAACTCTCCTGACCTTCCAAGAACAAGGTCTCACCAATCTTCCAAAAAAGACTTGGACTAGCATAGCCGAAGAAGTAAGTGACCAAGACATCCCAGCCTTGGACCTAGCCATACAAAACCAAAGAACCCAGATGACCCAAAACAAACCTGGACCATCCCAAATTATCCCAATACCGTCTCAATCAACCCAAATTTCCCCTGCTCAAACGCAGTATATTTCGAAAGAAAATTATTTATTTCTAGCACACCTAGAACCAGAATTCTTGGTTGAGGATCCAAATAAAATTCCCTCTAAGATCTTCCCATTTCCTCCCCTTCGCCCCAAACAAAACAAATTTGTTTTATGAGTTTATACTCATAGGTACGGAGTCTGTCGCCATCAAACACCATAGAGACCCTAAAGACGACTCCCATATCACTCACTCTACCCTCCAAATCCTAAAGGTCTTAACACCTTCGGCTTTTGGACAAAATCTAAACAAAACCAAGAAGTTTTCCCAAATCTTTGATCCAATAGGATACAATTATTGGGATTACGTCAAAGCCTGGGATTATCTCATCATTGGTTTACAAAACAAATCTTTCAAACATTCCTGGTTGATCTATTTCAAAAAGGCAACCAAACATATCTTTCCAAATGAGTTCCTTCAATGGTGGCATTTTTTTGGGCCAACCCCAGAAATCTTTCCTATTGAAGTCCAGGAAGGAATCAAAGTTTTTTCCAAAAGATTTAACAAAAATTTAAACAATTATCCAATTGATTTAAATTTTTTTACCACTTTTTCACTATCATGGATTTTTTCATGGTAGTATAAAATTGGTAATTATCATCTTCCAAAACCTTTACTATCTTTTTACAAACAAGCTTTTATCAAATGGTGGCCTCGTTTTGATGCTTCAATGGCATCCTCTGAGAATGTAACCACCTGGATCAAGAACAATATCAGGTTCTTGCAAGTTGCTGATCCAGACATCTGCAAGTTTCTCAATCAGAAGGCTAGAATTTCCGCAGCTGTAGTCGCTTCAACATCTGAAGAAGACGTACTAGAAAGTCTTCAAAATAATTTTCAGCCGCTTCTTCAGGATCAATCTTCAGATAAATCCAAAACCGAACATGCCTCTTCAAAGAAGAAAGATAACAAAAAGAAGCAAGTTCAAATTCCATCTTCTTCATCATCATCCTCTACAGTTGATTCCTTCTATCAAGACGAAGAAGATTGTTTTGAGAATTATTCCCCTGACAATCTTTAATTATTATGAATTTACTATTTTTTTACCTCCAAATAATTGTATTTTTGTATTTTGTAATCATGACCACGTGTCGTTTAGTCAATCTCGCCTACAGGTGTTCATCATGGCACACAAAAGGAATCTCTGCTTTTGTCTTCTACCAGGTCAATCATGCCAGCAGTCAAAGGCATCTTCAATCAATCCCACCGAAGTAGGCACTATTCCTAGTGCATAGTTGAAGTCATCAATCTTTGGATTCCAAATAGTAGGCACTATGCCTAGATTCCTTTTATTTTCTATTTATTGAGTGCCTAGGCATCTGTTAGTTGCACCGTTTATCTCACTAAGTTAGAGAGAAGTCAGAGAGCCTTGCTCGTAAGCCGGACTCCTTAGCCTCTTTCTTTCTTCAATCTTCCTTCTTCTCTTTTCTTTCCAATCTTTTTTAGTTTTTCAATCTTTGTTTTCAATTTCAATCTTGTAATTTGTTTTCAATTTCAATCTTTAATCTTATGGAAAGCTTTCCCTCCTAATTTTTTGTTATATATTATTTAGTTTTCCGTATTCGTTCTTCTGCATCTTTATTTTCTGTTTATGGAAGGCTAAGCCTCCTTTTATTTTTATGCTTTAATTCTGTTCTTTATTTCATTTTAACTCTGTTGCAGTCCGCCTGCTACCTACTTCTCTTCTGTCTCTTTATTAATTTTTAGTCTCTGCTTCATTCTGCATTCATTCTTCTGCATCTTTATTTTCTGTTTATGGAAGGCTAAACCTCCTTTTATTTTTATGCTTTAATTTTGTTCTTTATTTCATTTTAACTCTGTTGCAGTCCGCCTGCTACCTACTTCTCTTCTGTCTCTCTATTAACTTTTAGTTTCTGCTTTCGAACCCCTCTTGGTATCAGAGCCGGATGGTGGAAGTAGGAATGTAGTTATTGACTTTGAACAGTTGGTTACTTATCTGAGTTATGCTTTGCAGTTACTTATAATTTGTTCATAATCATATAAGTGCCAGTTACGGATATTATTTCTGAAATTAATATTATTCTAAAGTGTTATACTATAATGTACTCTTTGACTATAGCTAAATAGCCAAATGCGTACGGCAATACAGCTGTCAGGCAGGGGCAGTTTATCTGCTGTATTTACTCAATTTACACCTCTTGGGGGGCTCCAATGTGAGTATGACCATGGGTTTTCAGTAATCCTTTAGTCAATTAGTCTACTATTTTATGACTAATAAACATTTTGGTAATGAATGGTAAAATTATTCATCTATGTTTATACCTTGTAGGATTCACCCATGTTGTTAATCAATTAACAAAGTATTCTGCTATATATTTACTTTGAAATATTAATTATGTATCTATGTTATATTTTGTAAGTTTAAATATTTATGTCCATGATCAAGAAAGGACTTTAAAGCTCTTTTTCAAATATTTTCACTGTCTCTTTGACCATAAAAGGATTTTGTAAGAATATCTGGATGTCTCGTCAATGCAGAATGGTAGTAAGTAAGGCGTAAGGCCGAGATGGTGAAGGGCAGCAGAATCTACCACCCAATGAGATTATTATTCTTAACTATCCTTGGCCTAAAGAGGAAGATTTGCGAAAAACCTTTATTTTTGATCATATGACTGATATATTTAAATTCAAGAAATAATTTAGAAAATAACTGATAATTCAAATTTGATATATATCTGTATTTACTTTAACATTGTTTTCTAAATAGAGATTGATTCCACTCCAAAGTATAAAAAAGAAAATAATTCTTTTATTCAACTATTAATATCCTGTAAAATGGCCTTATACTGATCGTCGAACAAGCATAGTTAGCTCCACAGTATGCTCCAGAAGGTAATTACTAGTTCATACATAATACTTATATTTCTATGTAAACCAAGTGAAAGCAATGATGCTTACGGGTGAGGGAAAAACTGTCTTTGTTTTACCATGTTTAAAGCCTTTTCCTCACGTTTCTCTTGTAACTCCAATAGACCTTCATCTTCATCCCAATCTCCTTCTCTTAATGAGAATCAATTAAATCAATCTTTTTCAAACAAGAACTTCAAAGAAGAAATCTGTTTTGAAAATATCAATCAAGATTTGGAAAACTGGGATATCCCAAAAATATCTCATAAAGATCTTTACCTAAAACAGAGATCTTTCTTTTCCAAAACTGATTATATTGTAAGAACAGTTGAACAAAAAATAATACTTCGAAAGAATTATGAAGAATTTCATCTTCTTTCTGAGAAAAGTATGAGAGATCATAAATCTAAGAATTTCAACTACTTGCACATAGGAAGTGTCTAGGTAGGCATGAAACCTCTTACCAGAGAATCTCTTAACGTAGCAGTTCTTCTCTGCTTAAGAGATGCTCGCCACAATCAGTTTCATGATTCTTTATTAGGAACTGTTGAAACTAGCCTTATACACGGGCCAATTTTTGTTAATTGGTTTCAAGATTTAACTGTAAGTTTGGATGACAAGAACATCCTTTCCTCAATGTTAAATGTCATGGTTATGACATGAAGGAAGGATTTGTTCCTATTACGTTGATATAGAGGGTTCAGTATAAAGTCATGAACTCTATCAGATCCAACTTTCTCAAAACCAAATGTCACAAATCAGGAGAAACTACTTTGTTTCTTACTGACAATACTAAGGCTAATATTATGGTGCCTAAAACCATACAATGGAGTGACATAACACTTCCTGAGACTTGGACCCTAGATAAAGCTGCTCCTACAACACCTAGGTTAACACCAGAATTCCAGGATGTTATTCAATACCAATCGGGGAGAGTTGACCTTGTCTTCAATAGAAGTAACTCATTTTCCATTCCCAGATCCCTTAAATCTGAAGAGGACTCCAGAACATGAGCTATGTCCAGAGGAACCTTCTCCAGGAGATCCTTCTCAGTAGCTAGAGAGCCCTCCAAACCTGATGTTGGAACTTCTCATGATGGTTGTAACACCCCAAAAATAATAGATTAATTTATTTAATTAGTTAAAAGAAATTGGGTGGTAGAAATAATAATATAATTATTATTTATTACTTATTAAAATGAGTATAAGGTGTTTTAAATAAAATAAGGAGCAGTATTGGAATCGGATAAGGTGTTGTAATTAAATTGGGCTTAAGCTGCGGGGAAGCCCGCAATCCAAGCCCGACAACCTAAGCGCATATAAAAGCTGAGATTTTAAGGTTTTGGTTCATTTGAGAAAAAGAAAGGAAAAATGCGAATAGAGAGAGTGGGAAGGGAAGGAGGGCGCGGCGCCCATGAGGAGAGGAGGAGAGGTGAAGTGCGCAAAGCTCCAAGGAGAAAGGAGAAGGTGTGATCCGGTTGCCATGGTTCCGTTCGTGATCGTCTCTAGAGATCCTATTCATCTAATTCGAGGTTAGGGGAGCTCTTTCTTTCCATCAAATAGAATCTTATGATAGGTCCTAGATCTAGGGTTTATACTAGAACCATGTGTTTCTTTGATGTTCTTGATGTTCTTGGTTTGCCCATGATGATGATCTTCATATATATATATATATATATATATATATATATATATATATGTATGCCATATGCGAATTGACTTAGTATTCGAACCTTGAGATAATGCGAACTATGTGTGTGTTTTGATGATTTTGGCATTTGTGTGTTCATGGAATTATGACTTGGTATGTTGGAATGCTTGAGGTTTCGCAATTTGGGTGAGTGTGTGTATGGGCGCCTAGGGCGCCAAGGTGATGGTGATGATAGTGCTCAAAGGAATTTTGTTAATTGATTAAATTAAGTGTTATTTTGAGTGTTGAAAAATATAAGATTTTGATGAGTTAAATTGCTAAAAATCAGTTTTAGGTGTTTTGGAAAGTTGCTGGAAATTCTGGGTTTTTGTTGCTGTAAGGGCGCCTAAGGCGCCTGGGTGTTGCCAAACTCTGTGTGGCTGGGCGCTTGTTAACAATTTGGCAAGTGTACCAATTGTCGCAAGTAATACAATTTATCGGTAAGAACCGGTCGATCCACAGGGATTGCGCGTTGACAACAATAGCAAATTTGTAAATTCGTAGATTGTAGATAGGTAATTAATCGAGTATTTGGTAACAGAATACGAACGTGAATTAATAATGCAAGAAAAACGACTAGGGATCGAATCCTCTCACCTCGCCTATCACATGAACCTCAGCCAATTCAAGTTAATTATTCAATTTCTAGATTCAATTCACCAATTTAGGTCAAGGGCGATTCCTTGTCTCAAGACCCCTATTACCCTAAAAGTTACCCTAATTCCTTAGGTGAGTCATGCCAGAGGGTAACGCATTAAGATTAAGAATTAATAAGAATTCACATAAGCTATCACATATTCCTATGGTGATTACTAGCATGTGATCTAAATACCCAATTTCCAGCTACTAATTCATATCCCTATGCAATCACTAGCCTGAATCATCGCAATTATCATATGTAATTGAAAAGCGTTAAGAACATAGGTAATTAGACAAGCAAATCGAATAACAACTGAATTAACTAAATCAATGGTTCACATGATAGGTTTGGGAGATTCATCTCTCCCTAATCTAAAGAATTAGTTACAAATCATCCTAAGGGTGGAAACCAACATAGAATAGAAAACAAACATAAAGGAAGACATTTAGAACCTTCAATCCCTTGTTCCCAAGTGGTGAGAAGGCTCCAAATTCGCACCTCCAGCTGCTCCAAATCGTAGCTCCAATCCCCAAAAACGAAGTCCCTTGCAAAATTCTTGAAACAGCTTTAAAAACCCTAATTTTTACGCACCATCGCGACGCGGCCCGTGGCCGTCGCGTCGCGACAAATGACAGAAACTTCAGGTCTCGCAAAACTGCTCCAGGTCGCGTCGCGAATCCCTCCTGGTCGCGACGCGAGAAATGACAGAAAGTTTTGGCTTGTAAAGACTCCTCCACATCGCGTCGCGAACCCTCCTGGTCGTGACGCGAAGAATGACAGAAAATTCTGATTTACCAAAATTTCTCTAGATTGCTGCATTTCCGGGCAAGTGTCTGGTTCGCCGAAAGATGCCACAACCAATTAAGAGGTCTTCAAGTCCATTTAGCTCCAAAAGTGAAGGAATAACTTACAATTGAACTTCCTACTACAATGATCTAAAACTGAACTAAGTCCCAGATAATGACTGTTATACAATAAAAACCCTGCACAATTGGTCCTAAAAATGCCTATTTTATATCATATGACTGGGAGTCAACACAACCCCAAACTTAAACTTTTGCTTGTCCTCAAGCAAACAATCAATTCAGACTGTGGCTGCTTTTCTATTTAGATGTTACATATAATACATCAACCTTAAACACATCAGCACATCAATTATCATCTTCAATCTAATACAGTGGCATGACAACTGAATTGGAAATACCGAATCATAGGCAGGCAGCATTCTCAAGTTTTCTCTGTACGCACATCTCACCAGTGTTTCACTCTTGAGGTGTTTTGGGTATTCACTCAATTCACAGTACCTGCATCATCGTTTCATAGGCTTGACAGAGTTCTATATCATCTTAAACAAATGAATTGCATACACACATTTTGAGGACTTTAAGGGTTATAGCGGGGCTTAGGTAAGGGTGGATACATTTGGATAAGTAGGTTGCACTTGGAGTTAGGCCTACCTCTCTTTTTGTCAATTTCACGCAATATTCACCCATTTTCCCCAAAGCATATAGCAAAACAAGAGAAGGAAATTATTTATTTATTTTTCTTTTTTTTTTGATATGTATATATATACATATGTATATGTATTTTTTTTTCTTTTCTTTGTTTTCTTGTTCCTTCTCTTGTATACCACCCCAAACTTAGTAGGTTGCTATTCCACGAGCAACCCCAAACTTAAGACTTTCCCCACTCTCACAGCTTTTGTTACCTAACTCCAAGTTAAGTATTCACTAGGCTATGATTGTCAGAGAAACAACATACAATTTTTTAACAACAGGCTCAGAGGGGCTAGCAGAGGATAAACATTAATAGGTTGGCTTGAAAGGCTCAGGGGTGCCAAAAGAATTGCCTCAGTGTGTATGAAAATCAAATGCAAAAAATAATTAAGCACAATGTCAAGTTCTGCAGACTAATGCAAGCATGGAATACACACACAATATATAAGAACGTGTTTAGGCTCAAACCTCACAGTTGGGATCATAGAGATGGAACTTGAGAGATGCTGCTTACAGATGATAAGGAACTTCCGCAACGTTTGTCATGACCCCTGCTATTACTTGATGATAAAACTTGAAGTGCGAGCGTCAAAAGGAAAATGCAAACATGCGACCCTAAATGCCACGGGTCATCACTATTGAAGCTGCTTTAACAAGACAAAACAAAATATAGGGCAGTGTTGCCCCACTATCACAGAGTAAGTTATAATCAGTAGTACAGACCAATGTGCGAAATAAAGTCAAAATAGGGCGAAATACAACCAACAGTGCAAAATAAAAATAAAAGATGTCTGAGTAAAACAGGAAAATAAATGAGCCTCCTGCTCATGGGAAGGAAATGTGCTCCTCCAAATACTCGTCTCCGGAAAGAAGTGGATCCTGGGGGACCTGCTGCTGCTCTGCATGTGGGACTGATGAAGATGAAGCTGCGGCTGCTCTGTTCTCGGCCAAGTACTCCTCAGCAGCACGGTGGACTCTGTATGATGCCAGGTGTGAAGTATCTATGCCCTGCTGCTGCAATGACAGAGACGACCCGCACCAGCTGGCCATGAGGAGGTCATACTGGAAAGAGGAGTCGGTCTGAAACTGCTCCCTGTAAGATGGGCCTGCTGGCTGCTGTGGTGCTGGAGGTGCTGGCTGCTGTGGTGCTGCTCCATCTAAGGGCCCCTCGGGCTGCTTCAAGATCCATGCTGCTGTGATACCCTCCCTGGGGTCGGTGAGAAGATCATCTGGGTACTCCGGGCAGCCCTGCTGTCTACATAAAGCATGGATGATAGAACAGTGCCCCAATCTAGCCCTAGGACATCTGGCAATCTCTGCAATACTAGCTGAAATGGCTCTCCCCAGATTGACCCTCTGGCCTCTCATGATAGCTTGTAGTCCCATTGCTACCTTCGTCTTGACATCAGTGGAATTGGAGCAGGAAATGATAGATTGATTAAAGAAATTGTTCAAGGCCTTAGGAATTGCCTTTAGAGCCATATTGCAAAAGCGGCGGGGATAGTCTTGACCAATCAGACCAATAAGATGTCTGTCCCAGGCTGCTCCTTGACGACATAACTCTCTCAGCAAACCCTCATAATCGTGTGCCCCTTTGTTATCCCAAGCATCCATCATGGCACAATTAGCAGTAGTGGGAAGCCCGAGGAGACTGTTGATGGTGGCAGGAGAGTAGGACACCTCTCTTCCCCTCACCACTGAAACTCTATTGTCTTCATCTCCATAGGCATTTGCATAGAATTCCCTCACCAAACTTTGATTAGCTTGTTTGATCATTGAGTTGAGCGAGAGCCAACCCAATTCCCGGAGAGTGGAAGTAATGATGGGGAATTCCCCCGTGCTGAGGTTAAAGGCCCTTTCTGGATTTATCTTTTTCCCTTTGACCACTTGGTGGTACCTCTCCTCATGTACGGGGGACCTGAATCTGTCAACCTCAACTGCGGGGTCCCCTCGCCTTTTCTTGGAGGTGCCTGCTTTGCTTTTCTTCATCATTTCTACTTACCTGTACTGTCCTGTAAAATTTAAGACAAAAAGAATCCAGCACCAATCGTTAGTTCTCGGTGTGTCCCTGGTGTGGGCCCCACTCCGGCAGAGAAAAATAATCAACAGGCAAAACATAGTTTCTGAACTCAAAGTCATCTACCCTAAGGTTGTGAAGATGTTCAAAATTAGAAACAGGCTAGCAACCCCCAAACAGACTTTACTTAGACATTTCCACAAACAGGTTGTCTACACAAAAATTTCGTTCAAGCATTTTATCGGACACCTTGTGTACGCCCAAAATCCACTTAATTTCTACCCCCAATTTAATCCTTCCCTCTCCCACATTAGCAATAAGCAACAATCATGCAACAACATATCATAGGGAACAATCCTACTCTTCTAATTTGACTTCAAATCCTCACACTTCCTACCCAAAAATTACCCCAACAAGCATCAAAAACACTTAAAAGATTATACTCTAATCAAAGAATAAGATTAAGATTGATACCTGGAGATGTTGATGGCGAGGAATTCGTGCAAGGTAGCAAGAATTTGCAATCAAATGTGATAAAAAAAAACGTAATGGGGAGGGGAATTCGTGGGGAGCACTAGAGAGGGAAAATAGAAAAGTTGAGAGAGTTTTTGCATTTGTGTTCGGTCTGATCAGTTTTACACTAAAAAGGCTCTGATCGCGACGCGGCCCGTGTGTATCGCGTCGCGAGATTACACAGAACCGTTACAGTTTCCAAAATTTAAAAGCATCGCGACGCGACACGCCTCTCTTCGCGACGCGAGAAATAACAGAAACATTTTCCTTGGCAGATTTTCAACAAATCGCGACGCGACAGAACAGGTTCGCGACGCGATAAATGGCAGAAACATTTTTCTTTGAAATTACTCCCCTTTCGCGACTTGAACTTGACCGAACACAAATATTTCTTCTCATGCCTAAGGCTAACAGCAAAATAAAGTAATTAACGACTGGAATTGAAATTGAATTAAAGACATGGTACCTCAGTGGGTTGCCTCCCACTCAGCGCTTCTTTAACGTCACTAGCTTGACGGTTCAGAAGATATCTCACATTGGCCCCGGTGGAGCCTTTTGCTCTTCAAGTGCCCCATTCACAGCTCCTTCCAATTTTTCTCCATTGAATTTCCAGCTAGACTCACCCACCACTTCCTTTAGATCAACCCACTCGCTAGGTGACTTGTCTGGTGAAGAGTGAATGTGCCTTCTGTTTTTGGCTGTTATCTGGGGTTCCTCAATACTATAGCACCCTTCCTTTTTCTCCTTTCTTGCTGCCTTGATCACCTTCAGGGTCACCTCTTCATCCTGCACCCTCAGCTTCACAGTCCCGTCTGCTACATCTATGACAGCTCTACTAGTGGCTAGGAAAGGTCTTCCCAAAATGAAAGGGATGTCATTTTCCCCATCCATTGAACTCTTGACCTCCGTGTCACCATCCAACTGCAGAATCACAAAATCTACCGGGAAGAGGAATTTTCCCACCTTTACCAAGACATCCTCCACAATACCATACGGATACCTTATTGACCTATCAGCCAGTTGCAAGGTCATGTGAGTTGGTTTGACTTCACCTCCCCCAAGCTTTTTCCACATTCCCAAGGGCATTAGGTTTATGCTTGCCCCCACGTCACAGAGTGCCTTTTCTACAGTGACATCACCAATTGAACAAGGAATGGTGAAGCTTCCTGGATCCTTCAGCTTAGGGGGCATTTTGTTTTGAATGATAGCACTGCACTCCTCTGTTAACGCTACCGTTTCGTTCTCCTTCAACCTTTTCTTTTTGGTCAATAACTGTTTCATAAACTTCGCATAAACCGGCATCTTTTCCAGGGCGTCAGCAAAAGGTATATTGATCTGGAGGCTTCTGAACACCTCCATGAACTTGGAGAACTGCTCATCCCTCTGATTTTTCTTGCCTACCTGAGGATAGGGCAGTTTCATGTAAGATGGAGTTTCTTTGGGTTCCCTTTGAGGGTTGTCTTTACCCGCTCCCTCATTCTCTTCATTTGCTTTCTTTTCCCTGGGCTTGGTTACTTCAGACGGTTCCAACTCCTTACCACTTCTCAGATGGATGGCATTGCAATTCTCTTTTCTCGGGTTATCCACAGTGTTGGCAGGGAAACCACTTTTGGATGTGTCCGTGAGTTGTTTTGATAACTGACCAATCTGTACCTCCAAATTTTTCACTGATGCTTCATGGTTTTTCTCCATGTTTTTCATTACCTGCTCTTGAGCTTGGAATGTATTTTTGGTCATCTGCATAAACTGTGTCAATGCATCCTCCAACCGAGAAGGTGGTTTCTGTTGTTGATTTGCAGGTGCCTGAGACTGTTGTTGGTTGGAACTCGTGCCGTCATTGTTATTCTTCCAAGAGAAATTGGGATGATTCTTCCACCCTGGATTATAGGTGTTAGAAAATGGATTCCCGCCTTGTCTTTGAAAGTTTCCCATATAGTTGGCCTGTTCCAATGCTTCTCCATAAGCTGCACAGTCACCTTCGTGGGATTCCCTACCACAATAATTGCACCCACCTGCTTGCACTGCTTGTACTGTTGCTGGAGCTTTTGAGCCTACTTCACATGCTGCCGCTAATTGCTTAGTGAGAGCCTCGATTTGCATGGTCATTAGTTTCTGTTGGGCTAACACTGCGCTGTTTGAATCAAGTTCCAGCACACCTTTCTTTTTGTCAACCCCTCTATCATTTTGGATCCTGTACTCATTGGAAGCCATGTCTTCAACCAACTGTTTGGCTTCTTCCCAAGTCTTTGTACCTAAGGATCCTCCAGCTGAGGCATCCAACATCATTCTTGTTTGTGGTCTCAGCCCATGGCAAAAGGTTTGTAACTGAAGGAAATCTTCTATGCCATGGCCAGGACACTTCTTGAGTAGTAGCTTGAATCGTTCCCAAGAGTCATACAACGATTCGGACTCTCCCTGTGTAAAATTGGAGATATCAGCTCGTTTCCTTATGAACTTCGAAATTGGGAAGAACCTCTCCAAGAACTTGTTCTCAAGGTCATTCCAAGTGTTGATTGTTCCTGGGAGAGTGTTCAGCCAATCTTTGGCCCTCCCTGTGAGAGTGAAAGGAAACAACCGGACTTTCTTTGCACTATCGGTTACTCCCTCCGGGTGTGTAGTCCCGCAGATCTCGTAGAATTGGAACAAGTGCTGATTAGGGTCTTCGGCATCCGACCCAGAGAATTTCTCTGATTTCAAGGCTGTGAGCACAGAGGATTTGATATCAAACTGGGCCACGCCCACTGGTTGAAATGCTAATGCTTGGGCACCTTGATTTCTTCGCCCGAAATCACCTAGAGTACGTCGGGGTGGAGGATCAGCCATCTCTTCCTCCTCACTAGAAAACTCTTCCGGTACAGCTGTAGAAGTTGATTGTACCTGTGACAATTCTCTTGCTTGCTGCTTGGCGAGCTTAGCCTTTCTTCGATTTGCCTTTGCTAGCTTTTCAATTTCCGGATCAAACAAGAGTTCTTGTGGACCCTTGCTCCGCATGCACAAATCTCTGAAACACTGAAGCAAACGTCAACAAATTCAAGGAACCAACAAGTAGCAAAAATTAAGTAACTAAAATTAAACAAAAACTAAAAATCTAGAATTAACGCGTTTGCCTTGTCGACAACAAAGTCAACAATCCCCGGCAACGGCGCCAAAAACTTGTTAACAATTTGGCAAGTGTACCAATTGTCGCAAGTAATACAATTTATCGGTAAGAACCGGTCGATCCACAGGGATTGCGCGTTGACAACAATAGCAAATTTGTAAATTCGTAGATTGTAGATAGGTAATTAATCGAGTATTTGGTAACAGAATACGAACGTGAATTAATAATGCAAGAAAAACGACTAGGGATCGAATCCTCTCACCTCGCCTATCACATGAACCTCAGCCAATTCAAGTTAATTATTCAATTTCTAGATTCAATTCACCAATTTAGGTTAAGGGCAATTCCTTGTCTCAAGACCCCTATTACCCTAAGAGTTACCCTAATTCCTTAGGTGAGTCGTGCCAGAGGGTAACGCATTAAGATTAAGAATTAATAAGAATTCACATAAGCTATCACATATTCCTATGGTGATTACTAGCATGTGATCTAAATACCCAATTTCCAGCTACTAATTCATATCCCTATGCAATCACTAGCCTGAATCATCGCAATTATCATATGTAATTGAAAAGCGTTAAGAACATAGGTAATTAGACAAGCAAATCGAATAACAACTGAATTAACTAAATCAATGGTTCACATGATAGGTTTGGGAGATTCATCTCTCCCTAATCTAAAGAATTAGTTACAAATCATCCTAAGGGTGGAAACCAACATAGAATAGAAAACAAACATAAAGGAAGACATTTAGAACCTTCAATCCCTTGTTCCCAAGTGGTGAGAAGGCTCCAAATTCGCACCTCCAGCTGCTCCAAATCGTAGCTCCAATCCCCAAAAACGAAGTCCCTTGCAAAATTCTTGAAACAGCTTTAAAAACCCTAATTTTTACGCACCATCGCGACGCGGCCCGTGGCCGTCGCGTCGCGACAAATGACAGAAACTTCAGGTCTCGCAAAACTGCTCCAGGTCGCGTCGCGAATCCCTCCTGGTCGCGACGCGAGAAATGACAGAAAGTTTTGGCTTGTAAAGACTCCTCCACATCGCGTCGCGAACCCTCCTGGTCGCGACGCGAAGAATGACAGAAAATTCTGATTTACCAAAATTTCTCTAGATTGCTGCATTTCCGGGCAAGTGTCTGGTTCGCCGAAAGATGCCACAACCAATTAAGAGGTCTTCAAGTCCATTTAGCTCCAAAAGTGAAGGAATAACTTACAATTGAACTTCCTACTACAATGATCTAAAACTGAACTAAGTCCCAGATAATGACTGTTATACAATAAAAACCCTGCACAATTGGTCCTAAAAATGCCTAACTTATATCATATGACTGGGAGTCAACAGCGCTGGGTGCCAGCGCTGGGCGCTAAGCGCCCATGCGTGTGTGTGTGTGTTGCGCCAAGGCGCTGGGTGCCAGCGCTGGGCGCTGAGCGCCCGTGTGTTGTGTCTGGCGCGCTGCGTGTTGCGCCCGGGCGCTGGGCGCCCGTTGTGTTGCGTGTGTGCGTGTGTTGCGCGCCTGGGCGCTGGGCGCCAGTGCGCGTGTTGCCTGGTTGCCTGGGCGCCTAAGGCGCCAATTTCAGGATGTTGCCTAATTTTTCCCAAACTTATTTTTGACATAACTTTTGACTCAGACATCCGTTTTGAACGATTCAAAGAGCGTTGTGAAGCATTTCCAGTTGTCTATCTGTGTGTTCCATTTTTATAAATAAAAACTTAAAATTTCTGAAGGTTGCTGGGGCGCCCCAAGTGGCTGTTCCCGGTGATCGTTGCCGTGACGATGAAAAGACGTTTTGGGTGTCTCTAAAAATTCGCTTTTGCGTACGACCGGTGGTTTTAACAAAGTAATGTCAAAAATGATGATTTTGACGATGATGCCTTAGTGGCTAGTTAAATGACCGTTTCGCCCTTAGTGGCTATTATTATTATTATTATTTATGACGTGTAAAAGACTGCTTTGCCCTTAGTGGCTATTAGTACTTGTAATGACGTGTAAATGACTGTTTTGCCCTTAGTGGCTAATGTTCTGTCTGATGACGTGTAAAAGTCTGTTTTGCCCTTGGTGGCTAATAATAATTATAATGACGTGTAAAAGTCTGTTTTGCCCTTGGTGGCTAATAGTAATTATAATGACGTGTAAAAGTCTGTTTTGCCCTTGGTGGCTAATAATAATTATAATGACGTGTAAAAGTCTGTTTTGCCCATGGTGGCTAATATTAATGATAATGACGTGTAAATGACGATGATGCCCTTGGTGGCTAGTGAATGACGTTTTTGCCCTCAGTGGCTATTGTTTGAGTTGATTGATATTTACGTGTAAGTGACGATGAAAACCCAATGACGTTCGAGGCCCGAAGGGCTAAGTGATGTTAAGGTCTAAATGGCCAAGTGACGTTGTGTGTTGATTGTGAATTTGACAGGTGCTGTGCTCCTTGCGAGCAAACCGGTAAGTGACGGGTCACATAGTTGACTACGATTTGAGTAAATGTGTGTTTGTGTGTTGTGAGTGGTGCATGTCATAGTGTCTCATGCCATATGCATAAACCCAGTGACGTTTTGAGGCCTGAGTGGCTAAGTGACGATGAGGCCTTAAGGGCTAAGCGACGTTTGTGAAAAGGTACCTCATGCATATGCCCGCGAGTGGGTTGCATTTCATAAGCCTACATGACATGAGACGAGTTATTGTAAGTGATGTGAATGATGACTGTGATGTGGATATTTAGTGTTTTGGATGCTGATTGTTCTAGTGCGTAGCCTATGATTAGTACTTGTCATGTTTTCTATTATATGGATTGAATGATGCTCACCCTTTCCTGTTTGAATGTTGCCCCCATGTTGGTAACATGCAGGTGATTCTCAGTGAAGGCCTTTAGCTTCACTTCTTGAGTCGAGTCGTCATGCTCTGATACGTAGCACCTGGGGGGATGTATTTGATGTTTTGCTGATGTACTTAAATTCGTATACTGTTGATGGGTTGATTTACTTCCGCTGCGTTGATGTTGGATTTTATTACGTAGTTATTGATGTTTTGAGGTCTCCCTATTGTGGAGTGCTATGTAGGGCACCTTTGACGACGTACTATTTTATTTGAGACTTGAGGTTTTATTTTGACGTATGTGTGACACCCTCGCGGTGAACTCAAAAATGATTTTTGAACTCTGATTTTCTTAATTAAAATGAAAGGGTAGAAAGGGGGTGTTACATTAGTGGTATCAGAGCAATGGTTGGTCTGTCCGGCCGAGTCGTCGAGTCGTTGTGTCAGATAGTGACCAACTGTTGTCTTTTCAGTGCTGACATTTGTTTGTGTTGCAGGTACACCGGAAAGTTTCTATTGGTAAGTGAACTAGTGGGGGAGATTTCCCTACTAGTGCTGTGTGCCCTATTGTGTACTCAGTGTGAGAACTGTGTTTTGCTGTTGTGATCCTTGTTGTTGACCTTGTTGCTGCGTGCTTCTAAATGAATTGTCATGTTGTTTAAATGTTCACATGTGTTTTAGTTGATATTGAGCTCTGTGTGTTTTACATAAAATGTCGAATTAATTGCTGTTGCTGTGGATTGTTAAGTCGCATGTACTTTCTTATGTTGATATGTCCGAACTATTTTAAGAGGTCGACGCTGAGCTTTTACGAAAAATCCTGTGAATACGTTTGATGTTTGGAAACTGAATGCGTTGTAAAATTATTTTGTGGACTATTTCAAGTTATTGCTGCACTAATAACTGTCGTAGCGTTTTAATCACTACAAACGAAAAATATCTTCATTGAGTGCTATAACTTTGACCTCAACTCTTTTTGGAAAAGACCGCAATTTGATGTAAGAATTTTAGCTGAGGACTACCGTCTCATGTGATTGCTATTTTGACTTGCCTAATTTTCCTCAAGATGGAGTCTTGTATGCTTGAGTTTTATGACAAAATCTTTTTGGTCGTTACTCCTTGAATTGCGCTATAGGGTTTTATAATCCGAAAAATAATGGAAGTTCGGAAATTGTTTTTGAACATCCATTAAACACTTTTACGGCTGGATACCGAGATTAGCATTGAAAATCACTTTTATAAACGATTCGGATTTTGTTTTAGCAGTTGCACTCTTGCGATATGCGTTACGTGGTTTTAAAAATCTTAAGATTTAAAAATGTGCATTTTGGACGCTTGTGCACTTGGGCCGAATTAACTAATTACTGTAAATGTTAATGTAACTATTCTTTTGGGCTGACTAGTTGTAATAAGGTTTTAAATGTTAACCGTGTTCCTGTGTACTTAGTTGATAATGCTTCGTGGATTATCCTGAGCTATTTGCTATTGCTGTTTGAATGATAAATGCCATGCTGTTTTAAAAAGTCGAATGCTACTGCTGTTTTGTTTAAACTGCTGTTGCTGTTTTATTTAAATAATTGTTGTTGTTTCTGAAAAATGATCATTGCTGTTTTCAGAAAATAATGTTGCTGTTTTATTCGGATAATTGTTATGGTTTTCTGCAAAATGACTATTGCTGAAAATGAATGTTGCTACCTTTTTAAAAGTTGTTGTTGCTGCTTCCTAAGGCCGCTGTTAGTGCTTTCAAGAATAACTGTTACTGTCCCTACTTTTGTACACTGCTGCTATTTTACGAGTTGTGCCAGTTTTTGGGTTGTTGACTGTCTCTATTTTTATGAGTTGTCCTATTTGGTGGTTTGGAGTCTAAAGGATGAAGAGATTTTGAAAATTGCTTTTGAACGACTCATAGACAATTTTATGGTTGGATACTGATAGTAGCATTGAAAATTATTGTTGCAGTTTTTTTTCTGAAAAACTATTGTTACTGTTTTTGTGAGAATTATTGTTGTCACTTCCTGAAAAACTATTGTTGTTGTTGCCATGTGACATTATGCCATTGTTTCCGTGCCGTGTGCCTTGTTGTTGCTATAGTTACGCATTTAGTAAACTTCCTCGTGATGTTGTTGATGTTATTGTTGTTGTTGTTTTTCGAAAGACTATTATTGCTGTTTTCTGAAAGTTACTGCTGCTGTCCTCCTGAGATGATTGTTGTTGTTTCCTGAAAGATCATCGTTGCTGTCTTTAAAAATTACTTTCACCGTACCGAAAAGTACTGTTACTGTTCCTAGCTTATGCGCTCCCCCTATTTTTATGAGTTGTGCCTAATTCGATTGTTAACCGTTGCCGGTGCCTTAGTGCTCGATTGTGTGACTGAGTTGTTAATATTGTTGTCGTTGATGATGTTGCTCTGTTGTTGATTTTTAGCTGTTGATGTCGCCTGAGTGGCAATTGTAGTTGTTGATGTCGCCTGAGTGGCAGTTGTAATTGTTGATGTCGCCTGAGTGGCAGAGTTGTTTGTGGATGTTGTTGTCGTGTTACTAAAATTATGAGACTTGTTGTATGACTGTTATGCACCCTGTGAATTTCGTCGTGATGTTATGATGATTGAAGTATTTTGTTATCCTTATGGGTAGATGAGTGGGGTAGGATGCGAGCTAGTTTATCAGAGTAGCGTAGCGGAGTAGAGAGTGAGTCTGATTATTACTGCTTGAAGTTACCTGGCTGAACAAGTAGGAGGGACGGCCGCCCAAGCACTTACCGCCGGTAATCAGAGCAATAGTAATCAGCATGAATGATAGCACTAGTTGTCTAGGTGGCCTTAGTGGGAGAGTGTTGGCATTGACAGGTGGATTTCGAGGACGAAATTCCTTTAAGTGGGGGAGAGTTGTAACACCCCAAAAATAATAGATTAATTTATTTAATTAGTTAAAAGAAATTGGGTGGTAGAAATAATAATATAATTATTATTTATTACTTATTAAAATGAGTATAAGGTGTTTTAAATAAAATAAGGAGCAGTATTGGAATCGGATAAGGTGTTGTAATTAAATTGGGCTTAAGCTGCGGGGAAGCCCGCAATCCAAGCCCGACAACCTAAGCGCATATAAAAGCTGAGATTTTAAGGTTTTGGTTCATTTGAGAAAAAGAAAGGAAAAATGCGAATAGAGAGAGTGGGAAGGGAAGGAGGGCGCGGCGCCCATGAGGAGAGGAGGAGAGGTGAAGTGCGCAAAGCTCTAAGGAGAAAGGAGAAGGTGTGATCCGGTTGCCATGGTTCCGTTCGTGATCGTCTCTAGAGATCCTATTCATCTAATTCGAGGTTAGGGGAGCTCTTTCTTTCCATCAAATAGAATCTTATGATAGGTCCTAGATCTAGGGTTTATACTAGAACCATGTGTTTCTTTGATGTTCTTGATGTTCTTGGTTTGCCCATGATGATGATCTTCATATATATATATATATATATATATATATATATATATATATATATATATATATATATGTATGCCATATGCGAATTGACTTAGTATTCGAACCTTGAGATAATGCGAACTATGTGTGTGTTTTGATGATTTTGGCATTTGTGTGTTCATGGAATTATGATTTGGTATGTTGGAATGCTTGAGGTATCGCAATTTGGGTGAGTGTGTGTATGGGCGCCTAGGGCGCCAAGGTGATGGTGATGATAGTGCTCAAAGGAATTTTGTTAATTGATTAAATTAAGTGTTATTTTGAGTGTTGAAAAATATAAGATTTTGATGAGTTAAATTGCTAAAAATCAGTTTTAGGTGTTTTGGAAAGTTGCTGGAAATTCGGGGTTTTTGTTGCTGTAAGGGCGCCTAAGGCGCCTGGGTGTTGCCAAACTCTGTGTGGCTGGGCGCTGGGTGCCAGCGCTGGGCGCTGAGCGCCCATGCGCGTGTGTGTGTGTGTTGCGCCAAGGCGCTGGGTGCCAGCGCTGGGCGCTGAGCGCCCGTGTGTTGTGTCTGGCGCGCTGCGTGTTGCACCTGGGCGCTGGGCGCCCGTTGTGTTGCGTGTGTGCGTGTGTTGCGCGCCTGGGCGCTGGGCGCCAGTGCGCGTGTTGCCTGGTTGCCTGGGCGCCTAAGGCGCCAATTTCAGGATGTTGCCTAATTTTTCCCAAACTTATTTTTGAGATAACTTTTGACTCAGACATCCGTTTTGAACGATTCAAAGAGCGTTGTGAAGCATTTTCAGTTGTCTATCTGTGTGTTCCATTTTTAAAAATAAAAACTTAGAATTTCTGAAGGTTGCTGGGGCGCCCCAAGTGGCTGTTTCCGGTGATCGTTGCCGTGACGATGAAAAGACGTTTTGGGTGTCTCTAAAAATTCGCTTTTGCGTACGACCGGTGGTTTTAACAAAGTAATGTCAAAAATGATGATTTTGAAGATGATGCCTTAGTGGCTAGTTAAATGACCGTTTCGCCCTTAGTGGCTATTATTATTATTTATGACGTGTAAAAGACTGCTTTGCCCTTAGTGGCTATTAGTACTTGTAATGACGTGTAAATGACTGTTTTGCCCTTAGTGGCTAATGTTCTGTCTGATGACGTGTAAAAGTCTGTTTTGCCCTTGGTGGCTAATAATAATTATAATGACGTGTAAAAGTCTGTTTTGCCCTTGGTGGCTAATAATAATTATAATGACGTGTAAAAGTCTGTTTTGCCCTTGGTGGCTAATATTAATGATAATGACGTGTAAATGACGATGAAGCCCTTGGTGGCTAGTGAATGACGTTTTTGCCCTCAGTGGCTATTGTTTGAGTTGATTGATATTTACGTGTAAGTGACGATGAAAACCCAGTGACGTTCGAGGCCCGAAGGGCTAAGTGATATTAAGGTCTAAATGGCCAAGTGACGTTGTGTGCTGATTGTGAATTTGACAGGTGCTGTGCTCCTTGCGAGCAAACCGGTAAGTGACGGGTCACATAGTTGACTACGATTTGAGTAAATGTGTGTTTGTGTGTTGTGAGTGGTGCATGTCATAGTGTCTCATGCCATATGCATAAACCCAGTGACGTTTTGAGGCCTGAGTGGCTAAGTGACGATGAGGCCTTAAGGGCTAAGCGACGTTTGTGAAAAGGTACCTCATGCATATGCCCGCGAGTGGGTTGCATTTCATAAGCCTACATGACATGAGACAAGTTATTGTAAGTGATGTGAATGATGTCTGTGATGTGGATATTTAGTGTTTTGGATGCTGATTGTTCTAGTGCGTAGCCTATGATTAGTACTTGTCATGTTTTCTATTATATGGATTGAATGATGCTCACCCTTTCCTGTTTGAATGTTGCCCCCATGTTGGTAACGTGCAGGTGATTCTCAGTGAAGGCCTTTAGCTTCACTTC